>CM019823.1:132397205-132860086 GCA_009763385.1 Coix lacryma-jobi var. lacryma-jobi | reverse complement strand
CAAGAAAAAGCTTCGCAAAATTTCAGAAGAGCAAAAAGAGGCAGCGAAGGCAGAGGTAAAAAGACTTCTGGACGCAGGCGTCATCCGTCCAATCAAATATCCAACATGGCTCTCAAACGTGGTACTGGTTCAGAAAAATAACAAGAAATGGAGAATGTGTGTTGATTTCACATGCCTGAACAAAGCCTGTCCGAAGGATGATTTTCCTCTGCCTAACATAAGCACCTTGGCCGACAGAGCAGCTGGTTGCCAAATGCTATCTCTCCTCGACTGTTTCTCAGGCTACCACCAGATTTGGATGAATGAGGAAGATGAAGAAAAAACAAGCTTCATTACACCTTCGGGCACCTTTTGCTTTCGAAGAATGGCAGAGGGCCTCAGAAACGCAGGATCAACCTTCCCTCGCAAGACAACTGAAGTCTTCAAAGACGAACATGCCGTCTCTGCCTACATCGATGATTTGGTCGTACAGAGCGAGCTAAAAGAAAATCACATAACAGACTTGGAAAGAGTGTTCAAAAACCTTCGGTCCGCCGGACTCAAATTAAACCCTGAAAAATGTGTTTTCAGGGTAAGCGAAGGAAAACTGCTAGGCTGCATTGTCTCAGCAAGGGGGATTGAAGCCAACCCCGAAAAATTGATGCCATCATCTGCGGATACATGGGTGTATGCCGAGTCTCTGTGTGATGAGTGATTGTCAATGGAGATGATGCGCATGTTCTTTGGCTTGTGTTGTGCAGGTGTCGAGCACGGAGACAGTGATCGATGGCGGGTGAAGGTCAAGTTGCGACGTGCCGTGCCGACGGACCGGGGCGATGAAGGATGGGCGTGCCGTGCGGCGGACGTGCCATGCCGATGTATCGGACGGTGAAGGGCGGACGTGGACTTGGACTGATGGACTGGAGGCCGGAGGATCAGCTGTGGTGGCTGGCTGCGACAGCGACAGGCGGAGAAGTGCGATCATGTCGGTGGAGGGGTGCACAGGCGGTGCATCCCCTCTACGACGCCGGTTTGTTGGTAGAGCCCGGGAAAAACCAACGGGGACGGTTTCCAGGTTTGGGCCTCAAAACCTGGGTGCTGGGTTTCCAGGTTGAGCCACAAAACCTGGGCGCGACGGTTTCCAGGTTGAGCCTCAAAACCTGGGCGTGGGCCGGTTTCCGAGTTTGGGCCTCAAAACTCGGGCGCGGACGGTTTCCGAGTTTGGCCACAAAACTCGGGCTGGAGGCTGGTTTCCCGGTTTGGGCCTCAAAACCGGGGGCTGATGGAAAAGGCTGGTTTCCCGGTTTGGGCCGCAAAACCGGGGGTGCAGAGTGGTGCGGCACGTGGCGGCGATCTAAAGGTTGCGTGGAGGCGACGCGGAAGACCGTGCGGGCGTGGCCGTCGGATCTACCTACACCAGCGGGTGGACTAGAATAGCCTTAGGGTTAGGCTGGTCCGCTCTGTAAATTAGAGTAGAGAGGGGTAGAGTAGGAAATAGACTTAGGCTAGGTTAGTATAAGTAGTCTAGGGGAGACACCCTCCTCCCTATCTCAATCTCAGTTAGAGCTTTCATTTCCTAGGGTTTCCACTCTCCCACACCCCTGCTTTAGCTAGTTGAGATCCGCAGAGAGACTCCACTCTGTGTACTGTTGATTCGAGGAAGTGAGGCCGTATCCTCACCTTGGATCCCATCTCTTGGTGTCAATTCGCGTTTTGATTTCATGTTCATCATGTTCTTCGCGGATTGCTTTGTGCCTTGAGTTTTCCCGTCGCTTGATCTTTGTGCTCGGTCCATCTTTCACGATTCCGTTTGAACTGAGTTGCTCTAGATCGTGAGGCACTTCTTTCCACCGAAAGAAATCATCTCTAACCTCACGGTCTAGGAGATCGATCAAGTTTTAGTTTCGGGTCTCTTTTTTCTTCTTTCCCCCGAATTCCTTCGATTCACCGATTTGGAGTTAGGTTCGAGCCATGATCTCTTAGAGATAGCTCACTAACCTCCTTGTGACTCCTCAGATCGAATCCCAAGCCTAGAGCACTTGATTCGGAGGAGATCGGGTTGAATCGCCGGAGTTTCAGTGCAGTCGCGGGGTGACCGGACGCTCTGTTTGCATTTCGACCGGACGCTACGCTTGCACTGTTCCCGTGTCATTGTCTCATCTGACCGGACGCTCAGTGAACGACCGGACGCTTGAGCTCCGTGCGTCCGGTCGCGAACAGAGAGCTCCCAGAGCTGTTTTTCTGAGACGACGGCGGACGGTCCCTGCTGACCGGACGCAGGCCAGAGTCCGGTCGCTGCAGTTTCGCGCGTCTTCGTTCGCGGGTTCGTTCGTTCTTGATCGGATTTGAGTTCCGTCTTTTGGGTTGGCTTTCTAGGGTTGTCTAGTGTCCCGCTGTGCTTCTAGGAAGCATCCACCCTACATCTAGGGTCGTGGACATTAGCAAGCTCTAGGTTTCGATTTTGGGGTTGATCTTGGGACAGTGGCATCTAGTTTCCGAAAGGAAATTTTTGAAGCTCCCATTCACCCCCCCCTCTGGTCGCTTTCGGGTAGCTTCTCGGTCCTTCAATTGGTATCGGAGCGGGTTAAGGATCTTCACACTTAGCCGGTCCAGATCCACCGAAGGCGACATGGATAGCGCGGCGTGGGCAAACCGCCGTTTTTCGATGGACGAACTATGCGTATTGGAAGATACGTATGTCGGCCTATTTGCAGAGCTTGGGCGCTTCGATCTGGGATATTTGCAACTCCCCTGATTACGTGGTCTTGGCTGCTCGTGTGACTCAACAGCAGGTCGATGAGCACGATGCCAATAGCCGAGCCGTAATGCTCTTTTCTCTTGTTTGAGCATGGGTGAGTTTGATCGCGTTTCTCACCTCTCTACGGCTCGGGAGATCTGGGACACCCTCATGCGCTTTCATGAGGGCACCTCTCAAGTCAAAACCCGACTCTACGAGTCGTTCAAGAGAGAGTATGAGAACTTTCGACATCAGCCTGGCGAGAGCATAGAAAGTTTATTCGCTCGCTTTCAGGTGATTGTCAACAGGATGAGGGCTAAAGAGAGCAGTTGCCATTTGACGATCATGAGCGTGCTTTGAAGCTTTTGCACACTCTTGACCGTTCGGTGTGGGACTCCAAGGTTCAGGCAATCATCGAATCGCCGAACTATGAGACCTCACCTGCGACGAGCTCTTCAGTAAGCTCAAGTCCAGTGAGATTGATGCTATGGCGAGGGCTTCTTTTGAAAATCCTTCTCGCCCGTCCATGGCTTTGGTTTCCGGCTCTTCCTCTAACCCCTCAGCTGGCTTTGCGCTTTCTTCTCTCTTTTCTGTGACAGAGGACCAGCTGGAGTCTTTGGGAGACGACGAGTTGGCTTTGCTTGCCAACCGGTTCTCGCGGTTCCACAACAACCGCATGAACCGTCGTCGCGGAGGAGGACGCACCGGATGCTACGAGTGCGGCGACCCCGACCACTTCATCGCCGACTGCCCCAAGAAGAAGAACAAGCATCTTGGGAAGGGCGATCACGGCCACAGGCGCGACTCCAAGTACAAGGAGAAGCACGTTCCCCCAAGGCACAAGAAGCGGGGCGGCTTCAACAAAGAGTACATCAAGAAGAAGTACTTGGAGAAGCAGCAGGCTGAGCAGCGAGCGTTCTTCGCCACGCTCAGCGATGTCGACGGCTCGGATGACGACTCCGCTCGATCGAGTGATGACGAGTCCGAGAAGAAGAAGCTGGAGGACACGTTCAACGGCTTGTGCTTCTTCGCCGGCGACGAAGGCCTGTGTACCATGGCGCTCGGAGATGAGGTCGACGGCGAGCCGGAGCGTACCCCTCGGAACGACGACGACGACGACACCTCCCAGGTATCTCTCACCTACGACGAGCTTTCCTCCGAGGTTGAGAAGTTGACTGCTGCCCTCCTTAGTCAAGACAAGTTGCTTAGGCGTGCCGCTAGAGAGCGCAAGGAGTTTAGGCAGAAGTGGGAGGACACGGTGAAGGAGCTTGAGTTCGCTCGGTCCACCGTGGTTGTGTCGGAGGAGTTGGAGTGCGAGAGTTGCGCCGCGCACATGACGGATCTTCTCACTCTGAGGAGTAAGTATGCTGCGCTGGTAGATGAGGTGGATGAGCTCCGAGCTAGACCGCAGCTGTTGGGTGCGTGCAAGACTTGTCCTGTCTTGCAATCCGAGTTGGCAGAGAAGAATGCCAAGCTTGAGTCTTTTGAGAAGGCCGGCTCGGATAGCACTTGTGTCAAGAGGTGTGCTTTGTGTGAGGGCCTGGAGCAGGAGATGGCCAATGTGAGGCATGACAAGGTGCGTACCGAGGAGGAAAACACATACCTTCGGACCGTCTTGTCATGGGTGTCTTGTGGTGAGCCTCAGCTCGGGATGATGATCTCCCAATTCAAGCGAGCTGCTGGGGCTCCTGGTGTAGGTCTTGGCCAGAGTGTTGATCTTTCAGCTTTTGGTAAGATTGGAGAGTCTAGTGGTCTGAACCCCTGTGAGAAGCCCAACTCCACCACTACTCCCAAACTAACCAAGCTTCCACCCAAAAAGCCTGCCAAGCCTGTCACCAAGGATGGAGTTGTAGTTGAACCCCCCAAGGCTCCACCCAAGAATCCACAATGGCAACCCAAGCCCAATCACCTAAAGAACAAGCTTGACACAATGCCACCCATCCGAGAGGAGTTGCCACAGAAGGGCAAGGGCAAGGTGAACCATACCCACATCCCTGCAAACCAACAACCCCCTTTGCGCGCGGTGAGGTTTCAGTGTGACTTTTGTGGGCGGGATGGTCACCTGAGTGAGTTCTGCTTTAGGCGCAGGAGAGAGGCGCGCCGAGCTAGGGAGATGCAGAACCCGGACATGTTTCACCCAGCTCGTGGTGGACATGCTCCGAAGCCTCAGGGGAGAGCTGCTAGGTCTGGAGGGAAGCATACCCAGCCTAGGCAGCAGGAGAGAGCCCCTAGGAGGGAGACTAGGCCTAGAGGTAGAGCACCTCAGTTTGTGAGGCCTAGGCAGGAGAGAGCTCCGAGGAGAGACGCTAGAGTTGAGCAGCAGGCTCCTAGGCGTAGACCTCGTAGAGAGCGTGCCCGACGAGGTCCTGTTTTTGCAGGTAACGGACCCCGTGGCGGAGGCTTTGTTGAGCGCCTTGTCCCACCGCAGGTAGAGTTTCGCGGTAAGCGCTTCTTCCCCAGCGGACCACGTTTTCCTGTGCGTGGTGATCGCTATCCCCCTAGACAGGATGGTTTTTACACTGACCGTTCTTTTGAGCAGCCGGCCCAACACTGGTTTCCTTCTTATCTTACTAACCCCAGTGTTGGACCGTATGTTCACCCTATGTCTTTTTATTGATGTAGGAGGAGCGGTTGGAGGACATTTGGCTTGTGGATTCCGGTTGCTCGAGGCACATGACCGGAAATGCCAAATGGTTCTCCAGCCATAGTCCGGTCGCCGGAAAAGAGTACATAACCTTCGGCGACAAAGGTAAGGGCAAGGTATTGTCCGTTGGTGCAGTGCGGGTTAATGAGCACTTTGTGTTGCGCGAGGTTGCTCTTGTTTCTAACCTGCATTTCAACTTGCTTTCTGTTTCGCAACTTTTTCGTGAAGGCTATGAGATTCGTTTCAAACCGAACCTTAGCCGGATCTTAGATCCTCAGGGTGATCTTGTATGTCTGATTTCACCCTTTGGGAATGTCTTTCGCGCGAATTTCTCAAAGTCGTTTGGATCTTCTCGCTGTCTTTTGGCTAGTCCTTCTTCTTCTGATCTTTGGAAGTGGCATAGGAGGCTCGGTCACCTGAGTTTTGACTTGCTTGCAAGACTTAGCTCACTTGGCTTAATCCGAGGATTGCCCAAGCTTTCGTTGGAGAAGGATCTAGTTTGCCATGCTTGCCGGCATGGAAAGATGGTTGCTGCTCCCCACCATCCTTTGACCAAGGTTATGACCTCGCACCCCGGAGAGCTTTTGCATATGGACCTTGTTGGTCCGGCTCGGGTGAGCTCGGTTGGTGGGAAGTGGTATGTGCTTGTTATTGTTGACGACTTTTCGAGGTATTCGTGGGTCTTCTTTTTAGTTGAGAAGTCCGAGACATTCTCCTTCGCTCGCGATCTGATTTTGCGTCTTCAGAACGAGTTCCCTTTGAACTCGATGCGAGCGATTAGAAGTGATAATGGTTCCGAGTTTAAAAATTCGGATTTTGAGAAGTTTTGTAAATGCCTTGGTTTGGAGCATCAGTTTTCTTCTCCCTATACACCACCCCAAAATGGTGTTGTAGAGAGGAAGAATCGGACCCTTGTTGAGATGGCCAGGACGATGCTTGATGAGCATAGGACTCCTAGGCGCTATTGGGCCGAAGCTATGAACACTGCATGCTATATTTCGAATCGCATTTTTCTGAGAGTGTTTTTGAAGAAGACCTCTTATGAGTTGCGTTTTGGTCGCCAGCCCAAGGTGAGTTATTTTAGAGTCTTTGGTTGCCACTGTTTTATATTGAAAAAAGGCAACCTAGACAAGTTTGAGTCTCGTTCTTCTGACGGTGTGTTTTTGGGTTATGGCACTCACACTCGAGCTTATCGTGTACTTAACCTTGACACTAACCGAGTCATGGAGACATCAGATGTCACCTTCGACGAGACTCTTGTTTCTCCTTCTTCTCGTTTTGAGCGTGCAGGTGATCACGAGGTTGGAGAGCCTCTTTTCGATGACGAGGAAGAGGGTGCTGAAGGTATAGATGATCCAGCACCCCCTCCGCCTGCCGCGCCGCCGGGAGCGGCTTCGACGACGACCCGTGGCCCCGAGACGTCTTCTTCCTGGGGGCCGTGGAATCCACCTCGCGCGGTACCTTTTGTACCCGGGGTGGAACCAGCTACTGTTGAGGGGGAGGTTACTTCTTCCCGGGAGGCGCCACGACACATCCAGCGCCAGCACCCCCCTGAACAGATGATCGGAGACATCGACGAGCGAGTTACTCGCTCCAGGTCACAGCACATCTCGCACTTTGCTCATTCTGCTTTTGTTGCGTCTTTTGAGCCCCGAGATGTTGGACACGCATTGACGGATCCGGATTGGGTCAATGCCATGCATGAGGAGCTAGAGAACTTTGAGCGAAATCGGGTTTGGGTTCTAGTGCCACCACCTCCTGACTGTAAACCTATTGGGACAAAATGGGTTTTTAAAAACAAGCAAGGAGAGGAGGGCCACATTGTGAGAAACAAGGCCCGGCTTGTAGCGAAGGGTTATAGTCAGAAGGAGGGAATAGATTATGAGGAGACCTTCGCTCCTGTAGCTCGTTTGGAGGCTATTAGGATACTCTTGGCTTATGCTGCATCCATGGGTTTCAAACTTTTTCAAATGGATGTCAAGAGTGCCTTCTTAAACGGCTATATTGAGGAGGAGGTCTATGTCCAGCAACCCCCCGGTTTTGAAAATCCCAAGTTTCCAAACCATGTCTTTAAACTCCACAAAGCTTTGTATGGTTTGAAACAAGCCCCTAGAGCCTGGTATGAGAGATTAAAAACCTTTTTGCTAGCTAAGGGTTTTAAAATGGGATGTGTAGATAAAACGCTCTTTCTCCTCAAGCAAGGCAAAGATACTCTCTTGGTCCAAATTTACGTGGATGATATCATTTTCGGTGGTTCTTCTCACGCTTTGGTTGCCAAGTTTGCAGATACTATGAGCAGGGAGTTCGAGATGAGCATGATGGGCGAGCTGACTTTCTTTCTCGGGTTGCAAATTAAGCAATCCCGAGAGGGGACGTTTGTGCACCAGGGCAAGTACACAAGGGACTTGCTGAAGCGGTTCGACATGGGTGAGGCTAAGCCTCTTCCGACGCCCATGTCGACGACGACTGCCCTGGATGCCGACACGGATGGAGAAGCAGTGGACCAGAAGGAGTACCGCAGCATGATTGGATCGCTGCTCTACCTGACGGCGACACGGCCGGACATTCAGTTCGCCGTGTGCTTGTGCGCGCGCTTTCAGGCTTCGCCACGCATTTCTCACCGTCAGGCGGTGAAGCGCATCTTCAGGTACCTTCGTTTCACGCCCGAGCTCGGGATTTGGTATTCTGCTTCCTCCACCCTCTCGCTTTGTGGTTTTTCTGATGCTGATTTTGCTGGTTGTCGCATTGAGCGCAAGTCCACTTCTGGGACTTGCCAGTTTATTGGATCTTCTCTGGTGTCGTGGTCTTCTCGCAAGCAGTCTAGTGTCGCTCAGTCTACCACGGAGGCTGAATATGTTGCTGCGGCTAGCTGCTGTTCCCAGTTACTCTGGATGATGGCCACTTTGCGTGATTTTGGTTTGAGCTTTACTCGAGTTCCTTTGCTTTGTGACAGCACGAGTGCCATTAGCGTTGCTAAGAACCCTGTGCTTCACTCGAAAACCAAACACATTGATGTGCGCTTTCATTTCTTGCGAGACCACCAGGAGAAGGGTGATATCGACCTTCGCCATGTCGATACTCATCACCAATTGGCTGATATTTTCACCAAGCCTTTAGACGAATCAACCTTTAATAGGTTGAGGGGTGAGCTTGGTGTGTGTTTCCCCTTTTAGATGGGGGAAGCATTTTGAGATGTACAGACTGACTCTTTTATTGTGAGGCTCTTTTCTTTTGAGTTTCTTGAGTCTCTCCTTTTGGTATCTTCTTTCCTTCAGTTTTGTGTCGGGCATACGCATTTACATTCTGAGCTTCATGTCTATATTCACTAGAATGTAATTATGCTCTTGTTAGTATTGCTCCGATACTTATGATGATGCTTGTAGCTGATGCTCTTTCTGATCACTGTTACATGTTATGAGCGAGCTATTTTTTGGAATGGTGAATTATGCCTAATGTATATAAATCTGAAAATGTTCACCATTGAGATATGCAACTAGCATGTGTAGGGTGTGTTGAGTCCATTCCTGCTTTTCATATATGCTAGGTTGCTATGTCTCTAGTTCTGAGTCATTCACTTGCTTGGTTGTTCATAACTTGCTTAAAATCTGAACCAAGTATTGTTGAATTGAAAAGATCGAGATGGGATTGCTTGTCAACACCTCATGGTATTGAGACTGTTTCTCATTGCACTTTGAGTTAAACTTGAGCCATGTAGTGTATGACCGAAACCGTTGCTTTAAGCTTCTGATTGCTTCGGCATAGGCTTCGCACGGTTGAAAAGTTAGGCGATGACAAGCTTTCAACCTCTCGCAATCACATGCTAAAAATGAACTTGTGAATTCTTTTACCGCTGCAACTCCGATATGAATTTGAAATCACAAGTATATGCTTCATTCCTATGCATGATGATTGAACTTTGCTAGGGGTAGTTCACCTTGTATATATGCTTAGCACTTGTTTGGATTCCTTCTATACATGTCTAATGCTATGTTGATGGTGACTATCCTTTTGGCTTAAAACTGCTCACATGCTCATATGCTTCATATTTCGTATAAGTGATCAGTTTGAGCCTTTGCTATTTGAGTGCTTAATTGAGATGTTGGAGCTATACTGATTAGAGCATCTTTGCACTCTTTTGACTATATACTTGAAGCTCCTAACTTGCATTTTGACTTCATATGCATTGTGGAAGGAGATCTTGTGTTCAGAGGGAGTTTATGCGAAGAGAGTTGCTTCTCCGATACCTTTTGGCCTTGATAAGTGCATTTTCAACTAGGGGGAGAAATTTACGCAAATCATATGCCCTGAAAATCTTTTGTCCTAGTTGCTTGCATTTGTCGAGGGGGAGTTTGCTAGTTGTGTTGAGCCGTTGCCTCTGTCTTGAGGGACTAGCGAACGTTCCTAGCTTCTCATGAGCTTTCATAAGTTTTTTCATTTGGCTTTCAATTGGTATCGTCTGGTGTGCTTTCCCATTTGGTTTGGGTTGATTTTCAATTGGTTCGGAGTGATTTTCTTGCTAGTTGTGTTGAGCCTCTGTGCCTCTATCTTGAGGGACTAGCATTTGCTTCTGTTGTCCTCCGATCTTCAATTGCTATCTGCTAGCGGTGTTGAGCCTGTTCTACCTCTTCTTGAGGGCTAGCTTTGCTTTGCTTGGTTGCGTCAAGCCGTTGCCCATGTCTTTGGGGACCAAGTTTTTGCTTCATCCACTTGACCTTCTTCGGCTTTTGTTAAGGCTTCTGGGTCATTTGGTTGGGTTTTCTCTTCCCACTCCTTCCTACCTCCTTCTTCTTATTCATGATTTGTTGTGGAGTTGACAATGCACTCATCAAGGGGGAGATTGCGGATACATGGGTGTATGCCGAGTCTCTGTGTGATGAGTGATTGTCAATGGAGATGATGCGCATGTTCTTTGGCTTGTGTTGTGCAGGTGTCGAGCACGGAGACAGTGATCGATGGCGGGTGAAGGTCAAGTTGCGACGTGCCGTGCCGACGGACCGGGCGCGATGAAGGATGGGCGTGCCGTGCGGCGGACGTGCCATGCCGATGTATCGGACGGTGAAGGGCGGACGTGGACTTGGACTGATGGACTGGAGGCCGGAGGATCAGCTGTGGTGGCTGGCAGCCTGCGACAGCGACAGGCGGAGAAGTGCGATCATGTCGGTGGAAGGGGTGCACAGGCGGTGCATCCCCTCTACGACGCCGGTTGTTGGTAGAGCCCGGGAAAAACCAACGGTGGACGGTTTCCAGGTTTGGGCCTCAAAACCTGGGTGCTGGGTTTCCAGGTTGAGCCACAAAACCTGGGCGCGACGGTTTCCAGGTTGAGCCTCAAAAACCTGGGCGTGGGCCGGTTTTCCGAGTTTGGGCCTCAAAACTCGGGCGCGGACGGTTTCCGAGTTTGGCCACAAAACTCGGGCTGGAGGCTGGTTTCCCGGTTTGGGCCTCAAAACCGGGGGCTGATGGAAAAGGCTGGTTTCCCGGTTTGGGCCGCAAAACCGGGGGTGCAGAGTGGTGGCGGCACGTGGCCGGCGATCTAAAGGTTGGCGTGGAGGCGACGCGGAAGACCGTGCGGGCGTGGCCGTCGGATCTACCTACCACAGCGGGTGACTAGAATAGCCTTAGGGTTAGGCTGGTCCGCTCTGTAAATTAGAGTAGAGAGGGGTAGAGTAGGAATAGACTTAGGCTAGGTTAGTAATAAGTAGTCTAGGGGAGACACCTCCTCCCTATCTCAATCTCAGTTAGAGCTTTCATTTCCTAGGGTTCCACTCTCCCACACCCCCTGCTTTAGCTAGTTGAGATCCGCAGAGAGACTCCACTCTGTGTACTGTTGATTCGAGGAAGTGAGGCCGTATCCTCACCTTGGATCCCATCTCTTGGTGTCAATTCGCGTTTTGATTCATGTTCATCATGTTCTTCGCGGATTGCTTTGTGCCTTGAGTTTTCCCGTCGCTTGATCTTTGTGCTCGGTCCATCTTTCACGATTCCGTTTGACTGAGTTGCTCTAGATCGTGAGGCACTTTCTTTCCACCGAAAGAAATCAATCTCTAACCTCACGGTCTAGGAGATCGATCAAGTTTTAGTTTCGGGTCTCTTTTTCTTCTTTCCCCCGAATTCCTTCGATTCACCGATTTGGAGTTAGGTTCGAGCCATGATCTCTTAGAGATAGCTCACTAACCTCCTTGTGACTCCTCAGATCGATATCCCAAGCCTAGAGCACTTGATTCGGAGGAGATAGGGTGAATCGCCGGAGTTTCAGTGCAGTCGCGGGGTGACCGGACGCTCTGTCGGGCTGACCGGACGCACGCTTTCAGAGTCCGGTCGTTGAGCACGGCGCCAAGCTTTTCTGCGTACTGACCGGACGCTCTCGACCGGACGCTCTGTTTGCATTTCGACCGGACGCTACGCTTGCACTGTTCCCGTGTCATTGTCTCATCTGACCGGACGCTCAGTGAACGACCGGACGCTTGAGCTCCGTGCGTCCGGTCGCGAACAGAGAGCTCCCAGAGCTGTTTTCTGACGACCGGACGCGTCCGGTCCCTGCTGACCGGACGCAGGCCAGAGTCCGGTCGCTGCAGTTTCGCGCGTCTTCGTTCGCGGTTCGTTCGTTCTTGATCGGATTTGAGTTCCGTCTTTTGGGTTGGCTTTCTAGGGTTGTCTAGTGTCCCGCTGTGCTTCTAGGAAGCATCCACCCTACATCTAGGGTCGTGGACATTAGCAAGCTCTAGGTTTCGATTTTGGGGTTGATCTTGGGACAGTGGCATCTAGTTTCCGAAAGGAAATTTTTGAAGCTCCCATTCACCCCCCCTCTGGTCGCTTTCGGGTAGCTTCTCGGTCCTTCATCGGTCCGAGGCCGGACTCGGGCGAGACGGAGAGCATGCGTCGCCGAGGCTTGGGCTCGGTCGAAGCGGAGGGTCATGCGCTCGCCGAGGCTTGGGCTCGGGCGAAGCGGAGAAACAGGCCTCTGTCCGAGACCTGACTGGGAGGGCTCGGGCGAAACGGAGTTGAAGCAGAGGCCGAAGGCTCGGATGCTTACCACGTGTCGGAGGCAGGGCTCGAGGGTGAGGCTCGACTCGTTCTCGAGGGTGAGGCTCGACTCGAGGGTGAGGCTCGACACGAAGGTGAGGCTCGACACGCTCGGGGAAGAAGATGACCGCGGCGGCGCTCCGGCGGTCCGGCGGTCCTGAGCAACAACAGCGACCGCAAGGGCCGGGTTAGAGTCGCACGGGACCAAGGAACACAACGCGGGGTCGGTGAGGGATGATCATGGCCGGAGACGGCGAATTCCACGAACCCGAGCTCGCCGGGTTTCGGCCGGGGATGGGGACAGCGAGCTTACGCCGGGCAAACGGCGGCGGGGAAGGTGAAATTGAAGGGTGAGAAAGCTTCACGAGCTCAAGGCGGAGCTTCCGAGCTAGGTGGTGGAGCGGCGGAGTGACTGGAGAGAGCTGGCCACGGCGGCGGGGGTGAGTGCGGAGGTCGGAGCTCCGGCGGGGCTTTTATAGGCACGGCCAGGGCCGGTAGAGACTTCGGGGTTGCGCGGGTAAGGTTTGCGGGGGCGTGCGCACTCGATTGTGCTCTGGCGGTCGAGCTGGCGTGCAGCCGGGGCTCGGGCGCAATGCTCGGCCGGCGATGGCCACGCGGCGGCGGCGGCTGGGCACTGTAGGGGCCGAGAGCGATGGTCAGCGCTCGCGTGCGGGCGCGGAGGGAACAGGGGAACAGCGGCGGCAGGATAAGGGCGCGTGGGGAGCAGCCGCCTGCGCTGCAGCCGCAGCGCCGGCGCCATGGCCGGGCCCCCCCTGGCCTCTGGCTCTACGGGAAGAAGAACAGTGCTAGGGTCTAGGGTTTGACTTTTGGCTGGTTTCTGAATTTTGCAAAAATCTCCCAAAATTTGAACTGTGCGACAAAAACTCAAAACACCAAAGTTGTTCAGAAAAGTGAGGTCTACAACTTTGTCAATATGAACATTTTCAAATTCCAAATAGTTTTTGAACTACATTCAAAAACAGAAAAGGGGACACTTTTCAAATTTGATTCAAATCAAAATTACTTTGGATTTCAAACTGAAACTTGAACATCTTCCAATATGAAAGTTGTTCCATTTGACAAAACCTATAACTTTGCTAATACACACTTTTTCTGAAACTCAATAGTTTTTGAAAAACTTTTTAAAACTGAAAAGGGGACAAAAACTGGAATTTGAATGAATTTGAAATTACTGCAAACTTTATATAGAAACATGGAGATCTGTAAATACCAAAGTTGTTCCTATTGATCAGATTCACAACTTTGCTTTCTGAACCAACTCAAAATTTTGAATTTTGAAAAAGTTATTAAAAAGGGAATAAATCCAGGATTTGGGATTTTAGGGTTTTGCAAAAGGAAACTCAATTCAAATCTGATTTTAGAACTTGGATCAAAGCAACAAACATCAGGGCACTAACTTGAACAAGAATTACATAGAACTAGGCACAGAGGTGAAATTACCATTTTGCCCTTATAGGAAGAATGGGCTAATAAGGGTTTTTGCAATAGAGGTACATCACATAAAATGATACATTAAGCAAATGCATACACATGAAATCATGATCAAGATGATTAATGATGCTAATGATGATATGTCAAGTTAATTACATGCTTAAACACCAGAGGTGTTACAGTACTGCAGCAGCTTGGGGGGAGCCCGGCCACCGGCCCAGGGTGGCCGGGCCTTGGCTCCGCCCCTGCCCTCGAGCACCCCTCGGGCCTCGACGACTCAGTCCGCAACACCCTCAAGGAGTCACTTCTCCCGAGAAAGCCAGTCTGCTCGAGCAAACAAGGCAGCCCTTGATTACGGAACCCTCCCGAGCGAACGAGGCAACCCTCGATTACGGAACTCTCCCAAGCGAACGAGGCAACGAAACTCTCCCGAGCGAACGAGGCAGCCCTCGATTACGGAACCCTCCCAAGAGAACGAGGCAGCCCTCGATTACGGAACCCTCCCGAGCGAACGAGGCAGCCCTCGATTACGGAACCCTCCCGAGCGAACGAGGTAGCCCTCGATTACGAAACCCTCCCGAGCGAACGAAGCAACCCTCGATTATGGAACTCTCCCGAGCAAATGAGGCAAGCCTCGACCGCCTCGCCGCACACTTCCTCAGACACCCCTCGAGGGGCACACCTGGAGCACCCCTCGAGGAGCATTCCTCGAGCACCCCTCGAGCGCCCCTCAAAGGGCACCCCTCGAGCATTCCTCGGGCATCCCTCGAGCACCCCTCGGGCCTCGACGGCTCAGTCCGCAACACCCTCGAGGAGTCACTTCTCGGGAGAAAGTCAGTCCGTCCGAGCGAACAAGGCAACCCTCGATTACGGAACTCTCCCGAGCGAACGAGGCAGCCCTCGATTACGGAACCCTCTCGAGCGAACAAGGCAAGCCTCGATTACGAAACTCTCCCGAGCGAACGAGGCAGCCCTCGATTACGGAACCCTCCCGAGCGAACGAGGCAGCCCTCGATTACGAAACTCTCCCGAGCAAACGAGGCAGACCTCGATTACGGAACCCTCCCGAGCAAACGAGGCAGCCCTCGATTACGGAACCCCCGAGCGAACGAGACAACTCTCGATTATGGAACTCTCTCGATCGAATGAGGCAGGCCTCGACCGCCTTGCCGCACACCTCCTCGGGCACCACCCGAGGGTCGGGCACCCTTGGAGCACCCCTCGATTACGAACTGTTATATTATCGTGCGATTCGTTTGTTTTTAACATAATTTTTATTTTGTCCTGTAGCAACGTACAAACACGCTACCTAGTATTTGATTAAAGTTGAAGTCTGCTGACTTTTTGAGAAGTGAGAATGACTTTTTTTTTTACAGAGGAAGTACATAGCAACCAACCAAACCGTCGTCGTCGGCGTTCAGACAACGACTGACGGTACCGTATGTAATGTACCGACCGGCCAATGCATCCTGCTGCAGCATTGACTCGACTCACCCGTGCCGGCGTGACATGCACATGTTCGGCGGCCGTCCATGTTTATTTTCTCTGCATCTGCATCTGCTGCGGACGTCACAAACATTCGCAGCCGAATTCTTCTTACATATATAATACTAATTATTAAATTACTTGCCGGCTACAGTAGCTTGCTGCATGCATGCCTCATTAAGGAGAGGAGACCAGTACGTACTGTGCCAATAATTAAGTACCAGGACTGACTACTACTGTGGTCGCCCGGAACAGTACGTGTGCAAAAGATCAGAGTAAGTACTGTACTACTCCGTCCGTGAACAGATGACGTTTTCGGTGTCCGTGCTACAAGTTTGACTGGATTTGTAGAAAATATGTGTAATATTTATATCTCCAAATAATTTTGTTAAAAAACTAGATTCAAAGATCTTTTCAATAATACCAATTATGAGACTAATCGATGATATGTATTATTTATAAAAATTGTCGGTAGTTGTTTCTCGGGAAGCGAAAACGTCATCTATTTAGGGACGGAGGGAGGACGTCTTTGCATGGTGTGCTGTACTGCTTGCACATCATCATCATTATTGCTAATTTGATACTTACTCAAGTGCACAGCAGCAGGTATATACGTGGTCCGGGTTGCAGGGCGGCCTAACCAAACAAAGTGCGCCCAATCAATGAAGGCTTGTTCGGTTCCATCGGAAGAGAGTCATTCCGGCTCGATTGATCTTATTCAGATCTATAGCAAAATAGTCGTTCGATTGAGATTTAGTTCTGGTGGATTGATATGATCCGAATTGAATTTAACTATTTTCTTATGCTCTAAGATCCAGATTTATTCCTCACCTCTTGAGGTCAGGAACGAAGACAACCGGATCAAGTGAATCCAATCCCTTTGGTTCACTTATTTCCGGTGTAAAATGATTCTAGATCCTATTTCAATCCGATGGAAGCGAACAAGGCCTAAGTAATAATCACCTCGACCGGCCGGCTGTTAAAACATACATAGGAACCGATCATTGCACCCCAGTGGCGGATTCAGAAACGTACCGAGGGGCTAAATAACATAGTCCAATTTTTTTTTCTCACTAGACATAGTACACTAATAAGCATAGAATTATGATAATTGATTCAAAGTGCTCAAAGTTAAAGATACATAGAATTATGATAATAATCATAGAAAAGTACCAAATACAAGGAGTCTTCTATCTTCAAGAACTCACACGACTTGAACCAACACCACTTGAACCGCCACGCTCAATGCTACATAATTTTTAAATGTCAAACACTTCTTCAATAATCAAGATAACAAGCACAAAAAAAAGTACTAAAACAATACGCACCTTGGGACCTTGGGTGACAAGTTTATCTTACGGTTTCTTAAGCCTTACAAGCGCTTTAAAATTTTATCATCTTCAATAGATGCAAACAAATCCCGCTCAATATAGCATATCATGCTATTATTTATCCAATCATAATTCATTTTATTTAAGATTAATGCGGGGTCTTTTTTGCTCAACCTGACTCTCTTTGAGTAGAAACATCTTTCTTAGCAAAATAGAAATAAAAGTTACCCTTGCAGCCTTGCTGTTCGTGGTCTTGGTCCTGGCCTCCTGGGCGCCTGCCGCGTGGTGGCTAGTGCTGCGGCCTGGGGCTGCCTCACCGCCTGGCCGATCGAGCCTCCTGCGGTCCTGCCTTTCCCGGCGGCCGGCGCGGCGCACTCGCAGAGGGAGGGAGCAACGAACGAGGGGCGGAGCGCGGCCGCAGAGCAAAGGGAGGAAGGGAGGGGCGGCGTGCCGGCGCCGTTCACCTTCACCGGAGGTGCGGAGCAGAGGGCGGGAGCGGGCGATGCGCGCGACGGCAGAGAGAGCAGGAGCAGGACGGGGGAATTCCGCCGGCGCGTCCCCCACGGAAAAGTTTCGAATCACCGTTCTCCCTCGGCTTCTAACCCGTAACCCGTGGCTCAAGTGCAAGCACTCAAGCCAGGGCTCGGGGGCTACCCCGCGGGGAACGCTCGCACGTCCCCCACAAAGAAATTTCGAAATACCTCGCGCTCCTAATTTCGCAATGATTTCATGGCACTCGAGCTAGGGCTCGGGGGCTACTATCGGGTACACAGAAAAGGGGTACCCCAAAGCCTCGGCTCCAAAAACCTAAATCACGACAAGGCCCACAATCATCCCTCAAATCTCTGCGCGCAGACCAGCCCAAGTATCGATCTATACTGGGCCAGCCCACGACCGTACCTCCGCGACGCAGCATACCCTCGAGGAATTCCTCCTCGAGACCACGCCAACACCCACTCGAGGTACGACGATGGAAACTCCCCAAAACGAGCGGGGCAGGCCTCGACCGCCTCACCGTATGTCCTCAACCTTCCACACGAAGGGACCGAACCTCGACCACTAAGGCTTTCTAGTGAAGGAAGCAAGCCGAGACCGCCTTATACCTACTTCTGGTACAGCCCAAGAAGCATTTAATGCTCTCCATCTACTCCCGTCTGAGTCGCGTGGTCGCAGCATACGCCGCAGAGGGTCGTACCCCGGTTAAATCAAACTTTAACCGCCCATCCCCGGGAAAGGGGGCGACTCGTGCGATGCTGCGACTCCATACCGCACACTGTACACCCCTCGAGGCACGTTCGCCAGCACATCCCCCACATGGCCCGGAGCTCGACCCTATCCGCTTAGGCCTCGACCCCCTCCGCGCCGGCCTTGGTCCCATCCGCGCATGCCTGGACCTCGCCCTCGAGCATGGCTCCACCAAGACCGGTCAGCACTCCAACAACTCCCGATGCGACGTCTCTACGCACGCTCGCGCATGGGCGTCGTCCTTCATCGGCTTCATCAGGCACATCGCTACAAGGCCGGACACGCCTCTACAACGGCGCCGACATGACCGACATCGTCATCGCCCACATCACCGCCAACGTCATCGCCTACGATAGCCCTAAACCCATGTAACCCTGAGCCTCCCCTTCGCTTATAAAAGGGGACGCTAGGGCTAAGCCATGGAGAGGTAGGCACGCAGGCATATCAGCTTCCCACCACAGTCTAGGACTCGGGAGCTCAGTTCTCTGGTTCTAGCTTCCTTCTTAACACCCTCGTTTCCCTTCACGCTTGTAATCGCCACCGTACAAGCACTTTGGTGCAAGATAATACAAACTCTCTCCCTCACTGAAAGTAGGGTCTTCTTTCGCCCGAACCAAGATAAATCGTTGTATTTTTCTTGCATCACCATCCGGATTAGGGAGCATGCATATATAAATTCACTCGTTGGTGTAGACCCCTGGGTTCCGAACACCGACAACATGTGTCCTCTAATTTGCTATCCTAATTTTGAGACCGAACCAGAAAAACCTTTCGCCTGTGGTTTTCAGGCCGAAACAGTCAAACCACCCAATGTCGATGCGTATCCACTTCGTCCTAGCCAATGATCTCCAATTCTTTTATGACCCTCATTTGACTTGTCCTCAGCCTACCCTGACTTGGCCAATGACATCTTCACCCCTTCTGCAAATCTTCTTGTCATCCTTGTGCTTGACGTGGATCACCTATGGTTGTCTCGGCCTCGGTTTCGGTCAAGCTTTCTAGTTTGCCCTTCACTTCACTGTCTGTGGTACATCAACCCAAACCTTCTCTTGACCTTTTCTCTCATCATCGACCATCAACATAATAATAAAAAAAAAACATATCGCACCACGTACACCAACTCGACACGTTGGTTAGTTCAACTTATGCTAGAATCAACTCAACCAAATCTCGATCATCTATCGCTCATCATCCATAATGTCAATTGTCAACAGTACATCTCAACCTTGTCATCTCACCATGCATTGGTTTTCATATTATATTTATTAATGCCCCAAATTTAATAACACGAGCAGGATTACATCTTTTCCACATTCTAGTGAGCATGCGTGATAATGCATTACAGCATGGACATTGGACACTGAACTAGGACTCCGATCTGACTTGACAATCAGCATACAGGAAAGCAGACCTTTATTATCCTTGTGCATTCACTATTCACTGAATCATTTTGAGACAAAGATATACTGGTAAGAACTTAGATCTTCAAAGTCTCGATAAATCTGTTTCCTCTCGCAATTCCTTGACGGAGCCCAACAATGTAGTCTGCGGCCTTAATTTTCCTGTACCGTGCTGGTCGCTCCTCACCCAGCAAAGCAGCCGCTGGCTCAAGCACTTTCTGACCTTCCACGCCGTAGAACATGGCCAGTGAGAGTCTCTCCTTCTCTGCATTCGTCACAACCCTGTGCACCGGACTTTTGAAGATCCCATTGTTCAGTATCTGCGTCAGAATTTCACACTCAAATTCAGCACCGCATTTAGGAACTTGCATACGCATAATCAGTTAATCATAGACAGAGTCTCTGTTTATGTTCACAAAAGAAGAACTGAATCGCCGAACCGAAGATTCCAGGGAGGAAGCGACTTGGATTTTCAGATGCCTACCTCCATGGAGTCTCCCAAGTTGACAACCAACGTGTGAGGTTTGGATGGAACAGTGTACCAAATGCCATCTTTCTGAACTTGCAGGCCCCCAACATCATTGTCAACGAGAAGTATCGTGACAGCGCCACCGTCAGAGTGAGGCTTAATGCCAAAGACGAGCTCGGGCCTTGGACACGGAGGGTAGTAGTTGAACCTGGCAATTGCTGAGGCCTTGCCACCAATCTGGCTGATGAAATAATCTTCGCCAAGCTCCAAAAGTTTGCCCATCGCTTGTAGGACGTTGTCCCTAACTTTCTTGGTTTTTGATGCATACTCGTGCAGAAGATCCCTGCAGGCAAAGGCCGTAGAATAGTTCGTTCATTAAAGAGAATTTTTCTTTGTTTTGGAAAGGCAGTTACTAATTACTCAGTATAGGAGTTTGGGTGTTCCGATTCCGATCCTTCAGTGGCATATGGAGAAGAAATTCCGAGTAATAAACGAGTAGATAACCTGAAAGAATCAGGGTGTTTGGGCCAATAAGCAAGGTTCCTCTCATCTTCTGGTTCCACCCTGAGTTGCAGCCGATCTTGCCAGTCGAGTACCTGATCTTGGGATGCCACCATGTCATTACCATAACCTTCCATCTGGAACCGCTTGCCGCCTACCAAGTTACTGTATTTCTGCTTCTCTTCGAGCGGCTGGTAGAAAAAATCTCGTGATGCGGCCATCACGTCGTCCATCAGAGATGCTTCTATCCCATGGTTGGTAACCTGCGCATGCAGTGTAGACGATGCTGTTGGTTTGCACACCGTGTCCGTGGCTGAGCAAGCACTGCACGATGACGATGCAAATGGGAGCAAGCACGGTACGACTCACCAGGAAGAGTCCCCAGGTCTGCAGTGCCGACCGGAGCTTGGAAGCCTCGTCGGCAGCCGCCAGCCTGCTGAGGTCTATGACGGGAATGGGCTCCGGCATGTCAGTGGCGAGTAGCAGGCTTTCAGGACGATCCTGCTCCTGCAGCACGAACTGGCTCGGCGGTTCCACCACGCCTGCCGCCAATTCTTGCACTGGGGTTGGCACCCTCCATGACCCGTCAGCCATTAGTGTTCTCTGGGATTCTTATGTGCTTATTATTGCCTCTTCCTTAATTGAATACAGGGAGCTCAATCTTCGATCTACTTATAGTCCGCCAGAGGGCCTAAAACTTACAGTTGAAGTTATCACCATTCACCCGTTAGTCAGGCGCAGTCATTATCTGAGAAAATAGCAGCCCTTGTTTTAGAAGAAGAAAAAATCATCAAGGAACATTAGAATAGTCAGCTAGGAAATTGGAATAAGGGTGG
This sequence comes from Coix lacryma-jobi var. lacryma-jobi, assembly GCA_009763385.1. Lineage (NCBI taxonomy): Eukaryota > Viridiplantae > Streptophyta > Magnoliopsida > Poales > Poaceae > Coix > Coix lacryma-jobi. The sequence continues at coordinate 132,838,987 of CM019823.1, read as the reverse complement.
TCAAGGACAGTCTTGTGGCGATCTTTTTCTCGGTCACACTTGTGCGGCGACTTTCTGACTGAGTTGTGTGGCCTTACCAAGATCAAGATTAAAGGCTCTGATTGCTTCCCACGACTAAAGTTTACCCTATGTCATATCGCATGTTGCGCCTTTAATTCAGTTTATTAAAAATACATTAATTATAAGAGCTTTGTTAGGGTGCTTGGGAGGAACCGGTTCGTTCCTCCCTTAAAAATTATTTAGTGCAGCTATTAATTAAGAAAATTAATCAATAATAGTTAAGGACAGTTTAGTACTTTTTCTCTCCTTTGCGCTGCTCGCAGCGTCGCCGTCTCTCACGCCGGCGGCTCATCAACTCGCCGCATGTCCGCCTTGTCTGAGTAGTTGCTGCGACGCAATGGGCTGAAAGTCCGAGCGGCGGATGCGAGCGATGGACGCGGAGCGTGAGCTTCGGCCGCATGCCGAGCGGCGAAGGCGATGGGCATGCACATGTTGTGGATCAGGCAAACGGCATGGCATGGCATGGCAGTTCCATGGTGGTGGCAGACCGGCTTCTTGCCGTACCTGCAGGCTGCAGCTACCTGAAGAGAGAGAGAGAGCTCGCGTGAATGAGATATAGAACTCGGCCATCAGAGAGCACAGAAAGTACTATTCTACCCTTTAAATTAATTTTAGAATTTTTTTATCTATATATTTTTTTTGGTTCTGGTCCCACCCATTTTAGGTTCTGGCCCACCACTTAAGTTCCTCTTCTTATTTTATAGCCATATGATCTTTCTCAATGCATGGCTCTAGTTTTTTCCAAGCATCGTAAAATTTCACTAATTATAAAACTAATTTATCAGCTGAAGGTTAATTTCCGATCTTGTTAATTATTGTATGACATTGTAATTAGTTTTATAATTAATTTATTTTTAATAATCTAAATTAGTGTTTAGGGCACCACCGAACTCGAGGGGACCGTCCTGAACCGGCAACTGTTTGTCACTTAGACTGATTGCACTGGGCACTATAAAACCATCCGGTAAAATAGGCCGCAGTGGCGTATGCTAGCCCATACGCTAGCATCCTCCACACGCTAAATATAACGCATACAACATGTAGCGTACGCGGTGCCGTCCTGTGGTGAGCCTTATGCGGCATGCGCGCGAGAGAGGAGAGAGAGGTGAGAACGTACAACAGCGGCCCCACTTGTTCAACCAACTAAAAAAAATGTTATAACTCCCAAACCATAAAACCAAATTAAATTCCGATTGCACCATCAAATTTGTTTTAGTAAATCCTTCAAAATAAGATCTCACATTAATATATTTAGATAAAGTAATAAGTGGATCCCACAGTGGATAGAAGATGATATAAAGAATGGATGAGTGCGGAAGAATTAAGTATAGAAGAGAGAATCTCGATGACCAGACCTTTTAGAGGATGAATTTAGAGTAGTACGAGTGCGGATAGCCTTAGACACATTTGCCGTACTGGGTGATTCAACTTTTCGCTTTGGCTCTAGCGCCTGGACAGAACCGGGCACCGGGTGATTCAACTTTTTGCCTTGGCTCTATCGCCTAGATAGAACCGGGCACTCTACTCGCCACAGTCGGGTGGTCCGACAGTTCACCGTAGTGGATCAGTGGCCTTCTTTTCCGGTCAGGCATCGCCTCTTATTGTGTATGTGACCTTTTCGTTGGGGCAAACTATGGATTACACGCTTCACCCTGAAAGCGCGTCACCTTTTCGCCAGGGCCAAGAGCAGTCTGTGGTGGAGTTTGTGTTACCTTTTCAATTGGGCGGATCGAGGCTGGTTTTTGTTCGTGTTTGGCAGGTTTCGCACTAGCAGGGGAGGGAGACGATAGCTACACATGGTGGGGGAGACGACATCGCACGAGGCCTAGTCGTGCACTTGGGAAGGAAAATAAGGATCAAAGCGGACCGAGATATTCTGGAAATATGTAGTTGGTACAGTAGCAAGGTAGTCCATGTAAAATATGCAGACGTGTATAAAAGGGCCCAAAGTGAGACTTTGTAAGGGGATGACCAACCACAATATAGACCACATGTATAAAACATTCGCTTTTGAATTCTCCTTTCGTTCTTTTATGTCTTTGGTAGTCTCGATCGACAACCCGATGTTCGAAGGCTAAGGCTTAGAACAAAGATGTGACAAACTAAAATTTAGTCCTTCAAATCAAACACCCTCTTATTCTGTTGTATACTACAGACTTACAGGTCTGCTGTATACTGATGTGGGGCATATTCAAACTAAACAGATAAGGAAAAAAAAAGAGGAATAGAGTCACTCTTAATTGAAACCTTTCGCATAAAAACTATTAATTAATATCTGTTCTATTTTGTTTAAGTTCCACAACAATCTTCATTTTTCCATCGGTTTCTTCACAAATTCTTTTTGCCCTTTTGATGATGGAAACACTGACCAATTGGCTGCAAAGAAAGGTGCTCAGTTGGTGATTCAGTGCAATATATGGAGTAACAGTATGACATTGGTACCTTTGTTTAAAAAAAACAGTATGACATTGGTGTAACTACCATCTTTCCTTTCTTTGTTTTTATGAAGACTATCACATAGCCCTTATGGTTAAGAGGAAATTAATTGCAACAGATATTAGGATAAGAGGAAAACATACAAAATTCATATAGATTTATAGTTTGTTATAGTCCCTCAACTTTCTCTACCCGGTGAAGAAAGGACAGGTGGGGCAACATGGGGCGTGTTTGGTTTGGGCCACGCCCAGCCACGCTCAGATGTGGCGAGTTGTGGCGGCGACGGCAAAAACCAGCGCCACACTCTGTGGCGAAAAATTGTGACTGCATGTGCTGTGGCCGCCAAACGTTATATACCAACCAAACACTAGCCTGATATATGGTGGCAGACTACAGCTGCGGCAAGGCAGAGTGTGGCCTGAAACCAAACACTCCCATGGTCCGGGGAGTTTTGGCGGCCGTCGAGCAGCTGCGGCCACTATAGCGAGGAACTGTTGGGGCGAACTGCCATTGGGGACAGCTAGCTGCCGCCTGTTGGCTCGCTCTGATTCCTGAAGGATGTCATAGTGTCCAGGTCAGATGGCAGATCTTGCTGGCACCAGGTCAGAGGTGGTCTAGAGACAAGGCCAACATGTTCCAGTGCCAAGCCAATGATTAGTTCTAAATTATCAATCTACAGCTTCAGCGTCACCCAAAAATTATCAATGTAAAACTTACTATACTTTTACTGTTAAGTAATTTGTTTGCTACTAGCTTAGAGCATCTCCAAGAGTTTGCTAAACCACTTGACAAATCTTGGTATTTGACAGAACATGAGAAATTGGTGCTCCAACAGTTTGACATATGGCTTGGCAAAATTTCTGAAGTTGGCATCCACCGGTCCTTCACGCGCATATTTGCGCGCGGTATTGGACTTGGGCATCGCGTGAATTGCCGCCCCCGCCTCCTCTGCCGCGCGTAGATGGAAATTTCCGAAGTTGCATTCAGTTGCCTGCAAAGCTCGTTGATGGGACGGACTGTTGAATGATGGATCAATGATTCAGTGGCCGGCAAAATCTGCATGTCTCATGATTGATCACTGTTGAATGGTACGTCAAAACCTGGAGGTGGATAGAATCCTCTGTACTCCATAAAATCTGCATGTCTCATGATTGATCACTGTTGAATGGAGAGTTGCACGCGCATTTGCTGATGATCTGATGGCGGCCGGCCGGATGAGATGAAGGACGACGCTCCAATTTCGCGACCAAGGCCCGGCGAAGAATGATAGATGAAGTCACGGCGGCGCGGCAGGATATCGCAAAAAAAAAAAAAAAAAATTGCGAGGGGGCGCGACCAGAGGAAGAGACCGGGCGGTAGTTGGTTCGGTATTGAAAGTGGTCCTCCTGTTCAAGATTTGTCAAGGCCAAATGCCCAACTATTAGAGACACAAAAATATTTCACTTGCCATTTGCTTTTCTCACTTACCAAATCATAGTTTTTGCCGAGTGAAGTTTGATAAACTCTTGAAGATGCTCGTAGCTTACTACTGTACCGAGAATATGATTGAACTGGGAATATGGTTGAACGTGCAGGAATTCTATAAACCCATATCAATGGCGAGCTAAGAAAATCAAGAAACGTGATGATTATAGTATTTCTAAAATATCTTTTTTCTTGTACGGTTAATATTTAGCTTTTAATTTAAAAAATAAGTAAGTGACGTTGGCTGCTGCCAAAAGGAAAATAGTGTACTGTACACTAAAAAGTAGTCATCTTAATTATTTATTCTTGAGAAACTTATGTTAACCACAAAATATTATCTTATAGAAAAATTTGGCTCCAGTAACAAGCACGGGCACTTAACTAGTAAATTAAAAATCCTCAACTTTAACCAAATATATAAAAGAAAATATTAATATTTATGATATATAATATTATAGATAGATCATTAAATCTATTTTTATAATAACTTATTTAAAGATATAAATATTATTAATATTTTTTTATAAATCTAGTCAAATTTAAGAACATTTGACTAGCATGAATGCTAAAAGAAACATTTATAAGAGAACCTAGAGAGTACAAAACAAATAAAGACTACGGTTCCTCTCTAAGTTCTTCTCTCCCCCAAATCCTGCTTACAATTGGTATCAAACTACAGTTCCCATCTAGAATCTGCATCGCCGCCGCCGTACGAGCACTTCACCAGACTTCGTCGTGCTCAGGGCGCTATGGATACAAATCTGAAGCTGGTGCTGGACGAGCTCAATCGCTGCCGCTTCTATGAGCAGGATGTGAAGTGGGAGCACCGTTTCTCTGACTTGGACCGCGATTGCGTCGGCCGGGAGACAGCGGTCAACACCCACATCAGCAATGAACTTGACAGTCGGGTAGCGGCGTTGGAGGTGATGGCCACAAACCTCGGTACCTGGCGCCTGGAGGTCGAGGCTCTGGTCGACAACCTCAAGCTAGAGGTCCAGCGGATCTCTGCCAACTGGGACCAAGCGGTGTACGATGCATCGTCTCGCCATCTTGGACCTTCCCTATCCCCATCGTCGGTGGGCGCACTCCCAGTTGCTGGTTGTACCGCCGATGGGCCCAACGGGCACGACTCTGCATCGATTACACGGGGTACTGGCTCCGGGGTCGTCACGACCTAGAGCCATATCCCGACCAACGGTATGATATCTGAACCTCCTTCCCATGTTTTGTCGAATCTTGGTGTTCAGGGTTCGGATCACGTTCCTCATCGTCATCTACCGTGCTTCGTTCCTACAAAATTTCATCCACTGTTTCCACATACAACCAAATTTTCCCCACTGCACCCAGCCACAACCAATCTTCCTCCATCGTTTTCAATTTTCCTCCACTTCACTCAGTTCCACCAAATTTTTCTACCTCATTTTCAATTTCACCAAATTTCCCCGCTCCGCTCGCAGTCCCACTTAATTTTTATTCACACAAACTGCCGGATTCCCGTCACAACTCTCTAGCCACAGGTCGCCTTCCTAAGCTTCCCTTTCCTAAGTTAGACGACGATAACCCACGCTTGTGGCGTCATCGTTGCGAGAAGTACTTTACCATGTACGACATTGAGGAGTCCCTCTGGATCAGCATGTCCAAGCACTATCTGGAGGGTCCTGCGGCTCGCTGGTTCCAGTCAATTAAGCCCCAACTTCGCAATTCATCTTGGTCCACTTTCTGTCAACTGTTGCACGACCGTTTCGATCGTGATCAACATGAGCTTCTCATCCGTTGTTTGTTCTCCATCAAACAGCTCACTATAGTTTCAGATTACATTATTTGTTTCACTGAGTTAGTGGATCAGTTAGCTGCATACTCTAACTCCACCAATCTTGTCTATTACATCATGTGATTCATCGATGGGCTCTTTCCTGAAATTTAGTCAGTAGTCTTGGTTCAACGTCCACAAACCTTGGATGATGCTTATGTTCTTGCGTTACTGCAGGAGGAGGTGGGTGCTTTCAGACCAGTCAAGCCTTCTCACTCTAGTGATTGACACTCTTCATCCAAGTTTGCAGTGCCGACAAAGACTCTATTACCATTGCTGCTGCCACCGCATGGGGACAAGCCAACAACAGTACCAAACAGGATTACTCATACTCCTGTTGCAACTACTTCTACTCCAACTGATCCCAAACCTCAGGCAATCAAAGCATATCATCGTGCAATGGGTCTGTGCTACAAGTGTGGAGGAAAATGGAGTAAAGACCACAAATGTCACCTGGAGGTGTTACTGTCCATTGAAGCTCTTTGGGATTCTTTCGATGCAACTGAGCAGTGTCTATCCGAGCAGCACGAATCACAGCCTGAAGAACAATTGTTTGTGGCTATCTCTAAGGCAACAACTCTTTGTGCCAGCACTGCTTGCAGCATCTGGTTGCTGGCATAGTGGCGGGTCATCTTCCTATGATTATCATTGATTCAGGAAGTTCCACTTCATTCATTAGTGAGTCTCTGGCTTCTCACCTATTGTGCACCGAACTCACGCCCCAATTGACCCAGGTCCAAGTGGCAGGTGGCGGGCTTCCTGGTATCGGAGCCGCAAATTTCTTTTGAGAAATAGATAGCCTTTGTCCCTAGTTCAAACCCCAAAAGCAAAGACAACATGCGGGATGTCCACGACCCAAGAGATTGGGTGGATGTTCCCTAGGAACACAGCGAGACACCATGGAAGTTGGAAACTCAACACAAAAGCCCGATCACAAAACAGGAGCCAAAGGAAGAAACCACAAATGAAAACGCGCTAAATGCTCATTGACAGGACTCTGTGTGTGTCCGGTCAGGACTGATCGGACGCGTCCTATCCTGTCTAGATCCATATTGGAAGTGACCAGACTCTGTTCATAGGCGTGTCCGGTCAAGTGTAGGAAATATGTGCCATGGGGCTAGTATCAAAGGTAGGTTGACTCAGTTCGACACGAGCACCTAAAGCAACATAACCCTATTACTCCTATTAAACCTATGCACCTATTTACTAGATTATAACCACAATCTCCAATATAAAAGTAACAACACTCGGAGTCCACCGAGCAAAACCACACTCGGAGATCCACCGAGCAACCGACACTTGGAATCCACCAAACAACCAACACTTGGAGTCCACCAAGCACAACCCACACCTGAAGTCCATCAGGCAAACCACACCAGAAGTCCATCAGATGTCCCGAACCAGAACCCATAACTGCCCAACTAATCTTGAAGAAGTCCAAGCCCGCTCATGACCATGAGCACGGTGTTGATGTTGAAACGGTTTCGGATCACACACCAGCTAGGGCTTTGGACGCCCGGGTCACCCCAGACCAAAGAACGCAGCGAGGAGGTCACACTTATGTGGTGAAGAACGACTAGGTTTACAAGCAAACCGGCAAAGGATAGTGAAAGGTCCTAATTGGCTAGAGGGGGGGTGAATAGCCTAATTTAAAATTCTACAAAGCACTAGAGCAATTTGTTAGACAATAACAAAGCGATAAATGCGGTTGCTCTAGCTCTATGTCAAATGCAAGCCGCCTATTTGCAAGTCTAGTTAATTATGATCTCTAGGGCACACAAGGACTAAGTCACTACTTTACTAAACTAGTGAGCTACACAAGAGAGCTAGCAAAACTAAACTAGCTACACTAGCAAAGCTACTACTATTATTAACAAGGGAAACAAGTTACTCTATAACAAGTATGAACAAAGGAATACAATAGAGTGGTAGTGTGATTTTACCGAACCGGGCAAGTGAAGATAATTGATATCACAATGGAATGCCAATCACCAAGGGACACAATATGAACACGAGATTTATCCCCGAGGTTCACGTGCTTGCCGACACGCTACGTCCTCGTTGTGTCGACCAAGGCTTCGTGGTTCGGTGGCTAATCGGTATCACACACCGAGCTCTCCACAAGAGCGCCACAAGAACCTACCCCAAGCAATGGTAACTCAATGACACGCGCAATTTACTAGGAGTTACCTTTGGCTCTTCGCCGGGGAGGTACAAGCCCCTCACAAAGTCGTTGGGATGGCCACGAACAATCACCAACTCGTGCCGATCCTCCTCCGCTGCCACCAAGCCGTCTAGACACCGGCAAGTGCCAAGAGTAAAAAGAAATCCGCAGCAACAATCACCAAGATGCCTCTAGAATGCAAGATCACAATGCAAGCTCTTGGTTTCACTCGATCTCACTTGGATTCGCACTAACAATCGAAGAGATCGGAGGGAGGGATTAGATCTTGCTCAAGAGGATGTTCAAGAGGTTAGAAAGTCAAGAGAGCTCTCCCCAAACGCGGCCACGACCTATATAGAGAAGAGAGGACGGCAGCCCGACCCCCACCTTTCTGCGCTTGGTCGGTAGTACCGACCTCTCCTGGGCGGTACTACCGGCTTAGTCAAACTAGCCGTTTACTCACATCCCACTGATTAAGGCGAAGCACCGACTCTCTGGTCGGTACCTCCGAGGTCGGTAGTACCGAGGTAATGGCGGTACTACCGCCAAGCCAAAATCGGCCGCGAACAGAGAGCTCTGCGAAAAACAAGCTACTACCGACCTTGCGTCGGTACCACCGCGGGCGGTAGTACCGAGGTAATGGCGGTACTACCGCCAGGCCATTTTCAAATCTACAGAGAGCCTCGCGAAACCCCTTAGAGCCACGGTACCACCGACCCTCTGGTCGGTACCACCGCCGGCAGTAGTACCGAGGTTATGGCGGTACTACCGCCAGGCCAAAAACGCCCCAACACAGAGAGGGCTGCACGCAGCACCTATGGGCGGTACCACCGACCACCCTGGTCGGTACCACCGACCATACACAGAAAACTTCATTTTCTTCCCTGTGTTGATCCAAAACTACTCCAACAACTTCTCCTTTGCAAATGTGCTAACACCACCAAGTGTACACCACCTTGTGCAAGTGTGTTAGCATTTTCAAAACATTTTTCAAAGGATTTATCGCCTCATTTTAGTTATGTCATATGCAAATGCAACTAGAGGCAACTTGATAACCGTATACTATGAATTTCTCCTCTTGATAGTACGGCTATCTATCCTAAATACACTCACACCCTCTATGGTGTCTTGAGTGCCAAAAACAAAAGAGCCTATTGGTTATACCTTTGCCTTGAGCTCTTTTATTTTCCTCTTTCTTCTTTTCTTCTAGTGAAGATATGGACCATCTTACGACCAATCACTTGATCATTGCATCACATGTCCATCATCATGCTTCACTTGAGCCATGGACCACCTTTTGCTAATCAAACACTTAATGACAAAGGTTAGTCCAATGGGTTTCATCAATTATCCAAAACCAAACTTGGGCTTTCAATCTCCCCCTTTTTGGTAATTGATGACAACCCTCATACAAGATATTATGATAAAGATTTGAGACACCAAGGTAGTATTTGCTCCCCCTACATATGTGCTATAGAGTTTGGTTCGAGGTTCGGCACATATGCATGGATATAAAATTTTGGGTGAGCAATTACTAACTTGTGATACTAAGGTTTAAAGAATGGACCTTTGAAGCGCGATACCAATCGGAGTGCAAAACTCATGATCATCCTTAGCACCATAATGAACTAGATACAACTTGTAAGCCAACTTTTAAGCAAATATATTGGCAAAAATGTTAAATTCCAAAAATCTAGTTCTATCCTATGCATGCTAGTACTTCATTTCATCATTCAAGTTCTAGTCTAGCAAGCAACACACAAGAGAGATACTACTTGAAAACACAAACTAATGCAAGACAATGCAAGCAAGCATATGTAAGATGCACATTGCAAATGCATTCAATCAAGTTCATAGGCTTGCTCCCCCTACTTGTGTGCTTAAAAATTTTTATCCCTTTCTTTTCATAAATCTTTCTCATTGTGCAACTTCTTCTCCCTTTTTGCATATCTTTTATTTCTTTTCATAAATCTTTCTCATTGTGCAACTTCTTCTCCCTTTTTGCATATCTTTTATGCCATTTTTCTCCCCCTTTGTCATCAATGACCACAAAAGGTGAGTTTTTCATTTGTAAAGCATGGGAGTAGAAATTGATCAAATTGTGGTTCAACTATAAACAATTGCATACCATATATAGCACGGTTTGCTCTAGAGTAAGCTTCTTCACACATCTTGCAATGGTTATCTTACTCATGTCGGTTATATACTTCAATGCTCATGTTTATAGTCAAACACTAGGATTGCAAGCCCATAAACATGTCATATGCCACCACTAGATCATAACAATCATAGAAGCAATAGTGGTACCATACCAACATCAAAGTCATTTGATTTTCAATGAATGAGGTCCAAAACCTACTAGATATGCCTAGATGCTCTAAACAAGTCCTTAGCAAGGTATGAGATGCAAATGTCAAACAATAATACCTTTGCTTTGGCTTGGAGGAGAGGCAAGTCATATAAGTGGGGTGCATTATCAACACATATTTGAGAAATCTAGTATGTTCAACTCATTCCTTAGCTTGCAAAACCTCTTCTCATCAAGTGGCTTAGTGAATATATCCGCAAGTTGATCATCGGTCCCAACACTCTCAATAGATATATCTCCCTTTTGTTGATGATCTCTAATGAAGTGGTGCCTAATGTCAATGTGCTTGGTTCTTGAATGTTGCACCGGGTTGTTTGTGAGCTTCACCGCACTTTCATTGTCACATAGCAATGGCACTTGTTTGAATTTTATTCCAAAGTCCTTCAAGGTTGCCCTCATCCATAGGAGTTGTGCACAACAACTACCGGCACTAATATATTCGGCTTCGGCGGTAGAGAGTGCCACACTATTTTGTTTCTTTGAAGACCACGATACAAGTGAACTTCCCAATAATTGACATGTGCCCGATGTGCTCTTTCTATCAACCTTGCAACCCGCATAATCGGAATCGGAGTACCCAATTAATTCAAAGTTTGCTCCTTTGGGGTATCACAACCCAACATTTTGTGTAGCCTTCAAGTACCTCAAGATTCTCTTTGTTGCCTTCAAATGACTCTCTCTTGGAGAAGCTTGGAATCTTGCACACATGCACACACTAAACATGACATCCGGCCTTGAAGCGGTCACATAGAGTAAGCTTCCAATCATAGACCGATACAACTTTTGATCCACCATGTTGCCACTAGCATCACCATCCAAGTGTCCATTTGTTCCCATTGGTGTACTAATAGCTTTTGCATCATTAAGACCAAACTTCTTGAGCATATCTTTGATGTACTTGCCTTGACTCACAAAAGTACCATTCTTCATTTGCTTGATTTGAAGACCAAGGAAGTAACTAAGCTCTCCAATCATGGACATTTCAAACTCTTTTGCCATCATATTTCCAAACTCTTCACAAAAATCTTGGTTGGTTGAGCCAAATATGATATCATCAACATAGATTTGCAACACAAACAAGTCATTCCCTATCTTCTTGGTGAAGAGAGTGGTGTCAACCTTTCCCATTTTGAACCCTTTGGATAGAAGGAAATTCCTCAATCTTTCATACCATGCCCTTGGAGCTTGCTTTAAGCCATACAATGCTTTTCTCAACTTGTAGACATGGTTGGGCTTCTTTTCATCTTCAAAACCGGGAGGTTGCTCAACATATACCAACTCATTGATGTAGCCATTGAGAAATGCACTCTTTACATCCATTTGATATAGCTTGATGTTATGAGCACAAGCATAAGCTAATAGGATTCTAATTGCTTCCAATCTTGCAACCGGTGCATATGTCTCTCCAAAGTCAAGCCCTTCAATTTGAGTGTAACCTTGTGCTACCAATCTTGCTTTGTTTCTCACCACTAGGCCATCTTGATCTTGCTTGTTGCGGAATACTCATCTAGTACCAATAACATTATAGCTCTTAGGCCTCTCAACCAATTCCCAAACTTCATTTCTTGTGAAGTTGTTTAGCTCTTCATGCATGGCATTAACCCAATCAACATCCTTCAAAGCTTCTTCAATCTTGGTTGGTTCAATAGTTGACACAAATGAATAGTTCCCACAAAACATTGCCAATCTTGATCTTGTTTGAACACCACTTTGAATGCCACCAATAACCAAATCTAAGGGATGATCTCTTGCTATACTTGAAGGTTGAAGCACTTGATTCGCATTGCTTGTACTCGGTTGATCCGCTTGTTGCACATTGGGAGATGATGAACTAGCCACTTGTTGATTTTGTACTTGAGAATCACTATCTTGCTCATTTGGGATGGTGACCACTTGCTCTTTGTCATCTTCAACATCAATCACTTCTCTTGGCCTAATATCACCAACATCCATGTTCTTCATTGCATTCACCAAATGAGTGCCTCTCACATCATCTAAGTTCTCATTTTCATCTTGAGATCCATTGGTTTCATCAAATTCTACATCATGAACTTCTTCAAGTGTTCCACTAGCCAAGTTCCATACTCTATATGCTTTGCTTGTAGTTGAATATCCAAGTAGGAACCCTTCATCACATTTCTTGTCAAACTTGCTCAATCTTGTGCCCTTCTTCAATATATAGCACTTGCAACCAAATACTCTAAAGTATGCAATATTGGGCTTTCTTCCATTCAATAGCTCACATGGTGTCATTTCCAACATAGGATGGCAATATAGTCGGTTGCTAGAGTAGCAAGCCGTGTTGATAGCTTCGGCCCAAAAGGATTGACTCACATTGTATTCACTAAGCATGGATCTTGCCATATCAATCAAGGTTCTATTCTTTCTTTCAACTATCCCATTTGATTGAGGAGTGTACTTTGCCGAGAATTGATGCCTAATGCCAAAATCATCACATAGCTCTTCAAGTCTTGTGTTCTTGAACTCACTCCCATTGTCACTTCTCACTTTCTTGATAGTTGTCTCAAACTCATTTTGACTTCTCTTGACAAAAGATTTGAATGTAGCAAATGTTTCACTTTTGTCACCAAGAAAGAATACCCATGTGTATCTAGTGAAGTCATCCACAATCACATAACCATATTTATTGCCACCAATGCTAGTGTATGTAGTTGGCCCAAATAAATCCATATGCAATAGCTCAAATGCTTTAGTAGTGCTCATTTCACTTTTCATAGGGTGAGTATTTCCAACTTGTTTGTCGGCTTGACAAGAGCTACAAAGTTTATCCTTCTCAAACACAACATCTCTCAAGCCCTTAACTAAGTCATATTTGATCAATCTATTTAGTTGCTTCATCCCAACATGACCAAGCCTTCTATGCCATAGCCAACCCATACTAGACTTAGTGATCAAGCATGTTGTCAATTGAGTTTCCTTTGCATCAAAATCAACTAAGTATAGGTTTCCATATCTAAATCCTTTGAATGCTAGGTTGGTTCCATCATTACTAGTGATCATCACATTATCAACACCAAAGTTGCAATTGAAACCAAGATCACATATTTGAGCTACCGATAGCAAGTTGAAGTTCAAGCTCTCTACTAGCAAGACATTTGAGATGCTCAAGTCATTGGATATTGCAATCTTACCAAGTCCCTTGACCTTGCCTTCACTATTGTCCCCAAATGTGATGCTATCCACTTTGAAGTCTTCTTCATTTGTGTTGATTGAGTTGAACATTCTAGAATCCCCGGTCATATGTTGAGTACACCCACTATCAAGCACCCAATGCCTTCCTCCGGCTTTGTAATTGACCTACAAGAAGATTCAATGTTTAGGTACCCAAATCTTGTTGGGTCCTCCAAGGTTAGTGACTAAGCTCTTAGGTACCCAAATGGCTTTCTTCTTTGAGCCCTCCTTAGGTGTACCAACAAACTTAGCTCTTACACTATTAACACCCTTGTAAAGCACATAACAAGAATCAAACTTAATTGATTTACCAAGGTTGGTTGGTTTGTTCTTGTTTAGGTTCTTTTTATAGCAATTATGCTCGGTATGCCCGGATTGCTTGCAATTTATGCAATAGCGTCCATTGCCCTTCACAAAACTAGTCTTGTGAGGAGCAAAGGACGCCTTGCCCTTCTTGGGGGTATAGCCAATCCCTTCTTTCTCATGGGAAAATCTTTGGCCACCCAAGCACTTAAGCAAGCGGGCATCTCCACCATAGGCTTTGCCTAAGGCACAAGTGAGCTTATTCACCTCTTTCTTTAAGGTTTCATTTTTCACTATTAATGATGCATCACAAGTAAAACCATCTTTTATGTTTGAGTTAGATGCATCGGTGGAGCATGAACTAGATGAAGCATTGGGAGGTGCAATGACAATAGGTGTGTAAAATGTTTCATTGATTAAGTCACACGTTATACCTATGTCACATGTTTGAGCAAAGTCCTCAATCTTGGTTTGAGTGAGGAGAGAGGAGTGGGCTTCTTCAAGCCTAGTGTGAGCTTTATCAAGCTTCTCATGGGCTACCTCTAGCCTCTCATGAGTTAGCTTGAGCTCATCAAGAGATTGCTCAAGAAGGCTAACCTTCATGCGCAATTCCTTGCACTCCTTCCTCTTCTTCTCAAAGCAAACATGAGCTTGCTCAAACATGTCCATAAGTTCTTCATTAGTGTATTCATTTTCATTATCATCATCATCACTCTCATCATAGGAAGGTACCTTGGATGGCCTTGCCATCAAGCATGTAGATGGAGTGTCAAAGATAGAAGGCTTTTTGTTGATAGCAATACTTGCAAGTGCCTTCTTCTTCATCTTGTTGTGCTCTTCATCATCACTATCGGATGATGCATCACTATCCCATGTCACAACATAGGATCCACCTTTCTTTTTCTTGGTGAAAGAGAGCTTCTTCTCCTTCTTTTCCTTCTTGTCCTTCTTCTTCTTTGCTTCATCATCATTGTCACTATTTTGATCTTCACTCTTGCACTTATAGCATCTTCTCACATAGCCCTTGTTCTTGTTGTTGTCCCTTCTCTTTCTTGCACCATAGCCTTTCTTCTTCATGAATCTTCCAAACTTCCTTACTAGAAGTGCCCTGGCCTCATCATCATCACTAGAATCTTCATCTTCACTATCACTTGATTCTAGCTTTGCCTTGCCCTTGCTCTTGCTCTTGGATGAAGAAGTGGCTTTGAATGCCAAGCTCTTCTTCTTCTCCTCTTCCTTCACCTCCTCATCATCACCACCATCATTGTATTGATCTTCGGTCATTACATCACCAAGAACTTCATTTGGTGTCACATTTTGCAATCCTCCTCTCATGATGATGGTCCTCAATGTCTTGAATCGCTTGGGCAAGCAACTCAAGAACCGGTGGATGAAGTCTTCATCCTTCACTTTCTCTCCCAAACTCTTGAGATCATTTATGATGCATTGGAGCCTATAGAACATCTCTGGGATTGTTTCATCCTCTTTCATCTTGAAGCTTGTGAGCTTATCTTTGAGCATGTACAATTTGGCACTTTTTACCGTTGAAGTGCCCTCATATGTTTCTTCTAGTCTTGCCCATACTTCATTTGCCTTCTCAAGATCTTTGATTTGCTCAAACACTTTTGGATCAATGCCATTGTATATAGTGTTGAGCGCCATTGTGTTGCATTGCTTGCTTTCACGCTCTCTAGGGGTGGGGTCTTCTTCATTGACAATAACATAACCATCTTGTGTGACCTCCCACACCCTATCATTGATGGAGCCAAGGTACATCTTCATCTTTCTCTTCCAATAATCAAAAGATGACCCATCAAAGTACGGTGGTTTGCCCCCAACATGGTTGAACACAATTTGAGCCATATTTGCACCGTAGGTTGTTAAGCCTTTGAATCAAACGGTGTTTGGCTCCGATACCACTTGAAAGGTCCTAATTGGCTAGAGGGGGGGGTGAATAGCCTAATTTAAAATTCTACAAAGCACTAGAGCAATTTGTTAGACAATAACAAAGCGATAAATGCGGTTGCTCTAGCTCTATGTCAAATGCAAGCCACCTATTTGCAAGTCTAGTTAATTATGATCTCTAGGGCACACAAGGACTAAGTCACTACTTTACTAAACTAGTGAGCTACACAAGAGAGCTAGCAAAACTAAACTAGCTACACTAGCAAAGCTACTACTATTATTAACAAGGGAAACAAGTTACTCTATAACAAGTATGAACAAAGAAATACAATAGAGTGGTAGTGTGATTTTACCGAACCGGGCAAGTGAAGATAATTGATATCACAATGGAATGCCAATCACCAAGGGACACAATATGAACACGAGATTTATCCCCGAGGTTCACGTGCTTGCCGGCACGCTACGTCCTCGTTGTGTCGACCAAGGCTTCGTGGTTCGGTGGCTAATCGGTATCACACACCGAGCTCTCCACAAGAGCGCCACAAGAACCTACCCCAAGCAATGGTAACTCAATGACACGCGCAATTTACTAGGAGTTACCTTTGGCTCTTCGCCGGGGAGGTACAAGCCCCTCACAAAGTCGTTGGGATGGCCACGAACAATCACCAACTCGTGTCGATCCTCCTCCGTTGCCACCAAGCCGTCTAGACACCGGCAAGTGCCAAGAGTAAAAAGAAATCCGCAGCAACAATCACCAAGATGCCTCTAGAATGCAAGATCACAATGCAAGCTCTTGGTTTCACTCGATCTCACTTGGATTCGCACTAACAATCGAAGAGATCGGAGGGAGGGATTAGATCTTGCTCAAGAGGATGTTCAAGAGGTTAGAAAGTCAAGAGAGCTCTCCCCAAACGCGGCCACGACCTATATATAGAGAGGAGAGGACGGCAGCCCGACCCCCACCTTTCTGCGCTTAGTCGGTAGTACCGACCCCTCCTGGGCGGTACTATCGGCTTAGTCAAACTAGCCGTTTACTCACATCCCACTGATTAAGGCGAAGCACCGACTCTCTGGTCGGTACCTCCGAGGTCGGTAGTACCGAGGTAATGGCGGTACTACCGCCAAGCCAAAATCGGCCGCGAACAGAGAGCTCTGCGAAAAACAAGCTACTACCGACCTTGCGTCGGTACCACCGCGGGCGGTAGTACCGAGGTAATGGCGGTACTACCGCCAGGCCATTTTCAAATCTACAGAGAGCCTCGCGAAACCCCTTAGAGCCACGGTACCACCGACCCTCTGGTCGGTACCACCGCCGGCAGTAGTACCGAGGTTATGGCGGTACTACCGCCAGGCCAAAAACGCCCCAACACAGAGAGGGCTGCACGCAGCACCTATGGGCGGTACCACCGACCACCCTGGTCGGTACCACCGACCATACACAGAAAACTTCATTTTCTTCCCTGTGTTGATCCAAAACTACTCCAACAACTTCTCCTTTGCAAATGTGCTAACACCACCAAGTGTACACCACCTTGTGCAAGTGTGTTAGCATTTTCAAAACATTTTTCAAAGGATTTATCGCCTCATTTTAGTTATGTCATATGCAAATGCAACTAGAGGCAACTTGATAACCGTATACTATGAATTTCTCCTCTTGATAGTACGGCTATCTATCCTAAATACACTCACACCCTCTATGGTGTCTTGAATGCCAAAAACAAAAGAGCCTATTGGTTATACCTTTGCCTTGAGCTCTTTTATTTTCCTCTTTCTTCTTTTCTTCTAGTGAAGATATGGACCATCTTACGACCAATCACTTGATCATTGCATCACATGTCCATCATCATGCTTCACTTGAGCCATGGACCACCTTTTGCTAATCAAACACTTAATGACAAAGGTTAGTCCAATGGGTTTCATCAATTATCCAAAACCAAACTTGGGCTTTCAGATAGCCATCGCACTTACGTGGCGAAGAACGACTAGTTTTCGGGCAAACTAGCAAAGGAACTATCGAAGCTCTCGCCCGGGAGGGACCCCGTCAAGGCAAGGACATCGTCGGGTTGCCCTAGGTCGGCCGACGAGCGTAGGGTGCCATCCTTGGTCATCGGATCAAGGGATGAACAACATGAGGTTGGAAAAGAGGGTAAAAGGGTTGTTGTAGATTGATTTTGACGATTGGATATTTGGGATCTCAATCGGTCATGATCCTCTCATATATATAGAGGGGTGGTATTTTCCCAGTAGGAAACCCTTCCAAACCCTACTTTCCATGTTTCCCACGAGTTTGGAACAGTTCGAATCAGAATCCAAAAGGACAGATCCGAATGGGGTCGGAACTTCTGACTCGGGTCGGAACTTCTGGGGGTCAGCAGTTCCGACTTGGAGGGTCAGCAGTTCTGGGGGCCAGCAGTTCCGACTCGGGTCAGCAGTTTCGACTTGGAGGGTCAGCAGTTCTGACTCGGGTCAGAACTTCCGACTATGGTCGGAACTTCCGACAGTGAGTCATCTCTATTAGGTCATAACTCTTCCATCCGGACTCCAAATTAGACGTTCCATATATGTTTTTCGACCATCTCGACAAGAGGAACACAATGGTAAAGTCCATCCTTGCATTTGAGAAAGTTTGGCAAAATCTTCTTAGCCAACTTGGGACCCAGCTAAACCGATTCTGGCTTGTTCAACACCCGACAGAAGAAATATCTTCAAATCAGCACTTTGATAACTATGAGTTGGTCTCGATTGTTGCCTCGCCACCTCCAACCAGTTTTACCTGGTCGGAGGTCTCTCAAGAGGTCTCGTGACTAGTTCCTGGTCAGAAGATATCTGCAACAGTGATCGGATCAAGCAACCAGACCCAACCTGCTCGAAAAATCTCAGAACACCCTACTCATCAGATATAAAGTGCTCGGAGATAGTCGTTCTTCACTCCGGCTCCAAATGTGGTGAGCTCCAAATGTGGTGATCTATATGTGCCTTCTGGCCATCTCGATGATAAAAGAACCCATTATATGCTCAGGACACTTTTGAGTGTTAACATATGATTTTCTTCGTCTTGGCTCCAAATACGACATTCCAAGCATGCTTTCTAGTCATCTTGGCGACAGAAACTTGATGCTGGAATCCATCATACGCTTGGTACACTTTTGAGTGTCAACACATGGCTGATATATCAGTTTTATACTCTGCAGAGTTTGTACATCGTTACCCATGAGTCGTGCGATTCCCCGTCATGCTAAACTACGGATGCACAGGCTGTGATTCGGGTCTTGCGATGAGTGATTATCAACGGATTTGATGCACATGTTCTTTGGCTTGTGTTGTGTAGGTGTCAAGCTCGGAGACAGTGATCAAAGGCAAGGTGAAGGTCAAGTGTTGGAGTGTCATGCTGATGGACCAAGGGCGGTGAAGGGCGGACTCGGACTTGGACTGACGGACCGGTGGCTGGAGGATCAGCCGTGGTGGCTGACACGCTGGGACAGTGACGAGCGGAGACGTGCGGGACATGGTGTGGTTCGGGTCGTGGACCTAAGGACATGTGTTGGTGGACGGGGTGCACGGGCAGTGCATCCCTCTACGGCTTCTGTTTGGCGGTAGAGCCCCAAAAAAACCACTTGATGTCCAGTTTCCGAGTTTGGGCCTCAAAACTTGGGCTAGTGGACGGTTTGCTGGTTTGGGCCTCAAAACCAGCGGCAGAGGTCTCGAGGAGATCAGCCGGGCGGCAACGGCACGTGGCGACATCGGGCAAGGTCGCGTCGAGGCGAAGCTACCGGATGTGCAGGCGTGGCCATCGGATCGACTACAACTTCAAGCTGGTCCAAAATAACCTTAGGGTTTAGCTGGTTCGCTCACTATATCAGTAGGGGTAGAAGAGGAAAAATGTATTAGGCTATATATAGAGAGGCAACCCCTCCTCTCTCTCTATCTCAGTCATTTACAGTTTTTCACCTAGGGTTTCCTATCTCCCCATTCCTCTGTTGTAGCTACTGAGATCCGCAGAGTGCTACAATTCCTCTGTGTTTTTGGATTCAAGGAAACGGCACCGTAATCCCGTTGTCTCCTCGTGTGGACGATTTTTGGCAGGAATTTTGGAGTGGATTTCGTGTTCTTGTTGTGTTCTTTGCATTTTCTCTCTTTGCCTCGGCTAGATCCATCATGAGTTTTCTTGCTACAAGGGACGATTTGGAAAACCGTTTGAACCATCTTCTAGATCCTTGTGAGGAGCATCTTTCGACCGAAGGGATTTCACAAATTCCTCACGAGCTAGTAGATCGGTAGGATTTTCTTCTTCGTTGGAGTTCTTGCTCTTTTACCCCGAACTTCTTCGATTCCCCGATTTGGAGTTAGGTTCGAGCCATGATCTCCTAGGAGTAGCTCACTAACATCCTTGTGACTCATCTCACCAAGTTTGAACCTTAGTGCTATCGTTTCGAGGGAGATCGAGTCGAATCGGTGAATGAACGGAGAGTATCGGGTTGACCAGACGCTTGTTCTCAAATGACCAAATGCATCTAGTCAGAGTCCGGTCGTTGAATGTCACGTTGACCTATTTTTCCTGTCTCGACCGGACGCTCTATTCTAGCCGGTTCCAGATCCACAAAAGGCGACATGGAAGATACGCATGTCGGCCTATCTACAAAGTTTGAGCGCTTCGGTTTGGGAGATTTGTAATGTCGTTGATTACGAAGTCTTGGCTGCTTGTGTGACTCAACAGCAGATCGATGAGCATGATGCCAATAGCCGAGCTCGTAACGCTCTTTTCTCGTGTTTGTGCATGTCTGAGTTTGATCGCGTCTCTCACCTCACCACGGCTCGGGAGATTTGGGAGACTCTCATGCGTTTTCATGAGGGAACCACTCAAGTCAAAACCCGTCTCTACAAGTCGCATAAGCGTGAGTATGAGAACTTTTGAGACATGTCTGGCGAGAGCATAGAGAGTTTATTTGCTCGCTTTTAGGTGATTGTTAACAAGATGCGTGCTAACAAAGAGTTTTTGTCGTACGACGATCATGAGAGATCTCTTAAGCTACTTCATACTCTTGATCGATCGGTGTGGGACTCAAGGTTCAGACGATCATCGAATCACCTAACTATGAGACTCTTACTTGCGATGTGCTCTTTAGCAAGCTGAAATCTAGTGAGATCGACGCCATGACGAGGGCATCTTATGAGAATTCTTCTGGCCCATCTATGGCTTTGGTTTATGGCTCTTCTGCTAACCCAACCGGTGGCTTTGCAGCGTCGACTCAGGTACTGGTTAATATTTAGTCCCCAGGGTAATACATAGAAGAACTAGTGCCGCCTCATCGTGTCGAAGGTAGAAGACCCCAAATCCACTTTAGCGATCGATCACTCATTTCCTAGTGAGTGAACAATGATCCGACACGTCTTCTCGAGTTGGACGCGCCCGCGCATGTATACAGGTGAAGTCGCTCGAGCTGGACGCGCCCGCGCATGTATACAGGCGAAGTCGCATGCTGCTGACGTCACGTAAAAATTCAATACATTTATTTCAAAATGCTATAACTTCTGGATGATGTATCCGATTTTAATTCCGTCTGCGCCGGCGTGTTCTATACAACGAGACGAATAAAACTGGATCTCACTTACGTATGTTTTGAAAAAAAGTTCTAATACCAATTTATATATTAACTTATGACATATAACATATACACATGAGTTGTATTGAATAACTTATACACATTGTGTAGTACTAATTTTTTTAGTCGGATTTGTTTGGTGGTATGACTACATCTGCACGGATGTTCCTTTTTTCTTCTTTTTTGTTTTCTTCTAACATTTTTTGTTATATATTTATAATTATACTACATAATCATTTTCATATAGTCTCTATATTTCTACTAATATGTTATGATATTAATTTTGCCTCTAAGTTCTTGATTATAATTTATATGTCTAATTTTACATCTAAGTTATTTATCAAGTTTTTTTTGTGATGATGAGTCATTCATCAAATTATATATCTAAGTTATACGTAAAAGTTTTGTGTGTACAACTTGTGTAGGTTTCTATGAAATTATATTGATACAATTTGTTTCACAAAATGTTATACATAAAAGTTATAGTTATGTGTATAACTTTGTCATGTAGTAAGTTATATGTATAAGTTATGTGCATAGCTTTGTCACGTTGAAGGTCACACTGAATCATATCTATAAGTTAGATATAAAAATTATATGTACATTGTATAAGTTATACATCTAACTTTGTAGCTTTCTTTAATAAAAAAAACTTTCCAAAAAAGGAAAGTTGTGGAAATTTTTGTTTGCTAAAAATGGAAAGTCGTAGGGTGTCTGAAACCGTTCGCTTGTTTATATTTGGGTGAACGTTCGCAATTAGTGTTGTCGGCGAAAGACCCAGGCGGGGTCCTAGAGACAGGCCGGGCCGAGCCAAGTTTGGGCCAGCCAAAGTCCAGGCCACCGGCCAGGCCATCGTACCTCAGTGCCTATAATCAGAACGAAGCGCAGCGAGAATACTCCAAGGGACAGACAAAGAAGATCCGGGAGATGTATTCATCGTTACGTAATCAAGTGCAACTATGAAAGGAAGGGAATAATGGACTGGCATGGCCCATGGACTTTCAGTCCGCCTCGTATCCAAACTGGCAGCAGGGCCTTTTCATTTTCAAAGGCTAGGGGAGGATATTATATATGGTCATATGGATGTGTTTGGTTTACAACCAAAACATGCCACACTCAAACTTTGGCGCAAAAAAATGGACACGGGTATGCCTAGACATCTACGACATGCCACAAGTCTGGTGGTGGAGTAAGCATCGGCTAACGTGCAAGTTGAATCGTGGTGCCTTATGGTCATTAACTAAACACAACAGATGTCTATAGCAATCCCTGTCACATTGTTCACCATCATTAGTGTGCAACTAGTCATATCATAAAGTCACTGCTATTCAAGTAAAGGTATGTTTAGTAGAGTTCCGGTTTTTCCTAAAAATTACTCTGGCTCTCCTTGAGCTCCACTTGTAGAGTAAAATATTCATAGTACTATTCATAATACACGGTAAAACATCTGTTGCCCAACACATCCACCTATTTATAATATATATACACTTGATAAACGTCATGGCCCTAGTCATATCATAAAGTCACTGCTATTCAAGTAAATAGATGGCTATTTTTTCGGTTTCGGACAACTCTTCAGAAGAACGTTTGGTAAAACAAACTCCAGATGAAATATTCATAATACTATTTTTTTTCTTTCTCTTTCTTTATTGGCAAAATAGCCATCGTCCCTAAACTATTGCCCAACGCTCAGTTTGGTTCCTGAACCTTCAAATTATCCACTTTAGTCCTTAAATAATAGATTTGTAGCTCAATCTCGTCCATCTCTCTTCATGTCTAGCCACATGGCCAACACTAAATAGGAAATGTCGCTTCTGCCTCTAGTTCCTTTCTTTACCCGTTGACCACGTTCAAGCGTTTCTCTCTTTACTTAGTTCTTAAACAATGTATTTTTAATATACCAAGATATTATATGTTTTTGATCGCTAAAGTTCACGTCTCCGTGGCTGAGTGTGGGTGGCAGCAGTCATGGCCGCATGTGCACGTGGCATGGACGACAAACAATGGTAGTTAGAGCGAATACACAGGCGGGCGACAACGGGACGAGGTGAGCAAGGCAGAGGCGGGATGAGTCAGGTGGAGGAGGTACGATGAGAAATGAGAAAGAGAGAAAGAGGGTGAAGGATATGATAGAAAATAAAAAAAAAACTCAATTTGTTAAAGGAGAATAAATAAAGAAGGTAAAATAGTCATTTTCGTCTATAACTATTGTTCGAGGCTCAGTTTGGTCTTTCAAATTCTCTACTTTAGTCCTTAAAAATAGATTTGTAGCTCAATCTCGTCCACCCCTTCGTATCTCATCACGTGCAGTGGCGGATGCAGAACACGATCAATGAGGCTAGTTTCTTCTTTGTCCTCTATTTTTTCTTCTTTTCTCCATCTATTTTTCCCTTATTAGACTATCCGCACTCACGTTACTCTATTTTCATCCTCTATACTGCCTGGTCATCAAAATTCTCTCCTTTATATCACTTTCTCCCGCACCCATCCATCCTCTATATCATCCTCTATCCATAATGGGCCCACTTGTCACTTTCTCTAAATATATTCGTGAGAGATCTAGTTTTGAAGAATTAATTGCAACAAATTCAATGGTGCAATCGAAATTTAATTTGGGTTTACGATTTGTGAGATATAGCATTTTTTCTGTTACTAGAAAAGATAGGGCCCACGCGTTGCACTTTCTCCTGCTCCCGTGCATGCATGTGCTGGCGCAGAGCCATGCGGTACCGCGTCTCCGCTATGTCTCTAAATTTGGAGGATGAAAGTGGGTAGCGAACAACTTACAGGACAACGTTCCACCAAAT
This sequence comes from Coix lacryma-jobi var. lacryma-jobi, assembly GCA_009763385.1. Lineage (NCBI taxonomy): Eukaryota > Viridiplantae > Streptophyta > Magnoliopsida > Poales > Poaceae > Coix > Coix lacryma-jobi. The sequence continues at coordinate 132,814,878 of CM019823.1, read as the reverse complement.
TTTTTACGCCAAATACTGTACAGGATGAGTTACAGGCCCCGCTGCGGGTAGTCTTACCTCTAATTTTACATTGGTATACCAGTGGTAGGGGGGCTGGAGCCCACCCAGCCCCCCTTTAGATCTGCCCCTGACCACGTGACTAGTGTTGCATGTAAAATGTCGCTCCTATCCCTCGCTCCATCCTTTACCCGTTGTCTAGCCGATAATGTTTTCGTCTACCCCACCGGTCAAGCAATGTTTCAAGCTGCACCAGACAATGCTACAGTACCCCTTTACTTACTAGGATGGAACATGTCAAATAAATTTGATGTGTTGATTTTTAAAATAATGGTTAGTGCTAGGTGTATAATATGCATGGTCCTTTATTCCGTTAGTGTAACAAATCACTTGATAAGTGTTGTGTGTATGATGGTCATTATATGCTAATGAGTCATGATGTCTTAGTGGTTTCCATATATTACTAGTAAGGGAAAATTGATTTATCGGTTTTACATGTTACTAGTAACGGGCGCGCTATAATGGTTGTTATCTCCTCATGTGCTTGGATCTTCAACTACATCTGATGTTGTATAAATAGAGGACTGATTCTCTTGTTCAAGAGAGAAGAGAGAACATATAGCTAGTACACTGTCACATTGTTGCTTGTGCTATCTGTCATTCCTGTCCCGGTTCCTCTAAAGCACAAGAATAAGGAGAGCATGCCTCTGAAATCGACGCCGTTCGCGAGTTCATCTGCTCGGTTGAAGATCAGCAATTAAGTTTTTGAGAGCGACTACGTGACTACTCGATCGTTTTACAACCTCATCTTCTTTCTCGGTGTTCTTGGTGGCGTTGGGAGAGATCGACACTGCAACTTTTATGCATTGCATTGAGCAGGACGACTACTCCAACAAGCTCTATGTTGACTAGCACAACCATAGGCGGAGGCCTGTGGAGGCCATACGGGGCCATGGCCCCCCCCCCTTGCCTCTGTTAATTTTCCCTTGCCTCTGTTAATTTAATAATGTCTATATACTGTCCATAGCCGACGGACTAGTTTAAGATCATATTGCATACGTTAGTTTCAGCTCTCTACACTAATTTCTCTATGTATACTAGACTAATTTCTGCTCCCTGCACTAATTTCTCTATGTATACTAGACTAATTTCTCTATGATCTGGTTTCAATTGTTAAATTGTCCCCCCCCCCCTATATTTTGGTTCAGGCTCCGCCACTGAGCACAACCAACTCTAGTGCCGCTTGGTATGTTCTAATTCATTCTCTTTTTTAGTGATTAAAATCATGATTATTAGTGTCATCTACATGCTCATATCACTTGGATCACACGTGCACATATATGAGGCCACAAACTTGTTATTAATCTTTTTGTGGACTAAATATCTAACAGGGGTCAGGTGAAGTTTCAACTCCTCCTACATGTAGCTACAGTCACTATGGGTGTGTTTGGTTGCGTGTCGAACCCCTGACCTGATTACTTAGAACCAAGATGGGTTTGTTTGGTTGGATGTAGATGGGTTGGGGCCTGGCTTTAGGGGGATAGTCATTTTTCTAGAGCCAGACTTGGTCAAGCCGCGTCTCGAGTTCCAGTCACCTCTCGTGTGGCGCAGGAGTACCCAACAGTGACACATCTGTTGGAGACCGCTTCCTTGAGACCATGCCCATGATGCCCCCTCCCCTGTTGTTGTGGCAACGATGCCCTCTCCCCTATGGCGACCGTGCCAGAGTTCAGCCTCTCCTCGCCGGATCTAGGGAAAATGAGGTGGAGCTAGCGCGCGACCTTCCCTTCTCCAACGCGAACGAGACGACGACAGTGGCCGACAAGGACACAAGGTTGGCAATGTCGCGAGGAAGGAGATGCTTGTGCCAGTGAAGGTGGAGATGATGGTTGGATCGGTCCCGTAGGGGCGCACCTTGGTCCGCGGTCTCATGCTCAGATCTGACGTGGTCTCCTCCATCGCCTCTGATTTGCGACCTTCTCCGATGCCTCGCCCATATTTTTGTGCTTCTTGCATTAGCCTAAATTTGTGATACAAACGGTGAATTGGTGGTACACCGCTGTGCTTCTTGCATTAGCCTGAAAGTAGGATTTGGGATTGTTTGTATTGGCGTGAAGTAGAGAGAGATTTGGTGGTGGTCAGATTTGGTGCTAAGCTGCTAGCTTCCATGGGCGGAGGTGCCTCGAGCTTAAAGAAGAGCACCGTAGGGCCGCACCTTGGTTTGTGGTCTCTTACGCTTAGATCTGACATGGTCTCCTCCATCGCCTCTGATTTGTGACCTTCTCCGATGCCTCGTCCAGATTCTTGTGCTTCTTGCATTAGCCTAGATTCGTGATACAAATAGTGAATTGGTGGTACACCGTTGTGCTTCTTGCATTAACCTGAAAGCAGGATTGGGATTGCTTGTATTAGCGTGAAGTAGAGAGATGTTTAGTGGTGGTCAGATTTGGTGCTAAGCTGCTAACTTCCATGGGCAGAGGTGAGCTTGAAGAAGAGCAAGGCTGCATGAGTGAGGGAGAGGTGAGTGAAATAAAACCCACTTTCACTACACCACAACACCAAATCACCGTCAGACATCTGACGCTAAAAGTTATATTTAAGGTTGGATCATCTGACGCTAAAGTTAGCTTAGAGATCATCTGACGCTAATTCCTTATTTAGCGATGTGTTGTCTCACGCTATAGATATCGAAATTTAACGTCGAGTTGTCTGACGCTAAAGCCAAGTACATCGTCAATCTATCTGACGCTAAAGAAAATAGGACTCACTGCCCTACCTGTAGGTTATCGATGTAACACACAGCTAAGGAAGAAAAAAAGAAAAAAAAGAGAAAATCCCACCCGCCCCCAATCCCCCAACCCTAGCTTCCATCCCTTCCACGTGAGGCCATGACCGCACGCCACCCCGCGCCGCAACCCATCCGCTTGCACGCCGGGGGGCGCAATCCCTTCCGCGGCCACCTTCATCGGCGCCATGCCCGCCGACCTCGCCGGATGCGTCCCCAGCGAGTCGCGCCTGCCATCCTTGTCATCCGGTCGCCGTCCTCGCCGTCGTCCCACCGGCCACCGCTGCGGCCATCTTCCGAGTCGTTGTCCCTGTTGCGCGCTCGTCGGGGTTGCTATACTCGCCCTAGCCGTCAACCGTAATCTCCACCTCTGTCGTTCCAGTCATCGTCCCTGCTCCCGCCACCCACATGAGCATCCCCAAGCAGGTATTAGATCTCTTCCCTCCGATCGATCTCGAAGCTGACACGCCAACCCGATCGATCCAGCACCCCGCAAGCTCCACTCATTCAGAACGCACGGCTCCAAACAGCCAACCGTCCGCTGGCACAGTGGTGGTGGTGGTTGTGGGAGCTAGGCACTCGGATCTCACCCATGTCGCCCTGCTGCACCGCACATGTACAATATTGTGCGTCCCCAAGCAGGTAGTGGTTCTCTTCACTCCCATCCCCATCCGCTGCTTCCTTCCCCTCCTATTCCCTCTCGGCATTGGTCCTGCATTTGGACTTCGAGCGCTAGAAAATTGCTTGCTGCTTTGTGCTGGCACTGCGTGTAGTCTAGGTGTTTGATGAAATGTCAATGCACGCTAACTGTTGTTTTGCAATTGACTACTATGCGCTAGCTTCTGTTGCATGGTGATGTGATTAAATATATCATCATATAAGAATATGTAATGCTCTTCCCACATGGCCTTTGTTTTTTGTACAGTTGTTTTTGTAGGAATTAGGCAGTAGAGAGATGATGGAAGTTGCGAGAGAACAGAAGAAACAGTTAACTAGTGATGAGATTTTCTTAACCGTAGAGGACAAAATGGTTGAGAGATGGGACATTTACTCATCAAATTCAATGTACTATCCTTGGCTGCCTGATGCGTTGACACCCTCCAAGAAGGAAAAAAATAGCTACTTATAGAAAACTTAGTATGAGTATATGCTTCGTGCACCAAAGAGTGACACAGTCTGAGATGATGACCATTAATATCTAGTATTTTCTGATGCGTTCATCAATCAGTAAAAGCCTCGAATATGAACTTAGCGCTTCTGCGTGACAGAAACACTACATAATTACTCACTCTTTTTACTGCATAGAGGTACAGTCTGTAAATTAGCACTAGCATTTATGACCCTGTTATAGGAAAAAAATAATCCACAAATTTCTATTTCAGCTTTATAAAAGTGATAATGTTAGTTAGCTAGTTCCAATATCTATTGCATGCCTTAAAACTAGTGACAGATTGACGATATCCTCAAATTGGGTCATGCTTGAGTGAGTTTGATTTAGAGTATTTTTGGCATGAGCTAGTTCATTTTTTAGTAGTTACTATTGTTAGAATGATGATCTGGACATCTTACAGAACAGAAAAGTAGCTCATTTCTCTCACGTGCTTTCTCATAGATGTTTTGACCTTGGTTCTACTAATGGGAGCCTATTTTGTCCTAAAACCAGGATGGTGTTAGTTTTGCTTGTGTGTCTCTACTGAAACTAGTTACTGTGAACATACTCATTGTTTTGACAGATAATGTTTGCTGAAAAGTATATCTTCTTTCTAGTAAGTTTTTTCTCTACCTACCTGTTATTATAGCCTTAATTTCTTACTAGTAAGTTTTTTTGCAAATTGTATTTTCCTCAATGTTTGATTAGATACATGAACTTATTAGGTGTAACCTTTGTTTCTTTAATATTTACATGGTAGCCTGCAGGTTCTTGCTCTTTATTATCATCAATGCATGGTGGAATTAGAGGAAACCAAATCATTGTTCAGGTGAATATCTTCATTGTTCTGTATTGAAAATAAATAATCTGAAACATTTGCTCAATATTATAGATCTTGCACTCCAAATCAAATTTTAGTGTTTAATGTTACCTTAAAATTGTACATTTTGGTGTTGTCATAATTTTCTGTATATAGTCAATTGCGCCAAGCATCTGTAATAAGATAGTGCCTTAATCTTCACTTGTAAGAATTCTCTCTGGACATTTCCTAGAGATTGTTAGTTATGGTAGTGACTTTTCATACAGATTTTTCTTGACTGGGATGTTTCTTTAGTAGCATTATATTCTGCTCTTAAGTCAGTACATCACTATTTTTGTTTAGTTAGTACGTCACTATTTGTCAGAGTGTGACGGGACTAGGATGGGTCTCAAGAGTTTTTTATGAGGACTGACATGTTTGTGTGTCTTTTGAAATACAAAAAGTTTCAGGTACAAGGTTCCATGTGCAGTAATCATCATCAATTAGTTAGGGTCCCTTCCTAAGTAATTAACACTTGCTTGCTTTTTTGTCTAAAAAATAGGATTTATTTTGAGGTTTTTACCAACTTAGTCCATCGATTTAAAATCATATGATAGAAGAAAATAAACATGTATCAGTCAGTACTCTAGTTCTTTTTGCAGCAAGCAGCATGCTGACAAACCACAAACTTTATTGTCATGAAAGGTGGTAGTGGATCAGTCATAGGTAACAAAATGTTGTTGCTGAGTATATAATCCCAGTATAGGTAGATAATTACAAACATATTAGTGGATAATCCTACACTAATTTCCTGAAACCGAATGAATGGTGTACTGGTACTTGTGTTTTCATAGCTGAAAAATTCTTTAGTCTACTAGGCTGATCATAGAACAGGTGGTTACGTCATTACTACTAATTGACATTATGGACCATCCATAGCTATATCAGAAACTTCTTGTCACTACTAGCTATTTAATTGGTCTTTAGAAAATTTGTTAATTCTAATATCAGGTTAATTCTTATTGGTTTAGCTATCTTTAGAGTGCTTGTTAGTATTAGTTGTTAGTTACTGTTTTATCAAATATACTTGACGTATAATTCTGATTTAGTGAATTATTTGATTGTAGCCTTAGCTACGTATTTGTACTTTGCTTGTAGCTCATTCAACTGCCTATAACTAGACCATTATGAATATAACTCTAGCTTTCATTTTTCAGGCAACTGGAGATGGATCCTCTCATGTTTCAACAAACCTGCCACAAGGAATGAGCCTTATGTGGCTGTCTTGGTTTTGCAGTAGCATCAATTATTATAGAAATTATGGTTATGTTAGTTGTGCAACAAACACACTCTATTTTGTCAAGTTAGTGCCTATGCTATGTGCTAGTGTGAAACGTTGTTTAAGATGCAGTAGTTTCATGTTGCTTGCTCTAATGTATGACTTAGAATATATTAGCATCATACTGAGATGTAATGAATATTGACCTCTATTTAATATGTATGTGTAATTTTGTCGCAAAAAATATGATATATATATATATATATATAAATATTTGTGTGTGTGCGCCTTCATGTGACAGTGTGGACACTATATTAAGCTTGAATTTGGGTTTTTTTTTGCATATTTATAATGTCCCGTTGAACAATCTGACGCTATAAGTATGTAGACTATTGGATCATCTGTCGCTATAAGTATGGGCTAAAACTGTGCAACAGACTATCTGACGCTAAAAATATTTAGGGCAACAGACTGTCCGACGCTAAAAGTCTTGTCTGACGCTAAACTTTTAGCGTCAGGACTTACAGCGTTTGCAGAAGTCTGACGCTATATGTTTTTAGCGTCAGATAGCCTGTCGTTGTAGCCGTTTTTAGCGTCAGATTATCCAACGCTAAAGATAGTGTTGTGGTGTAGTGTTTGTAAGGATAAGATGACAATATCCTATCAAAGCAGGTAACCAAACATACTCTAGGTTTAACCAGACTAACACACTACAGACAACCAAATAATGAGGGGTTTGGTTTAATGGGAGCAAACTAAAGTTGTTCATGTTAGGATTATAGTCAGACTAAAAATTAGCGAGGAAAGCAGACACACCAAATCAAGGTTCAAGGAGGTCCACGTCCCAAGCTGGTTCCTCACGGACCGTTTGGTTGGTGAGACGCAGGAGCTGTTTAGCTTTCATAACGGCTCATGGAGCTGTACGAAACGCAGCTCGGCTACTAGTAAATGGGTATACGGAGTACTAGTTTAATCTTTGCTCCAGGTTCCGCAAATATACGATGAAAGAATTGACCAATTGCCGTCGATGCATCTCATATCGAGAGCCTTGATCAGCAGTAACCACGCAAACCATTAATTCCGTGTCGCCTGACCCCATAGGCTGGCTCGAGCAACTCCGTTGACGTGCATTGCACGGTGGTCGAGCTGAAGCTTGACTTGGGAATCGCCAGCAGCACGTGGAGATAGCCACTCTCGGGACGAACCATGAACCCTCCAGTTCCAGTAGTTTGCATCTCCAGACAGCCGGCCAGTCTTGGCCTCTGACCAGATGCTGGTAAACAAATCCTCATTGTTTCCATGCTGTCTGAGCCGCTTGCCGACCACAGCCACCTGGAGCGGCAACTCGCGCGCTGAGCCCAACGCAAACGTACTATACGTCTTATCATGCATGCCATCGAGTTCATTCGAGATCACCAGGCACAATCGTCAAGCCACTCCGACGAGCCGTGCCCGTGCACACTGCCGCCGCGCAGCCAACCCGCATCACACCAGCAATGGTCAAACCCAGCGCCGCCGTCTCCAGGTCTTGCTTCCTCCTCGTCACCGCCGCAGCGTTGTGGGCCTTGACGCTCTACCTGCGCCTGCTGGCCCTCATGAGCGTGCCCGTCGCGTTCACGGGGCGCGTCGAGCCGTTCGACGCGAACGCCAGCGGCGATCCCTGCCGCGGCCGGTACGTCTACGTGCACGACCTCCCGCCGCGGTTCAACGCCGACATCGTCCGAGGCTGCGCGGCGGCCAGCGACCGGTGGCAGGGCATGTGCGAGGACCTGCGCAACGTCGGCCTCGGGAGGCCCCTCTCCGGCGGCGCGCTGACGGGCGCCACCGGGTGGTACGCCACGCACCAGTTCGCGCTGGACGCCATCTTCCACGGCCGGGTGCGGCAGTACGGGTGCCTCACCAACGACTCCGCCGCGGCGGCCGCCGTGTTCGTCCCGTTCTACGCTGGCTTCGAGTTCGCGCGCCACGTCTGGGGGTACGACGCCGCGGCCAGGGACGCCGCCTCGCTGGACCTGGTGCGCTGGCTCGTGCGGCGGCCCGAGTGGCGCAGGGCCGGCGGCCGCGACCACTTCCTCGTGGCGGGGCGGACCGGGTGGGACTTCCGCCGTGGCGACCGCAACTCCACCTGGGGCACGAGCCTCTTCCTGCTCCCGGCCGTCAGGAACATGACCTTCGTCGTCGTGGAGACGGCCACCATGGGCTGGGGCAACGACCTGGCCGTGCCTTACCCTACCTACTTCCACCCGCGCACGGACTCCGACGTCCGGAGCTGGCAGCAGAGGATCCGGAGCTCCGACCGCTGGTGGTTCATGTCCTTCGTGGGCGCGGCGCGGCCCAGCGACCCGCGGTCCATCCGGTCGCAGGTCATGGCGCAGTGCGGCGCGTCGCCCGCGTGCCGCCAGCTCGGGTGCGCCTTCGGGAGCGCCCAGTGCCACTACCCGGGCGACATCATGGTGCTCTTCCAGAGCTCCACCTTCTGCCTCCAGCCGCCGGGGGACTCGGCGTCGCGGCGTTCCACGTTCGACGCCATGGTCGCCGGCTGCATCCCGGTGTTCTTCCAGCCGCGGTCCGCGTACCTCCAGTACAGGTGGCACCTGCCGAGGGACCACGCCACGTACTCGGTGTTCATACCGGCGGAGGACGTGCGCTCGGGGAATGTGAGCGTCGAGGCGGAGCTGAGGAAGATACCGCCGGCAGCGATAGAGAAGATGAGGGAGGAGGTCATCAAGCTCGTGCCAAGGCTGGTCTACGCTGACCCGAGGTACAAGCTGGAGACGGTGAAGGATGCGTTCGACGTCGCCGTGGAGGGCGTCTTACAGAGAATGGCGGAAACAGAGGAGAGCCAAACAGGGTCCTACTGGCGGTGAACACCACACACCAGTGGAGGCAACTGATAGATAGTATCTGTTGAATGATTCGATTCGATCTTGGGCAACAAATCGTTCAAATTTCATACGTATCTTAGGAGGATTCTCTTGAAGGTGTTGTGTTTAGGGCCACGGATTGAGTAAAAAGCTCCTCTCCTTCCTTATAAGGCAACCTAAACAGGGCGTTGACACTCGAAAATATCACAGATAAAGATGAATTTAAAAGGGTATTCGGCCTGTAATATTAGGGTCGAATTTGTCTCTTGAGAGATCGGATGTTCTAGGTTAAAATAGGCCTGATCATTTTGGGTGTCCGATCACTCAGTTTATGCCCGACCAGGTGGCCTTGGTCGGAGGTCTTATGGTTGTGATGAATGTTGAGTCCGGCGCCAAATATGTGGATCCTTCTCTTATAAGGACAATTTGTTGATCAGTATAAGCTGATAAAGCCCATTAGACCGATCTGGTCGATCCAAGGATCGGCGAGATCAGGGTTAACTTGTTACGTCCGGATTGGATTCTATATGTTGATAGAGTCCGGATAGGAAACTTGGGGATCGTATCTGAAGATGTTTCCTTTTGGGATAAGACCAACCCCCTCTATATATACGAGGGGATCATGGCCGATTGAGACATCCAACCCTAATCGATCAAAATCAATCTACTACTCTTTTACCCCTTTTTCCCCCTCTACTTTGTTGTTCGGCGCATCTCCTGGCGAGACTCGATGGCGTTCTAGGCGGTCTTGCTGGTCCTAGGGCAACCTCTACGTGCTTCTCCCCGACGGGTTTTCCCGGAAGGAGTTCTAGAGTTATCAACACAGGAGCTCAAACCCTAGATCGATCCAAACCGGTCTCTAGATCGTTTTTCATCGGTATAGTCAGGGTTCCTGCTGTCTCAGGTTGAACTACAACCTCTTCGGGCGTTCTAGCCCTGTTGGTGTTTGATTCGGATCACTTCCGACGTCAACACACTTTTTGGCGACTCTGCTGGGGAAGATTGAAACTTCATCTACTACCAACATGGGCGGCAAAGACGATGCTACTGATAAAGATAACATCGTCCGTCCTGCGGGCATTGACGAACTCCCTGACGAGTTGAAGCAACAAGCGCAGGCCAAGCTCGACGCCGTCTTGAAGGTTTTCCTAGAAAGCTGCTCGAAGGATCGGCGCGACAGAATCACTCAAGAAAAGGAGCCAGACTTCAGCGACATCATCCCTACCACGTCAACTACGACCGTTGAAGATGCTACTAACGAGGTAAACGCTAAGGTACCTGAAGATTTTTACCCTACCCATGCTAATTATTCCGTAATGCTGGTTGATACTTAAAAAACTCTTACCAACACTATTCAGCATTCGTTTAGATTACTTAGTGATCGCATGGATAAGTTAGAAGGTAAAACTGTCGAACCCGAACCTTCAACTAGGCAACCACAGTTCGGCATGCCTTTTAATTCTTTTAGAGGACAGACTTCACATATCAATTTTGGGAAATCAGGGGCTGAGACTAGACACGAGGTCGGTACCTCGGTGAATGTCAATAACACCTATCACAGCTCTGGTCGGACTACGCAGACCGACCAGGGAACGACAACAAACAGGACTTCAGGAGGGCAAGGAACGGTGTTGCCCAATCCACCAAAGTCTCCGAGCCATAACCTCATGCATAGTGGCACTCCTAACCTTGCTGATACCAATTTTGGACGAGCCATAAATCGGTTTAAGGAAGAAATAACTAGGTCTCTCGAGACCAGTTTAGGGGTCCATTTTAAGCCTACTAGGACCACATATTCAAAACTGTACCCTTCATGTTTTGATTTTATGAAAGCGCCTGACGGTTGGAGGGTACCAGATTTCTATAAGTTTAGCGGTGATGGTAGCAAAACAACTATGGAGCATATCAGCATGTTCCTAGCACAAGTGGGCGAAGCCAGTACCTTAGATTATATGAATGTACGACATTTTCCTTTGTCTCTTACTGGTACAGCTTTTGCCTGGTTCACATCACTACCAGAATGCACCATAGGTTCTTGGGCCGAATTAGAAGAAAAATTTCATAATCACTTTTATGATGAGGTTCAAGAAACTAGGTTGTCACACCTCACGTCGGTTCGACAAGGGCGTAGCGAGTCTGTGGTTGACTTCTTTAAGCGCTTTAAAGAAATCAAGAACCGATGTTTCCATTTGATGATCTCTGATAGAGATCTAACAGATCTATGTCTAGCTGGTCTACGTCGAGAGATCAAGGATAAACTTGAGCATCATAGTTTCTTTAATGTAAATCAGCTTTTGCAGAAGACCGTTTCAATAGAATCGCGCCTTAAAGAACCGTATGATCCTCATAAGACTCACCGGTCAGGCGTGCATATTGCCGAAATAAATTCTGATAGTTCCGACGACGAGTCTAAAGATTGTTACGCTACCGAAGTTTTATGGCCAGCGTAGAATAAACTAGTCACTTGTCCTTCCCTTAAACCGATTCAAAAGAATCGGGGTGAGGAAGTAAAGTTTACTTTTGATTTTTCTAAATGTGACCGAATATTTGATGAATTACTTAAATTCAGTTATCTCAGAATTAATTATACTTTGCCATCACCCAACGAATTAAAAAGGAGGGCTTACTGCAAATACCATAACTCTTTCTCTCACGCTACTAACGACTGCAATGTTTTCCATTGACAGGTCCAATTGGAAGAGACCGACCAAATCGGGTCCCCAGATCGGTCAGTCTGGTTCGTCTTCGAAGCAGCCAGTGCAGTCGGAGCAGAAGGCCGACCAGGTCAAACAGGTTTCTCCTGACCCTAGTGGAAGCAATAAGCCGACTGATGTGGTCGGCCAAGCTGGTTCGAAAGACCCTACCCCTTCCGAAGTGCATGTCTTACGCACATTTGTCCCGCAGAAGCCCGAGGTCGGCACTTGGAAGACCAATGCAGATAGGAACAAGGGGAAATTTGCTAGGGAACCATGCACTTTTGATAAGCTCATGGCTAAGTATAAGCAGCAAAAGGTCGATTCCCAAAGTCGGCCCTTAAAAAAGAGAGAGTCTACTCCTCCGAAGCGTGAGGATGGAAGGTCTAAGCAAATGATGGTGTCTCAGGCAGCATCTCCAGCACCAAAGACCGGCCCTTATTGGCATCAGTGGGCCCCTCCTATTTCGCCACCGCCACAATGGGGTCCTCAAGGAGTATGGGTACCTTACCCCATGCCGGCACATGTGTACTACAACCAGGGTGGGGAACGCCTGCCAATCAGCCTGCAAGGGTCTCAGTCTTCGATTGTTTAGGTGATCGGCCAAGCTCTAATAGCGCAAATCAAGGTCGGCTGATCATGTCAAGAACTTTGACCTCTTAGGAAACAGGGAAGGCGCAAGTGCGACAAATCTATGTACTTAAGAAGGTGCAAAGTGTCCCCGTTATTCCCCTGACCAGATCCGATCTTGTACCTACTATAACGATCGGGTCTATGGAAGTCCCTCTTGCCAATGAACTCGAGCCGATGGTGGTTGAGGAACCAACTGCAAAAAAGGTTCCGAAAGCTCAAAATACTCCAACTGAGGCAGAGGTAGAGAGGCCTGTTGAGCGTGATCCCAAGTACATGCAGCCCAGGTGGTGCCCTCCTGGTTTAACTAAGACTCAGCGAAGGAAACTGCAGAGGGCTCGCTGCAACAAGCAGAGGCAGGAACGGCTCAAGAAAATGAGGGAGGATATATTCAACTCGATACATCCTGTTTTCCCTCAGGGCAAGCGAGGGGGTGAAGAGTCGGCTTGCAACCAAAAGCCGACTTTGACAATTGTAGAGTTGGACAGGTCGGATCCTGAGTCGACCAGTCTGAACACCGAATCTACTGGAGTAGCTTCAAGACCAATCAGGTCGGACACCAATTCGACCACCTCAGGACAGGTGCCGACCAGTTTGGTGGTCGAGCAGGTTGAATCGGCTACCGTTAAATTAAGAATTGAGACGATTCAGCCAGAATCCAAGACTGAATTGGTCCCTGATATACCAATGGGATCCGACACGCCCCTTAATAACCATGTTTCTTCCGCTGGTATTACTGCGACCAGCGAAGAATTGCTTGAAGAGCAAGATGAGGAGATGGTGGATTATGAACCTTCCCTAGAGAGGGCGGAGGTCAATGTGGTTTACCTATCGGCCGACTACTACGTGGTCGGAGATGACTCGACAGCGGCAAAATTCAACTTCGCTACACAAACTGTTGTGTTCCAGAAGCAGGAGTAATATGTCAATCATCTTAAGCCGTTGCATATAAAGAGCCACATCAATGGCACACCAGTTCACAAGATGTTGGTCGATAGCGGGGCGATCGTGAACTTGATGCCATACTCGCTTTACCAGAAGCTTGGTATCAAGACCAATATGACTATCACTGGAGTCGGAGGAGGAGATCCTATTCCGGCAAAAGGGGTTGCGTCCATGGAGTTGACCGTTGGAAGCAAGACTTTGGCCACTGCTTTCTTCGTCGCTGACATACAAGGTAGCTATAATCTTATACTTGGGCATGACTGGATTCATGCTAATCGGTGTATACCTTCTAGCTTACATCAGTTTCTCATTCAGTGGGTGGGGGACGATGTTGAGGTGGTACACTCATATTCATCGGCCTATGTAGCTACGACCGATGCTCCTTTGCTCGGGGGGCATGATACTATTGCTTATTTATCTGGTCGGGATCTTTCTGATTTCCAGTTTGTTAGTGTTACTAGGGAAGGTTTCGTACCAGTGTCTTTAAAGCCTACCGACAATCGGTTCAACATTATCATGTAATTTAATAGATGCTAATGTTGATTGGTTAAAACATCGTGTTGAACAATATCGGACCTGTAAGACCGATACTTGTGAGGCTATTGATGATTTTGATGAGCTCAATAAGTTGGGCCAAGGTTTCACGTCGGCCGACCCTTTAGAACAAGTAGATATTGGGGATGGTGCTATACCTAGGCCGACCTTTGTAAATCAAAGTCTCGAAGCCGATTATAAAATAAAGTTAATCGCGCTTCTGAAGGAGTATGTTGATTGCTTTGCATGGAGTTATACGGAGATGCCCGGGTTAAGCCGAGAACTTGTTGAGCATCGGCTTCTTATTAAGCCGGGGTTCCGACCATTCAAGCAACATCCTCGCCGTTTTAATTCTACAATATATGACCGGATTAAAGAGGAAATTAATCAGTTATTACAAGCGAGGTTTATCCAGCCATGCAGGTATGCGGAGTGGGTCTCTAATATCGTGCCAGTGGAAAAGAAAGACACTGGGAAGATTAGGGGTTGCATTGATTTTAGAGATTTAAATAGAGCTACTCTCAAAGATGAGTATCCTATGCCTGTAGCCGATATGTTGATCAATGACGCTTTAGGACATCAGGTTGTCAGTTTTCTTGACGGCAACGCTGGTTATAATCAGATATTCATGGCCAAGGAAGATATGTCCAAAACGGCCTTCATTTGTCCGGGGTTTGTTGGTCTTTTTGAGTGGGTCGTGATGACATTTGGTTTAAAGAATGCAGGTGCTACCTATCAACGCGCTATGAATATGATCTTCCATGATTTGATTGGGATAATCATGGAAGTATATATTGATGATATTGTGATCCAGTGGCGGAGCTTGAACAAAATCTCAGAGGGGGCCACTGTCTACGCAAGTTCAAAAATTAGAAGTGCTATAAATATTTAAAAGCGACATTGTACGGACATTGGCAAGGACCAAGGGCCATTGGCCACGACGCCGCGTATACAGGCATAGTAGAGCATACAGAAGTTTGCTGCTGGAAGCTGCAGGGTGCATGTTGGCTGCTGAGAGTGTTGGCGGGGGCCAGCCACTTAAGGCCCATGGGTACATTGGGGGGGCCATTAACAATCTACACAAACCAAGAGGGCAGTTTACTATATACTGATTAAAGAAATTTCAGAAGCCAGGGGGGCCGTGGCCCAGTTTGGTCTTGCCTAAGCTCCGTCCGTGTTGTGATCAAATCGGCTGCTCATGTGTCTCATTTAGCCGATCTCTGTTTAGCGTTTGAGAGAATGTGCCGCTATGGTTTGAAGATGAACCCATTAAAATGTGCTTTTGGCATATCGGCTGGGAAGTTTTTAGGGTTCATCATTCATGACAAAGGCATAGAGATTGATCCTAAAAGGATAGAAAAGATCAAGAAAGTTCAGGCACCTACATGCAAAAAGGACTTGCAGAAGTTCTTGGGAAAAGTGAACTACTTGAGGAGATTTATTGCAAATTTGTCCGAGAAAATTGTTCCTTTTACCCCTATATTAAAGCTAAAGGATGAAGTTGAGTTCACTTAGGGGGCAGAGCAACAAGAAGCATTTGAGAAGATAAAGGAATATTTGTCATCTCCACCAGTTCTTCGGGCGCCTAAGAGAGGAGTCTCCTTCAAATTATATGTCGCTGCCGAAGAGAAGGTCATTGGAGCTGTCTTAACACAAGAAGATGGAGGTAAAGAGTATGTGATTGCTTATATTGGTCGTCGTCTTCTTGATCCCGAGACAAGGTACGCCCATGTTGAAGAAAAATTATGCTTATCATTGTACTACGCTTGTGCTAAAATGAGACACTATTTGCTATCTAGTACATGTGTTGTTGCATGTCAGACCGATGTAATTAAACACATGTTATATCGGCCAATCCTTAGAGGAAGGATTGGTAAATGGGCGTACGCGTTCATTGAGTTTGACTTGACTTATGAACCATTAAAAACTTTAAAGGGTCAAGTTCTTGCTGATTTCATTGTTGAGCATAGTATTCATTTAGAAGATGAGATCAGTTATTTTACTTTTACTCCATGGAAACTTTATTTTGATGGATCGGCTTGTAAGGAGGGCCAAGGTGTTGGTGTGGTCATCATTGCTCCTAATGGTGCTGAGTTTGAAATGCTGAGCTGGTTAGATTACCTGTGCACTAATAATCAAGCCGAATATGAAGCTCTTTTATTCGGTTTAGAAATGTTATGTTCCATGGAGGTTAAGCATGTTGAAGCTTATGGCGATTCCTTGCTAGTAGTGCAACAAGTTGCTGGTAATTTTCAATTTTTAATGGGATCGTTAAATGTTTATCTTGACATGTGCCTTGACATCATAACTCATTTTACTGAATTCTAGATTCGGCATATACCAAAGCATGAAAATCATAAAGCCAACATGTTAGCTCAACAAGCATCTGGCTATTATGTTAGTAGACGCAATTTTCACATAAAGCCGGTGCAACAGCGTGCAGAAGTATTGTCGGCTCCTATGGCCGACCAGTTTATTTTAGAACCAGTTCGGCCACCTTACCTTGAAGACCAGGTACATGTTAAGCATACTTGGGTAGACACTATGGCTGACCAGGTTATTTTTGAGTCAAGTCAGTTAATTCGTCCGATTGACCTGGTCGATGTTGGAACGATTAATTCGTCTAAAGGGACTCTAAATCGGTCTGAATCGAGTGGAACTGATTTAGAAGATTGGAGAACTCCCCTGCTTAAACATCTTAATGATCTGAGTACTAAGGTTGATCAAAGTGTTCGGCGGAGTGCATTCAAATATGTACTGCACAATGACGAGCTTTAACGAAGGACTGCCGAAGACTTGTTGCTTAAGTGTTTGGGATCTGATCAAGCAAAGGTGGCTATGGGGGAGGTCCATGAAGGTATTTGTGGTACACATCAATCAGCACCAAGGATCAAATGGCTATTACGCAGAGCTGGGTTTTATTAGCCCACGATGACGGCTGATTGTTTTCGTTACTACAAAGGGTGTGAAGAATGTCAACGATTTGAAAATATACAGCTTGCACTTGCTGCTATGCTTCATCCTATTATCAAACTGTGACCTTTTCGTGGTTGGGGGCTAGATTTCATTGGCCTAATTCATCCCCCATCTTCAAAGGGACATCGTTTTGTTCTGGTCGCTACAGATTATTTCACTAAGTGGACTGAAGCGGTGACTTTGAAGAATATGACACATAAGGAGGTAATTGAGTTTATTACTGAGCATATTATACATAGATTCGGCATACCTCAAACGTTAACTACAAATCAAGGGACATCTTTTATTTCCAAAGAGGTACAAGATTTTGCTGAATTATACAAAATAAAAATGCTCAATTCATCTCCATACTATGCTCAAGCTAATGGTCAGGCTGAGTCTAGTAATAAGACTTTGAACAAGCTTATCAAAAAGAAGATTGAGGATAACCCAAGGAGGTGGCATGAGGTTTTGTCTGAAGCTTTATGGGCTCATCGTGTGTCAAAACATGGTGCTACGAAAGTTACTCCTTTCGAGCTGGTATATGGACAAGAAGTCGTGTTGCCCGTCGAGATAAATCTAAATGCATATAGACTGGCTAAACAGAATAATTTATCTGTTGTTATGTATCATGATGTCATGATGGACAACATTGATGAAGTGACCGATAAGAGATTAAAGGCTTTTAAGGAAATGGAGAAAGACAAAGCCCGGGTTGCCAGAGCTTACAACAAAAGGGTAAGAAGCAAATCATTCCAAGTGGGAGAATTGGTATGGAAGACTATATTACCGCTTGGATCGAAGAGCAATAAGTTTGGCAAATGGTCGCCAAGCTGGGAGGGTCCTTATAAAGTGATCAAAGTAATATTTGGAAATGCATATATGCTGGAGACGTTGCAAGGTGAAAGTCTCTCAAGAGCAATAAACGGGAGGTATTTGAAAAAATACTTTCCAAGTGTTTGGCAAGAAGGCTGAGTGCCATCCAAGCAGTGGCCGATACATGTATCGCCCTTAGAACAAAATTAGTCAGAAAATTTATACTTAATTATCGAATAGCCGATGAGTTGGACATCGTTGTTATTCGGCTTGTTTCCAGGTTCTGCTAAAGATCACCTAAAAACAGGGGGGCATATGTTAACACTCGAAAATATCATAGATAAAGATGAATTTAAAAGGGTATTCGACCTGTAATATTTGTCGAGGGTCCGCAAAAGGGGTACCCCCAATCAACGCAAACAAATAGGGTAAACCTAGAACACCGGTTAATAACAGACCTAACTAGTCTAACCCCCTAAAAAGCCGACCCCCCGAGGCCTACGACGCTGGCCCACCGAGCCGAGCCCTCCAAGCCAGGCCTCGGGCGCGCGCTCTTTTTCCGTCTCGCCCGAGCCCTCCAAGCCAGGCCTCGGGCGCACGTTCGTTTTCCGTCTCGCCCGAGCCCTCCAAGCCAGGCCTCGGGCGCACGCTCGTTTTCCGTCTCGCCCGAGCCCTCCATGCCAGGCCTCGGGCGCACGCTCGTTTTCCGTCTCGCCCGAGCCCTCCATGCCAGGCCTCGGGCGCACGGTCGTTTTCCATCTCGCCCGAGCCCTCCATGCCAGGCCTCGGGCGCACGATCGTTTTCCGTCTCGCCCGAGCCCTCCAAGCCAGGCCTCGGGCGCACGCTCGTTTTCCGTCTCGCCCGAGCCCTCCAGGCCTCGGGCAAGCGCTCCACTACCCTTCGAGCCCCCCACAGCCGAACACCACACCTCGAGACCCCACACGGGGACCTCGAGCCTCTCTGGCACAGCGGCCTATCCCTCGAGACGCGTTATGCCTCCCTCGAGCGGTGCAGACATCGGATGCCAGCCCCATACCGCGCACTTAATTCATCCACCTACTCCAGTCACGTCCTCTGTAACACAACGCGTGCCACAGTGGTCCGGGGCAGAGTCAAGTCTCGTTTTCACCACAAGTATGGGCGAAAAGGCGCCAGTGAAGCACTATTAACCCACGCCCTACACTGTGGCACGTCCAAGCCACGCCTCGAGGCCCAGATGCCTGCCGCTCAATCGATTTTCACGGGACTTGCCCATACCTGCGGGGACTCGAGCCCCCCGTAGGCGCCGCCTCGAGGCCGGCTCCGCGCCCCTCGAGCCCTAACTACTTTCATGCTATTGGAGGACAGGTACCCCAAGACCCGGAGGGACCCCGCCGCGTCCTGTACGTTCCGGGATGGGCGCTGTACGGCTTCCACCTCGCCGCGCCTCCACGTCCGCGCCCAGGATGGAGGCCACGCTTCAAGGACGCTTCAACAGCAACGCCCACGTCGGCTACAATGTCTTCGACAAGACAGGGTTCCTACCCTTCGTCGTAAGGGACACAATACACCCCGACACCTGTAATACCCTTGTGTAACCCTGGCCTCCCCTTGCTCTATAAAAGGGGACACCAAGGCCCTCATTCCTTCGGTCGGGAACAGACACGTTAAGACACAAGTCCACACACACACACGAATCCGGACTCCGGTCCACGCTCACTGAGCTTGTATTCGCCCCTGTACAAGCACTTAGGTGCAAGTAATACAAGAACATCCTCCCCCCGCTGGACGTAGGGCCTTCTTTGCCCGAACCAGGATAAATCCTTGGTCCCTCTTGCATCACCATCCAGGAAGAGAAGCACGCGATCATATTACTCGTTGGTGTCATACCCCCGGTTTCGAAACACCGACAGTTGGCGCGCCAGGTAGGGGCCTTCGCGTGTCGAGTCGGTTTCTCGCCGTTTCCTGGATGGCTGCCTTCGACTCCTTCGTTCTCTGCCGGTGCCGTCATCTGGTTTCGGGAGCCTCGAGTTCCTGGCCACTGACAATGGCAGCGAGCTGACCTTGCTCTCCACGGAGGGCCCGAGTGGAGGGCGTGTCGCGCCGCCCGTGCGAGGAGCATGGCATGTCCCCACACCATCACGCGTCGCCACCCCGTGAGCGGCGCCGTCGTCATCATCGTCGCCAGGCACAGCGGTGCCGGCGGCATACACCCACCTCCCCGCGGCCGGCGCGGAGTTCCCAAGGAGGAGCTTGCCCGGCGCACGACCGGAGACTTCCCGGGCGCGCCCGCGCCCGCCCAGCGACTTCGTGTTCATCATGCGCACGGACCAGGAGCCAGGCCAGAGGCCTCCGAGCCGTGCACCGTCGACGCCGCCCAGCCTCCTCCCGCACGGGGTGTTACCGCGTCGACGCTGGCAGTTCCCGTTCGGGCCCGACAGCTCCGCGGCAGCCTACGCCCGCCAGCTAAACGAGCGCTGGTCGGGGCCGACAGACGGCGGAGCAGGAGGAACCGCCCGGGCGTGCTGCTGCAGGCAATGGCCAACCTGGAGATTGTCCACCCCGCACGCGTCGACCGCGGCCTCTCACGAGCCGTCGGGCCACCTCGTCGAGCCACTTCGGCGAGATGCAGCCCCGGCACGAGCCAAGGCGGCGCGGCATCACCAGCTCCGACTCCGACAATACGACTACCACGACCCCGACCTCTGGGATCCCACCAGGGAGTGCTTCCAACTCGTGGGGGTCGTATGCGACACGAGGACGAGGGCGACGACGGCAGGCCGGCGCTCAACCTCGAAGGGCCCAGAGACGTGGCTGCGGCAGGCGGGTCACGTGTTCATGGGAGGAACGAACCCCCCGGCACCGGCTGCACCATCCCAGCACAGCGACGACCGAGCGGCGCAGCTCGCGCAGCTGCGGGAGGCCATCGCCAAGGCTGAGGAGGACCGACAACGCCTGCTGCAGCTCGAGAAGACCCTGGCACAAGAACCAGCCCAGCCTCGAGGTGCCGGCGCTCGTGGCCGAGCTCGAGAGGTCCACCGGTAGATCCTCGAGGATGGGGCGCCAGCACGCCCCGAGGTGCGTTTCCCGCGAGCGGGACAGAACGTGGTGGCAGCGGCGATGCTGCTCCGCGATCTGCCCGCCGTCTCCAACCCTGATGCCAGGCGCATGCTTGGGGAAATGAAGAACCTCCTCGAGACAGCCGCTGTGCAGCAAGCCGAGAGCTCGGCGTCACGACGACGCGGAGCAGCCTCGGGGAAGCCGGCGGACACGCCCCGCAACGAGCATGAGGCATCCGTCCACCAACCTGACGCCTCTCGAGCTAGGCCAGTCCGCGAACGGATCATCGACAACCGGCCACCTCGAGACCCCAACGACGCCCGCAACGACATCAACCGCCGGCGCAAGGACAAGGGGGCCCAGGAGCGTGGCTATAGCGCCCATCGAGGGGGGCGCTACGACAGCGATGAGGACCGGCAAGTCCTCGAGCCCCCGGGCCCCAGAGTCTTCAGCCGGGCCATCTGCAGCTCAACCCTCCCCGACCGCTTCCGATCGCCGACCAACATCGTGAAGTATGACGGGGAGGTCGAGCCCAAGCTCTGGCTCTCGGACTTCCGCCTAGGCTGCCAACCTGGGCGGATGCGAAGAACGACGACCGTGTGATCATACGCCAACTCCCACTTTACCTCTCGGACACCACCCGCCCGGTGGCTCGAGGGGCTCCCGCCGGATCGGATCGACGACTGGGCCGACCTAGTCAGGGTCTTCGACGGGAATTTCAAGGGGACGTGCGTTGCGCCCAGGCAACCCCTGGGATCTACGGCATTGCAGGCAGGCGGCGAACGAGCCCCTCCGCGATTTTGCTCGACGGTTCTCGAAGCAGCGCCTCGAGCTCCCCCACGTGCCTGATGAGGACGTCATCTCAGCGTTCCTCGCGGGCACGACATGCCAAGAGCTAGTCCACGAGCTAGGACGCTACCGTCCCAGGACGGTCGAGGACCTGATGGATCGTGTCACCAGCTTTGCCTCAGGCGACGAGGCAGTGGGGGCCTTCTTTGGCCGTTCCACGGACAAAGGCTAGGCGGTGGCCGCGCCAGAGGTCACGAACAAAGGCAACGACGCCAAGAACGACAACAATAACAGCAACAAAAGAAGAAGAACAAACGCAAAGGTCAGAAGGCGAAGCGCGACGCCAATGACGACGACGACGAAGAAGTGCTCGTAGGCGCCCTCGAGCCTAAGAAGCCCCGAGGCCCCCCTGACGGGGCTGTTTTGACCAGATGCTCGAGGACCCCTGCAATTATCACAGGGGCCCGTAAATCACAAGTTAAAGGACTTGCCGACTGCTGAAAGGCTACACTCCAAGCTCGGCGACAAGAGAGAAGACGCGCCTAAGGGCAAGGATACCAATCAACGCGGCGGTGGGGACCGACCGGCGACTTCCCCCCCGGTGGCGACGACTGCTACACATGATCTACGGGGGGCCGACCGTCGGCTCTCGGCTCGAGAAAGAAGAAGGAGCCGTCGGGAGGTCTTTGCATTGCACTCTGCCTACGACCGCCCCCCGGTAATCTTGACTGTTCTGATGCGCCGATCACGTTCGACGGGAACGACCACCTGACCGTGTCAAAACCCGGGGCGTCCCCCCCATCGTCGTCGACCCCGCATCGTCGACGTGGGTCTCCAAAGGTGTTTTGATGGCTGGGGCGATCGAGCCTCAACATCATCTACCTCGAGACACTCGGACTCGTACCTCCTGGGATTTTCAGAGGGTCGGCTCCGGCCCATAGCGCCGGGGGGGTTCCACGGCTTCACGGTGAAGAATGGCCCACCCCCTCGGGCGCATCGACCTGCCGGTTTGCTTTTTGGCACGCCGGCTAACTTCCGCCGAAGACGCTCCACCTTCGAGGTGGTTGGGTTCCAAGGGGCCTACCATGCCATCAGCGGCCGGCCAGGCTACGCCATAGTTCATGGCGGTTCCCAATTTCACGTACTTAAAGCTCAGATGCCGGCCAAAGGGTCCTCACCATCGACACCTCCTACGAGCACGCATCCATTGTCGACGTGGGTGCGTCGAGCGTGAGGAGGCCACGTCCACCCTCGATCGCTTGAGGCCCTAGCCGCCCTGGCCACCGAGGAGGCTCCTGAGCGAAGCGTCACGCTGGCAACTTTCGATCCGCGGAGCACCAAAGCTGATACCCGTCGACCCGACCTCGACCGATGCAGTACGTTGGCCGCGTCAGTGGCCCAGCCGCCTCGAGCCTAAATAGGAACCATGCTCGTCGACTTCTCCGCTCGCCATCCGCATGTTTGCGTGGGTCCTCGGACATGCCGGGCATACCAAGGGAATCCGCCCGCAACGCCTTGGAAATCCAATCCGGGCCCGGTTCCAGACCGGTGGAGGCAACGCCTGCGCCGCTTCGACAGGAGAAGCGCAGATCATCGGCTGGATGTGCACAAGCTTTTGGGACGGCCGGTTCATCAGGAGTTATTTTACCACCCAGAGTGGCTAGCTAACCCTGTATTAGTTAGGAAAAAGTATGGAAAAATACGGATGTGTGTAGACCTACCCTGCTGAATAAAGCATGTCCAAAGTTCCATTTCTTTACCTAGAATTGATTAGATTTGGCCGATTCCACTGGCTGGTGCGAAGTGCTTCTTTCCTTATGCATATTCCGGCCTACCCACCAATTAAGATGAAAAAATCCGACGAACTCGCAACCTCTTTTATCACTCCATTTGGTATGTATTGTTTAACTTTACGATGCCCTTCGGCTACGAAACAACCGGGCACGTATCAACGATGTATGCAGAGCACTCTTTGGCAGGTGTCACATAGCGTAGGGGGACCGTCGAGGCCTACTTTGAGGTGGACAATCTTTGGTTAGAACCATAAAGTCGGGAACCTCAATCAGCGACCCGAGACCCATTCGAGTGCCTCCGGGCCACTAATGTGAACTCAACCCCGAGAGTGTGTCTTTGTGGCCCCTCGAGGCATGCTACTTGGGCTACGTTGTCTCACAACGGGGGAATCGAGGCAAACCCTGAAAAAATCTCACAGTCACAGGATGGCCCGATTCGATACTCAAGGGTTGTGCCAGAAAGTGACCTAGCTTGCCTATCCGCTCTCAGCAGATTCGTCTCGAGGCTAGGGGAAAAAGCGCTACCCCTCTACTACCGCCGTGAAGAAGACGGAACCTTGCGTGGACTGTCGAAGCCGGAGGAGGCCTTAAGCCAGTTGAAGGGGGTTCCTGACTTCCCGCAACCAATCCTCGTGCCACCGCGACCATCCCAGGATGGCGATCTTCCTCCGACCTCTCCTCCTATATGTGGCCGCAACCACTCAGGTGGTCAGCGCGGTCGTAGCCGTCGAGAGGCACGAGGAGGGTCATGCATTGCCGGTCCAACGACCGGTGTACTTCACCAGTGAGGTACTCTCCGAGGCCAAGGTCCGGTATCCGCACATCCAGAAGCTGCTCTACGGCATCGTCGTCACAAGGCGCAAGCTCCAGCACTACTTCCTCGCTCATCCCGTAACGGTGGTGTCGTCCTTCCCCCTCGGTGAGATCATCAACAATCGGGAGGCCACGGGGCGCATCGCCAAGTGGTCCGCCGAACTAATGGGGGAGACCATCACCTACGCCCCGCGAAAGGCCATCAAGTCGCAAGCGTTGGCGGACTTCGTTGCTGAATGGACCGACACTCAGCTCCCGCCGGCGCAGATTCAAGCCGAGCTCTGGACCATGTACTTCGACGGATCCCTCACGAAGACGGGGGCAGGCGCAGGCCTGCTCTTCATCTCACCCCTCGGAGTCCACATGCGCTACCTGCTACGCTTGCACTTCCCCGCCTCCAACAACGTCGCCGAGTACGAGGCCCTCGTCAATGGGCTGCGCATCGCCCTCGAGCTCGGGGTCCGACGCCTCGACGCCCGAGGAGACTCGCAGCTCGTCATCAACCAGGTTATGAAGGCTTCAAGCTGCATCGATCCCAAGATGGAGGCATACTGCGGGGAGGTGCGCAAGCTGGAAGATAAGTTTACGGCCTCGAGCTCAACCACATAGCTCGAAAGTACAACGAGGCCGCAGACGAGCTGGCAAAGTTGGCGTCCACGCGCGGCACGGTACCACCAGACGTCTTCTCGAGGGACGTCTTCGAGCCATCCGTCGAAATCGGTCCGGGGGCTGGCCCTTCGACGCCACCCTCGAGCCAGACACGGGGGCTCGACCTTGACACCGCGCCCCTCGGCGATGCCTCGACACCCGATGAGGCAATGCAGATCGACGCACCGCCTCTTCTTCACCACGACCCCTCGACTGGCGCACGCCTACCTCGACTACCTGACGCAAGGCGTGCTACGGAAGACAAGACGGAGGCCCGACGCGTTGCTCGAAGGGCCAAGACCTACGTCATCTACGGCGACGAGCGGGAACTGTACCGACGAAGTCCGACCGGGATCCTTCAGCGCTGCATCCCACTCGAAGAAGGGCGCAAGCTCCTCGACGACATGCACTCGGGGGCTTGCGGCCACCACGCAGCGCCAAGGACCCTGGTTGGGAACGCCTTCCGTCAAGGCTTCTATTGGCCGACCGCCATTGGGGACGCCAAGCGCTTGGTACGGGCATGCCATGGGTGTCAATTCTACGCCAAGCAGACGCACCAACCCGCACATGCCCTGCAGATGATCCCAATACTTGGCCATTCGCCGTTTGGGGGCTCGACCTTGTAGGTCCCCTCAAAAAGACAAGTGGAGGGCACTCACACGTGCTTGTGGCCATCGACAAGTTCACCAAGTGGATCGAGGCTAAGCCGATAGGCGACCCCACCTCCGAGAAGGCTGTCGAGTTCATCGCCAACATCATGTACCGGTTTGGGGTGCCTAACGTCATCATCACCGACAATGGCACCCAATTCACGGGCAAAAAGTTCACCAACTTCTGCGATGACAACAACATTCGCGTAACCTGGGCCTCGGTCGCATACCCTCAATGCAACGGGCAGGTCGAGCGCGCCAACGGCATGATACTCCATGGGCTGAAGCGAGGCTGTTCAAGACTCTCAAAAATTTCGGAAAGGGATGGGCCGCAGAGCTCCCCTCGGTGCTGTGGGGCCTCAGGACTACGCCGAGTCGAGCCACCGGGTTCACTCCGTTTTTCCTAACCTACGGCGCCGAGGCAGTCTTGCCTACGGACCTCGAGTACGGCTCCCCTCGACTTCGAGCCTACAACGAGCAAAACAACGACGAGAGGCTTGCCAACGCCAAGGACCAGCTCGAGGAGGCCCGAGATGTGGCGCTCATCAACTCCGCACGCTACCAGCAATCACTTCGACGCTACCACGACAAGTATGTGCGCAAAAGAGACCTAGCAGTGGGGGACCTCGTGCTTCGACGGCTTCAAGACAATCGAGGGCGCCACAAGCTCACCCCTCCATGGGAGGGCCCATACACCGTGGCTAAGGTGCTCAAGCCAGGAACATACAAGCTCTACGACGATCAAGGCAGAATCCTGGCGAACGCGTGGAACATATCTCAGCTACGTCGCTTCTATCCTTAAGGGCCTCAAGGCCTTGTTCATTTTGTTGCTTTGTACAAACATGTCAAATATGAATGAACAATCTCGTGCGTTGTCTTTCATTTTGCTTAGCAGCATAAGGTAGCCTCGACCCTGCCTTGCTCAGGGTCGAGCCTCCCTCGGGGGCTGACAGGGGGGTAACCGCCCCCAGACTCCGGAAAAAATGCGTGTTTTCTTTTCAAAAAATTCGACCCTCGTCTCGACTCGTGCCTCGAGTGAACTAGCGACGTCTAAATCCCAAAATACCTCGAGCCTCCAAAGGTCGGGAGGCGTCGACGTAGACGGCCACCTACGCCCCCGGGCTACGGTACCCTACCTACGCCTCCCCTCGAGGGGCTCGCGACGTATCGAAGGAGTACAGACTAAGTTAGCAGAAACTCGAGCTTGCAACAAAGAGAAGTGGTCAAACGCATTTGAAAA
Organism: Coix lacryma-jobi var. lacryma-jobi; assembly: GCA_009763385.1. Classification (NCBI taxonomy): domain Eukaryota; kingdom Viridiplantae; phylum Streptophyta; class Magnoliopsida; order Poales; family Poaceae; genus Coix; species Coix lacryma-jobi. The sequence goes on along the minus strand of CM019823.1, from coordinate 132,788,458 downwards.
GAAAACAACACCTTTAAACAAACAAGTCATATACAAATGGGTCTCGACGGACCCTCATCCATGCCATAAAATTCTTACAAGGGCCTCGACGCCCAAATTTGGCACGCAGGCCCTAATCTTCGTCGGTGTGGTACTCCTCCCCGAGGTCTTCCACGGCGGGCTCAGCCTCGACACCCGAGCTAGAAGGAGGAGGGCCCTCGCGACACCGCTGCTGGCGTCAGGAGGCAGCACGTCCTCCTCGAAAATCTTGGCGAGCGATGTCCCGGCCTCTCCATCTTCTCCAAAATTTTGTCGACACACGGTGTTGTTCCTCCTCGTCTTCCCTCGATCCGATGAACCGTTGGCAAACGGACACGGAACGAACGGAAACCGGAGCGAACGACGCGACGCGCGTCTGCTTGACGCCATGATGGAGAGCTTGCCGGACACGGTCCCGCGCCGCTGCGTCAAAGAAGCACAAGGCGTCGACCAAGGCATCGCCTCGGGCCACGCACCTTCTGCCGCAGCCACTGGAGGAGCACCCCACATGGGGCCAAGCCGGTCGAGGGAGGTGCGAGCCCGCTCCGCCACCATCGTCTCGTCTTGGAGTTGGTCCAAGAGAGCCTGGTTCGTCCCGCGGAGCTCCTCGACCGTCCTCTCGACCCCTGCACGACGAACAAGGAAGAGTGAGACTGCGGCGTAACAAAAAACTTCGAGACCCAAACAAGAACAAGGTGTAAGCCTCACCGTCGCAATGTTGCCCCAATGCGGCGAGATCGCTGGTCAGGCCCTCAGCACGCTGCTCAAGCCTGCGCTTCTCGGCCAACATGAGGAGCCTCTCGGACCTAAGGTCCTCGATCTGCCGGCCCGCCTCCACAAGGGCCAGATCCTTGCGGATCACCTCCTGCCGCGCCGCCCCCTCGGCAGCTCGGGCGGTGGCGACACCAATCTCGGCGTCTTCGGCCTCTTTTCTCGCCGCCTCCGCTGCGGTTCGGGCGGCGGCGGCCTCGCCACGGGCGTCAGCGGCCTCCTGCTTCGCCGCCTCGGCCTCAGCCCGGGCGGAGGTGGCCTCGCTTCGGGCGTCCGCGGCCTCCTTCCTCGACGCTTCGAGAGCAGCGGCGGCCTCCTCCTTGGATCGAGCGACCTCACCTCGAGCCGCCCGGACCTCCGCCTCCGCCTCGTTGAGCCGGCTCGCCATTTGGGCGTTCCGGCTCAGCTCAGCGCGGAGATCTTGAAGCTCCGCCTCAGCCCTCGCGAGGGCGACCGACACCTGTGCGGACCGGCCCGCCTCCTCGGAGCAGGACCGCTCCGCCTCCGCCATGAGCTCGGCCACCTCCCGAAAGATGGCCCGCACCTCGCGCGGAGCCCCCCGCTGGACCGGTCGCTCGACGTGGACCATGGCAAGGGGCGGGCTTGGCGCGTCAGGAAACGGCCATACTGGTCGGTCGAGCTCGATGTCGGGCTGATCCTCCTCCGTCCCGAGCTGCCCCAGCTGCGGCCCGCCGCCCGACGGCACGGGCCCCGGCTCTTCCCTGGCCAGGCTCTCCTGCGTCTCGTCAGCACTGGTCGGCGCCTCGGGCGCCTCCACCATCGGCAAGCCCGCGGCGAGGGGCGGCCCTTGCTCCAGCTCGTTCAGGAGGTCCTCCACCGTCGGGGCCTCGAGGGGCGCGGTCTCCTCGGCCCCAGACACCGGCGGGGCCGTGCTCGCCCCAGGCGCTTCCCCCGGAACGGCCGTTGTAGCGGGGGGAGGGGTGGCGCTCCCGACAGACGCCATCGCAGGAGGAGAAGGGGGAGACGGCAGCGCCTCAGTAAGCATGGTAGCGGCGGGCTCGATGCCGTGAGCTGAGGCCCCTGCAATACGAGATGACATTGATATCAGAATCAAGAGGAATGCCTCGACCCCTGCGGTCGACGGCGACGGCCTCACCAAAATTCGCGACGATCATCTGACCACCTCGAGCCATGGCAGCTCGAGCCTTCTCCAGCCAAGCGGCTTCTCTAGCGGAGGAGGGTGCCATACCTCGAGGTGCTTGTGCCTCGACGGGGCTCGAGGCCTTCGCCCGCTTGGACGCAGCAAGGTCCACCTCCGGGTAGGAGCGCTTCCCCCTGAGAGACCAGAGATGGCATGCATCATCAAAAGTAAAGAGGTCAAGCCTCGCTGCCGACGAGGTCCAAGAAAATACTCACCCAAAGCGGCGGCTGGGCTTCTTCCCGGAATCGCCGGACCCACTCGGGGGCTTCGAGCCCACCCCACGGCTCGAGCCCTGCGCCTGGGCCATCTCCGCAGGGCTGGGATGGGGGGAGGGCTCCCGACGCCTCCCGTGGCTTGACCTCGAGGGAGAGCCCTCCTTCCGCCCCACGTCGCGGGAGGGCGACCGTACCTCCCTCGTGCTGTCGTAGTGGCGCCCGCCCCGGCGCGGGCTCCGGGACCCGCTCCGGCGCTCGCGCTGGCGGACGCGCCCTCCCGCGTCCGCTTCTGTGTCCCGGCGGCGGTGCGGCGACGGACTCCGGGGACGCTCACGCCCCTGGTCACGAGACGCCGGGGGCTCCCTCCCCGAAGCTCGTGATGGCGCGGGCTCGACGCCTCCTCCTGACGCCCGCTCCTCCGCGGGCTCGACGCGCCCTTGACGGCTCGCGGCGGTCGGGCCCGAAATCCTTCTCGACCTGTCGGCCGCTTCTCGAGGCCCGGCCCTTCTCCAGACCTCCCGCCTGGGCTGGCGGGGGCGGCCTCCGTTGGTGCTGTGGCGGAGGCGCTCCGGGTTCGGGGCTTCCTCACGACCGGGGGCACGTCCGCCGCAGAGCTCGACGGACCTCGGGCCCCCGACGAGGCAGGAATCGGCGCCGCCTTCCGCGGCTGCGTCCCGCGCGGTCCCTTCGCCGGGGGGACCTCCAGCATACCCTCCTGCCCCAGCATCAGCGCCCGCCTCAGGAGCGGTCGCCTGTCATCGACGACCCCGCGCGTCTCAGGCGCCCATCCCCTCGTCGTCGCTCTCCTCCTCATCACCGCTCTCCTCCTCCGAGCTCGAGGAGCTCAGCTCGGGGGACCCGTCTCCAGGCTGACGGTTGCGACGAGCCTTCGCCAGTCTCTGCTCCCGAGCCAAGCGACGCAGGTTTTTGTTTTTCTCTTTCTTCTTCCTGGCATCCTTGCTCTCCTTGTCTTTCTGAGCAGAGAGGCGCCTCACCTGAGTATCCGCGGCGTCCTCCCTCACCGGGGGCCTCGACGCGCGACAAGTAAACGCCCCCTGAAAAAAGAAGAAGAAGCGTGACGAGACAAACCACAAGAAGAATGCAAAAGGTTCGAAGGAGGAGAAAGGGGGAGGGGGCTCGGAACAGCTCAGCTCGAGGGAGGCTCACCAGGTCGAGACACCCCTCGTCGGGTGCCATGGCGACCAGGTGGGTGTACTCAGGGATGAACGGTCCCTGGATCGTGATTGACACCCGGGAGACGCCCTCGTTCCGGGACAGCCTCTCCTCGGCCATCCTCGATCGATTAAGCGCCTCGAGCCTGGCCTCCGGCCCCATCTCGTGCATAAGAAGGGGGCGGTCCGCCAGCGGGAGAACTCTTCGCTGGTGGAACGCCCAAATGACCGCTTGCACGGTCAACTTCTTCTCATCCACCAGCGTCTTCATCATCTTCATCAGCGGGGCCAGGTGGCGTTGCCTGTCCGCCGCGACGCCCCAGGTCCACTTCTCCGGGCGTTGAGCGAGGACCCTGCCGGTGTACTGCGGAAAGAGACCATCTTCATTCCGCAGATAGAACCAATGGTCGTCCCACCCGGCCTGGTTGGTGGAAAGCTTGTATCGCAGGTATTCACGGGGGACGTTGGCCGACGAGGTCCCAGCCCTCGCAGTGATGGCAAGGGAGCCCATGCGCACGAGCCGCCTCCCGCTGGGCTTTAGGGCCTTGATGAAGAGCTCGCCCCGGAAGAGATGGACGAACATCTCCCAGTGCGGCTCCATCTTCAGGTACCCCTCGCACACCGCGGCGAATATGGCGGCGTGCGAGATGGAGTTGGGGGAGAAGTGCTGCAGCTCCACCTCGAAGTGGTGGGCCAGCCCCCGCATGAAGCGGCTCGGCGGGACGCCGAGCCCCATACGGTGGTAGCGCGTGAAGCTCACCACGTACCCCTCCGGCGGGTGCGGCTCCCGGTGCTCCGCCGACGGGATAACCCACCACGCGGGTCCCTCCTCCGGGTTGGGGCGCAGAAGCCCCTGGGCCACCAACGAGTCCATCTCGCTCTGCGTCACCTTCGACGAGCTCCAGTCTTCGGCCGGCAGCACTTGTGTCTGGGCGGCCATGGCGGTGGCGCGGCGCGGACCCGAGCAGCGGACGGGCAGCCGGAAAATCCCCAATCAACTAGCTCTCGGAGGAGAGGGCGCGTGAAGGCTACGGCGGCGGTGAAGGCAAAGGCAAAGTAAAGGGTTCCTTTTCCCCTCTCTCGATATTTATAAGGGGAAACCCCGACGGGCGGGGTCTCCCACGACGTAAAAAGGTAACCGCATAGCATTTAATGCGCCCACCTAACTACGTCTCGAGCCGGATGCAGGGAACACGCGGCAGCTCACCGTTCGCTCAACTGCCGGGGCCCTCTGCGGCCGCCGCTCCGACTTCGCGCCCGCCGCCCTGGCGCCACGATCTCCACTCCCTGGCGGTTTCCGCCTAAAAAGGCGCGCCCAACGGGCAGAAGGATTCCAAGCGACGAAGGCTTCTTCGGAAGTAAAAAACGGGCCCCGGCCCTAAGTCTCGAAGCAGCGAAGGCTGGCCCTCGAAAAAGGGTTCGACAGCCGGCTTCGAGCACCCAAAAACGGGCCCCGGCCCTAAGTCTCGAAGCAGCGAAGGCTGGCCCTCGACGAAAGAGGGTTCGACAGCCGGCTTCGAGCACCCGAGTCAGGGACACCAAGGGGCGCCATTCGCGGCATCACTCGAGGGCCAAGCCCTCGAGGCCCCTCACGTGTATCCAAGGCGGGGAGCTCGACATGCAGTGAGATCCCCTCGGAGGGAGGCATCGAGCCACCGGGTCCTATCGAATGGACCCGGCACTCCTGCAGACTGAGCACCCATGCTTTATGAGACCGCCTCCGGGCCACAGTCGACCCCTATCGAACGGGGCACGAGCTCTCACTTGGATTCCCCGTTACCAGCTCACCGGGAACCTCGATACTCGCCCACTCGGGGTAGTACGAGGCATCCCCCCTCGCATCCGATCGAAAGGACTCGCGGGATGACAAGCCAGGGCAACCGGTGCGCCGGACAGCTCGAAGAGCCGGCCGGCCGGTTCAGCCTGGCACCCCTCGACGAAAGAGGGTCTAAAAACTCGGGGGCCTGACACCCCTGAACCTAAAAATCGCAACTAAAACTCGCAAAAAGCCCACGAGGAAGTTCTAACCACTCCCTCGTGGCCTCGGGGGCTACACCCGCGGGTGTCGCTCGCACGACACCCACGGAATCAAATCGACGAAACCCTCGAGGCCAGTTAGCTAACCCACGATCCCAGTCGGGAGCCCCTGCTCGAGTGCAAGCACTCGAGCAAGGGCTCGGGGGCTACTGTCGGGGGTCCGCAAAGGGGTACCCCCAATCAACGCAAACAAATAGGGTAAACCTAGAACACCGGTTAATAACAGACCTAACTAGTCTAACCCCCTAAAAAGCCGACCCCCCGAGGCCTACGACGCTGGCCCACCGAGCCGAGCCCTCCAAGCCAGGCCTCGGGCGCGCGCTCGTTTTCCGTCTCGCCGAGCCTCCAAGCCAGGCTCGGGGCACGTCGTTTTCCGTCTCGCCCGAGCCTCCAAGCCAGGCCTCGGGCGCACGCTCGTTTCCGTCTCGCCCGAGCCCTCCAAGCCAGGCCTCGGGCGCACGTCGTTTTTCGTCTCGCCCGAGCCCTCCATGCCAGGCCTCGGGCGCACGCTCGTTTTCCGTCTCGCCGAGCCCTCCATGCCAGGCTCGGGCGCACGGTCGTTTTCCGTCTCGCCCGAGCCCTCCATGCCAGGCCTCGGGCGCACGATCGTTTTCCGTCTCGCCCGAGCCCTCCAAGCCAGGCCTCGGGCGCACGCTCTTTCCGTCTCGCCCGAGCCCTCCAGGCCTCGGGCAAGCGCTCCACTACCCTTCGAGCCCCCCACAGCCGAACACCACACCTCGAGACCCCACGCGGGGACCTCGAGCCTCTCTGGCACAGCGGCCTATCCCTCGAGACGCGTTATGCCTCCCTCGAGCGGTGCAGACATCGGATGCCAGCCCCATACCGCGCACTTAATTCATCCACCTACTCCAGTCACGTCCTCTGTAACACAACGTGTGCCACAGTGGTCCGGGGCAGAGTCAAGTCTCGTTTTCACCACAAGTATGGGCGAAAAGGCGCCAGTGAAGCACTGTTAACCCACGCCCTACACTGTGGCACGTCCAAGCCACGCCTCGAGGCCCAGATGCCTGCCGCTCAATCGATTTTCACGGGACTTGCCCATACCTGCGGGGACTCGAGCCCCCCGTAGGCGCCGCCTCGAGGCCGGCTCCGCGCCCCTCGAGCCCTAACTACTTTCATGCTATTGGAGGACAGGTACCCCAAGACCCGGAGGGACCCCGCCGCGTCCTGTACGTTCCGGGATGGGCGCTGTACGGCTTCCACCTCGCCGCGCCTCCACGTCCGCGCCCAGGATGGAGGCCACGCTTCAAGGACGCTTCAACAGCAACGCCCACGTCGGCTACAATGTCTTCGACAAGACAGGGTTCCTACCCTTCTTCGTAAGGGACACAATACACCCCGACACCTGTAATACCCTTGTGTAACCCTGGCCTCCCCTTGCTCTATAAAAGGGGACACCAAGGCCCTCATTCCTTCGGTCGGGAACAGACACGTTAAGACACAAGTCCACACACACACGAGTCCGGACTCCGGTCCACGCTCACTGAGCTTGTATTCGCCCCTGTACAAGCACTTAGGTGCAAGTAATACAAGAACATCCTCCCCCCGCTGGACGTAGGGCCTTCTTTGCCCGAACCAGGATAAATCCTTGGTCCCTCTTGCATCACCATCCAGGAAGAGAAGCACGCGATCATATTACTCGTTGGTGTCATACCCCCGGTTTCGAAAACACCGACAATGTTAGAGTTCGATTTGTCTCTTGGAGATCGGATGTTCTAAGTTAAATAGGGTGATCATTTTGGGTGTCCAAATAACTCAGTTTTGCCCGAACAGGTGCCATGGTCGGAGGCTTCAGTATGGTTGGTTGTGATGAATGCTGAGTTCGGCGCCAAATATGGGCCTTCTCTTGTAAGGACAAATTGTTGATCACTATAGGCTTGATAAAGCCCATTAGGACCGATCTGGTCGATCAAGGGACGCGAGATTAGGGTTACCTGTTACGTCGATTGGATTCATATGTGATAGAGTCCGAATAGGAATTGGAGACGTTCTGAAGATGTTTCCTTTTGGGATAAACCAACCCCCTCTATATAATACGAGAGGATCATGGCGATTAGGCATCCAACTAATCGATCAAAATCAATCTACTACTCTTTTACCCCTTTTTTCCCCTCTACTTTGCTGTTCGGCGCGTCTCTCGGCGAGACTCGACGACGTTCTAGGCGGCCTTGCTGGTTCTAGGGCAACCGCTACGTGCTTCTCCCCGACGAGTCTTCCCGGGAGGAGTTCTAGAGTTATCAACACAGGAGCTCAAACCCTAGATCGATCTAAACCGGTCTCTAGACCGTTTTTCGTCGGTATAGTCAGGGTTCCTGCTGTCTCAGGTTGAACTGCAACCTCTCCGGGCGTTCTAGCCTTGTTGGTGTTTGATTTAGATCACTTCCGATGTCAACACATGGTATATTTAAATTTAGTGCTGGTGGGCGACATACAGATACAGGAGATGAGGATGCCAACGACCATGGTGCAAGACCACGATTCCCCAAGCCCCAAGGTGACAACTACGGCAAGATGAATCGAATTAAATTGGGTGCACCCAATGCTTGTGCACTCCTGTGGTGGATGATTGATATGTGTTTAGGGAACTAAATCTTACGTGTAGCAAAATTCGCAACAACTAAGTCCCCGCATGTTATGGACGATTTTCTAAATTTAGTCTCCAAAAGAAGAGAGGCACATGGAAGATGCTTTTAGGGGTGTCTCTCCCTCTAAAAGGGTCTTTAGAAATGGTTTCAGAGATGAATTACATATTAAGACCTTGTTTGATACGGCTTCTTGAATGGCTTCAGTTATGGCTTCTTTGGCTTTTTAGATGAAGCCCGGCCAGTCACTAACTTAAGAACGTTTATAATCTATAATATGCGAGACGATGGTCTGATGCCATGGTATACACGCGGTGTGGGGACTAAGGACAAGGTACCATGGTATACACACGGTTTTCATATTTGTGTTGGGGGGGGGAGGGGGGTGAAGTAGAACACCCTAGGGGGGGAGAGGGGGGTGAAGTAGAACACCCTAGTATGAAACCCCTGATGGGGTTAAATAGATTTTTTTCCATAAATCTATTGTCTGTTATGAGAGATGCTCGTGTGACATGCCACTAAAAACGGATAAGACTTTCCTGACACTCAGTGGAACTAGACAAGAATCATGCCCGATTGTCGTGAAAGCATCTTAGGCCAATCTTAATGATGAATTTTATTCATATGAAATAAAATGAAATTCGAATTCAACTCTTCATTGAGAGCGAGAATTTCATTATAAAGTTTCATAGACATTAAATTTCATGACTCATAGAGAGTTGATATTCATGCTAGAAGAAACTCATTTCTTCTCACTTCTTAAATACACCGTCATGTCATCAACAATGTCTATGTGGCATCTATTTAATGCAAATGAAACTCTCATTGAGATTGACCTTATAGGAATCGAAGAAAAGAATATTAAAATGCGCACATAATGAGATATGACAAAACACATGGATAATCCAATGAGCTGAGCTGATGAACCTAAAGCAGCCAAGCTGGTCACCATCACCGCTAACCACGCACGCCATTAACTTTCCATCTCCGATCCACATACGGCCGGGGTGCATCTCGTTGACATGGCAGCCGGTGAGCTGACTTCGGATTACTCTACTCAATCGCGCGTGAATGGCGAGCACTCCGCCCTGCATCCCCAGGTAACCAGGCAGGCCTGCTGTCACGCAGCTTAATTAGCCTTGATAGAAGATTACTGTAGACTTCACTAGAGATCCCCGCAGTTTCCGTGTCAGTGGCCGCCACTGGCAGCTTAGCCTTGATTCGCCCGACGCAGGCGCTCGGCTTTTCATGCCCGCGCGCGGCACCTCGGATCCCACGCAACGCGACGCGGAGCCAGCCTCCTCCGCAGCTCCACCCTGACCGCAACCGGCTCCCTCGCCGTGCCACCACCTAGCTCGCTCGTCCTTGTCCCGGAGCGCACGTCTGCCGCGCGGCATGAAGCGGCACAACACGAGCGAGTTGCCACTGTCGTCGCCGGCGGGCGACGGCAAGCGGCTGCTGCCGGAGGCGGAGGCGGAGGCCAAGACGGACAAGTACGACAAGGGGCGGGTCCGCTGTTCCCAGCTCTGCTTCCTCTTCGCGCTCGCCGCCACCGTATCCATCCTCGCGCGCCACTGCTACGACGCCGGCCTAGGCCGTGGCGATGGTGCCGGCGTGGTGCGCATCGAGGCCGTGCACCACGGTCTGCCGCCGTCGGCGCATCGTGAGCGGAAGATCGTTCCGATCGCTCGCGGCGGCGAGCCGTCGGAGTCCCGACATTCCACCTCGTCTCCGGTGGATGCCGACGAGGACGACGCGTCGTCCAAGCCTTCGGCGTCACGGTCTGACGACGAGTCTGCCAATGGAGGCAAAACATGGTCCAAACAGGGCTCGCCCTCGGAGGCTCATGCCCATACTACCAAGCAACTCGGCGGCCACCCGTTCGCCCGCGCGCTGGCCGCGGCCGACGACAGGGACGACCTCTGCCGGCGTCAGTACATCTACGTGCACGAGCTGCCGGCCCGCTTCAACAAGGACATGGTCCAGAAGTGCGACAGGCTGTCGCCGTGGACGGAGACGGACATGTGCAGGCGCACCACCACCAACGGCGGCTTCGGCCCGCTGCTCCGCGGCGGCAAGGGCGCGTTCCAGGGCACCGGCGCCGGCTGGTACGACACCGACGAGCACGCCGCGGCGTTTCAGCGCGTCGTCCACGAGCGCGGATCAAGCGGTACGAGTGCCTCACCGACGACCCTTCCCTCGCGGCCGCCGTCTTCGTCCCGTTCTACGCCGGCCTCGACGTCGCGCGGCACCTCTGGGGTAACAACGCGTCCGCGCGGGACGAGCTGGCGCTGGACCTGGCGAGCCTGCTCGCCGAGAGCCCCGAGTGGCGCGCCATGGGCGGCCGCGACCACTTCTTCGTGGCCGGCCGCACCACGTGGGATTTCCGGCGGAAGGATGGTGCCCACGCCGAGTGGGGGAGCAGGCTGCTGAATCTCCCCGCCGCCAGGAACATGACCGCGCTCGTCGTGGAGGCCAGCCCGTGGCACCTCAACGACGTCGCCATTCCCTACCCGACGTCGTTCCACCCGGCGACCGACGAGGACCACCTCTTCTACCTGGCGGGACCGGGTGCGCGCGCTGAACCGCTCCTACCTCTTCTCCTTCGCCGGCGTGCCGCGCCCCGGCGGCGACGACAAGTCCATCGAGGGCCGCCTCGTCGACCAGTGCAAGGCGTCGCAGTTCTGCGCGCTCATGGAGTGCAGCACCACGGCCACGGGTCCGGACAACAAGTGCGAGTCCCCGGGCAGCGTCATGAAGCTCTTCCAGAGCTCGACGTTCTGCCTCATGCCGCGAGGAGGAGGCACCGACACGCGCCGCGCCGCCTTCGACGCCATGCTAGCCGGGTGCATCCCGGTGTTCTTCCACCCGGCCTCGGCGTACGTGCAGTACACCTGGCACCTGCCCAAGACCCACACCGACTACTCTGTGTACATCCCCGAGGACGACGTGCGCAGGAAGAACGAGACCGTGGAGGAGAGGCTCCGGAAAATAGCGCCGGAAACGGTTCGGACAATGAGGGACGCCGTCGTCGACCTCATCCCGTCAGTGACCTACGGCGACACGACGTCGAGGCTTGAGACGACGGTGAAGGATGCGTTTGACATCGCGGTGGCCGCCGTCATCAACAAGGTGACGAAGCTGAGGAGGGGCATCGTGGAGGGTCGAGCCGAGGAGGAGAAGCTGGAGAGGTATAGCTGGAAGTACCCGTTGTTGGCAGAGGAGCAGAAGGCAGAGGACCATCATGAATGGGATCCTCTGTTCAATTAGCGCGTCCCGTTATGCGTGGCATTGTTTGACGAAGAATTAAGGGTCGTTTGGAACGCGAGAAGTTTCTATTTTCGTGATTTCTGCTGTAATTGAGTTGTTTCTTCACGAAAAATTCCTGTCTCCCAGGCATTCTCTTACATTTTACTCCGTTGTAGAGTTCTATACCATTATGTAGTGAGAACAAGCTCACGGCTGCAAAAGAAGCATTAAACTGATGGCGTTTGCTGTGTATATCAAATCATTGTGAGCTCTTCATTTAATTAGATCGTATGATGGTTAGAATCGTCTTTTACTTCCTAAGAGCTAATAGGTGAAATAAACTTTTAATTAATTTTTAATTTTAAGAACAATAGGAAAAATAAGGAAAGTTGTAGATACCAATATATATTTAGATCTAATTGATGCATAGGGATCTATTGAATGTGCTATTTTTTTATTTTTGTAAGATATAATGGATCTGCTTGATTGGGTGGATAATCTCTAACTAAGCTCTACGAAACCAACTTTTAACTGTTTGGTTGCCTGTAAATAGGCTAAAGTTAGACCCAATTAAACCACTTTAGAGATCTTAGTCTGGCTCTACAAAAAAAAAACGAGATGAGTGCCGGTTTTTCGCTGGCCGCCCATTTCTAAAGTCTCGTCACCACAGTCGGTCGGGCTCTGCTCCTGGGCTCGTCTTCTTCCATCGCCGCGCTTGCTATCGTATACCTCGTGCTGCTCGTCCCTGCGGCCCCGCTGCCCTCAACGCGAGACGTGGTCTGGTTGCTCCGGCGTGAACATGACATGGCACATCGTCTCCTCGCCATCCGGTGGTCCTCGTGCGCACACGCACCGATGCGCCGCGGCAAACCTCTCCGCTCCGGTAGCTTCAGCACGCGCGGCAACTACCTTGGAGTCATCTTTTTCCTGGTCAAGCTGCTCTCCAAGTGGGGAATCCTTTTCCTGGTGGGTAGCATCCTTTTTGAGCCTCGTAGGCGTCATTGCATCGCCATTGGTTTGCAGGAAATGCTTTGCTCGAGCGATTGATTCACCACTCTGCCTCTTCGATCCGATGGGGCTGGAGCTGAGGGGCGCCCGCCATGGTGGAGTGACTCGGGTTCGGCTGCTTCGGCATGGAGGAGACAAGGCCCATGCGGCATGCGCATTTTGCTCCCGGTGCTGCCGTGCTGGCTCGGGTTCGGCTTCTGCCGCTCACTCAAAGTCTCAAACCCGTGCTGGCTCGCCCGCGTCGCGGTCCGTTGGCTGTTGCCGGAGAGTGCGCCTGCGGCGGGCGCAGGAAGCAGCCTGCCGGCGGGCTGGACTACCTAGACGTGCTCCCTATTACCTCTGCAGCTCTCGCTACCGTGCTCCCTCTGATGTCCATCGAGGGTGCTCCCTGCTGGCGCCGTGCTCACCGGGGTGCTGCACGCCATCACCTGTTCGACAAAATCTCCCAAGGAAGTTATACTTACCAAGAAGAGATAATTCTATACGAAGCAATCTAAGAAATCAAACACGTTATTTGCTAGTTAAGCTTAAACAATACAGAGAACTAAACAGCCATAAGTTGGCTTGTTGGGACAGATTAAAGATGATCAGGCTTGAAAGCTAGCCTGGCTAATTTTGGCAAAAGTCAATTGAATATCACTATTTTGCACTATTGTAAATATTAATGACTCCCAGTTTATAATATTGAAGAATCCGATGATTATTTGGGCTAGCTTCGCCTTTGCAAATAAGCCACGAAACCAAATATATCCAATTTAGCCAAGTATAATGCCCATCTTTTATGCAAGTATCCCTGTTGTACGAACGTGCCCAAAACTGTATACGCGCCAAGAATGAGTCCAGCGTGAAACACACCGTGTGGACATCTCGCGTTAACTGTCAATCTGTCATTAACTAGCACAGGGGCGTGATATTATGAACGTGATTATTGCTAATCTATTGTAGTACTGTACCATTTAAATCAAATATTGAAATTATAAATCATTAATAACTTTTAAATTATTGAGTTTAGAGATATAAAATTATATAAATAAATTTGTCTTGAAAAGTACGTTTATAAACATATACCACTTTACAACAAATATTTTTTAAAAAAGTATGTGGTCAAAGTTACACTCGGAGACCGTGTCGCTGTCCTAAACAATATCTAAAAGCGATACAGAGAGAGAGTATATTATTGAGAAAAGAGAAATATGTATATCAGGGAAAAAAAGGAATGTGCATTAGGAATCTATAATTTCAAATATTTTGAAACAAAATTTAAATAAACTGTATAAGATCATCTATTTTAGACGGAGAAGTGTTTGCGGCTAATGCCATGGCTCATTTTCGGTGTGCAAAAACAAAGGACCAAAGGCAATGACAAATCCAGGTGCGAGGCGAGACATATATGTGCACGTTTAGTTTGAATTTATTTATTTTACTTTTGTCATGTTACTTTTTTTTTTTTGGTAATGATGAAAGGCCAGGTTTAGTTGGTGTCGGTGCTAGCCTTCCAAACCGTTGGGCCAAATTTTGGCAAACGAGTCGGCCCGGTGTTGGGTTTGAGCACGCCACGGTGCTGGACCGAGCCTTCCGAGCCCAATGCGAATTTTGGCCATGGCGGGTGTTGGCGTGTATCCAAACTGCAAAAGCCCGATAAACTTGTTCCCGAACTAACACTTTGGTCCTCCTTTTATTTTAATTGAAAAAAAATCAAGGAACACAACAATTTGGCCAGTCAAAATTGATCTGGTACTTGCTTTGCCTCCGTGAATTTTGGCTACAACCATTTCCCACCGTGTAGGGGCGTCAGGCTGACCCCTCCTTTGTTCACGCGACCTTAATTAACGTGCTCACGCCCACATCTCTTCCTCTTCCTCTTCCTCCTCCTCCTCCCTCTCGTCTGCTTCTTCCACCCAGATCGATCTTCCCCGATCACCGCCGCCTCCGCCAGCCTGGACATTCCTTCCCTGCCCTCCACTAATCGGTCGCTGCCGACCTCGCCCACCAGTCCACCACCGGCGCCGCGCCCAGCAACCGCCCTTGTTGGTTGGCCATTTGTCCTCCCCTAATCTCAATTGGAGGAAGAAGATACGGACCCCACGTCCCCGCCGCCGGCTCCGGTCACCGGATGTCTCCCGCCGCCTGAGGCCTGACTCGTCACCGATCGAACCGTCACTTAGCACCGTCAGTCCGGCTGCCGCCCCCGGCCCCCATCTAAGCCCGGAGGATATTGGAGTCCCACTGTCGCCAGGAAGACGAAGGTATTGTCACGGGTTCGTGTTAAACTCTCGGTCAGGTAGGCGTGAGGTAGACGATGCGCGCGTTGCGATCGTCCAGTCACTTTCAGTTAGGAAGGCAGCCGGGTGGGGTGTTCGTGTAGCTCTCCCGCGTGGGCGTGGCGCGGTGCCGTCCCGAACGGTCACCGCAAAACAGGCAGCGATGCTGCTCAAAGTTGCTGATGATGCACGCACGCCATGTGCCAATCCTCTGCCGGCTTTACGCGACGACCACACCGACTGCCCGTGGCCCGTGAATACTGGACCCGGTTCACTGGACCGGACCCTCTGGGCTCCGGCTTCTGTCTGCTTATATGGACCCAGGCGACCAGCGCAACCAGTGGCAGATAAGCAGTCCTCGAAACCCGTGCCCGCTCGTCTTCTTTTCTTTGCTCTATTTTTTTTAATGTTTTTTTAGGAGGAAGGAGCAGGAGACTCTGCTCTTTGTTTGTGATTATTATTTCCTTGATTAATGCTTTATGTTCTTGAATACGTACCTTTAGCAAATTTTTGGGTGAAAAATTGGGAAACCGACGAGTCTGGAGCCCCAGGCTCTGCTGCTTCCTTGTTACAGTAATTTAAAAGAAAATCTCCACGAGCACGCGATCCGGTATAGTAGATTCGCAATAATCACGTTGATAATATCACGCCCCGAATGACAGATTGACAGTTAACACGAGGAGCGCAGCTTGCCTGGCCGCAAACAACGGATACGACGGATTCCAGTCGCAAACCGACCAATGAAGCCCACCACCGCCACCAACACAACCACCCTGGAGCTCGGCTTCCAGAAGGACGGCGCCGACAAGCCTGATGGCGTGCTCTGGCCGTCGCGGATCTGCTACCTCGTCGTTGTCGCCACCACGCTGTGGGCCGTGGCGTCCATCCTATTCCCGCCCGCCGCCTTCGCCCGCCTCCCCTCATATCCAGCGTCACCGTCAGCCAGCACCCTGCTTCGCACGATCCGCCGCCGTCGGAGGACAACCGGACCGTGGCCGCCGACCGTTGCGCGGGGCGGTACATCTACGTGTACCGCCTGCCGCCGCGCTTCAACGACGACATCGCCCGCGGCTGCCGCGCGCTCCGCCCGTGGATGGACATGTGCCCGTACATGGCCAACTGCGGCCTGGGCCGGCCGCTGCGCGACGAGGGCGGCGTCTTCCGGGCCGCGGCTGGTACGCCACCGACCAGTTCATGCTCGATGTCATCTTCCGCTGCCGGATGAGGCGCTACGAGTGCCTCACCGGCGACCCGGCCCGCGCCGCGGCCGTCTTCGTGCCGGCCTACGCCAGCCTGGACGGCGGGCGGTACCTGTGGAACAGCACGGCGACGCGGGACGCGCTGGCGCTCGACCTCGTCGCGTGGCTGGCGCGGCGCCCGGAGTGGCGCGCCACGGGCGGGCGCGACCACTTCCTGGTGGCCGGCGGACCGCGTGGGACTTCCTGAGGAAGACCGACGGCGGCTGGGGCACGAGGCTGCTCAACATCCCGGCCGTCCGCAACATGACGGCGCTCGTCCTGGAGGTCGACCCGTGGGACCGGTCCAGCAGCCTCGCGGTGCCGTACCCGACCAACTTCCACCCGGCCACGGCCGCCGACGTGCGCGCCTGGCAGGAGAAGGCGCGCGCGGCGGAGCGCAGGTGGCTCTTCTCGTTCGTCGCGCCGCGCGGCCCGGAGCAACAAGACCGTCCGCGCGGAGATCCTGCAGCAGTGCGCCGCGTCCAGCCGCTGCAGGACGTTCCGGTGCAGGAAGGGGTCCGAGTGCGAGGCCGCCCCTGGCGCCATGATGCGCGTCTTCGAGAGCTCGGTCTTCTGCCTGCAGCCGCGCGGCGACACGACGACGCGGCGGTCCACGTTCGACGCCGTCCTGGCCGGGTGCATCCCGGTGTTCTTCCACCCGGACTCGGCCTACACGCAGTACGCGGACCACGTCCCGGCGGAGCCCGAGAGGTGGTCGGTGCTCATCATGCACACCGACGTCACGGGCCGGAACGTGAGCATCGAGGAGACTCTCGGCAGGATCCCGCCGGCGGCCGTGAAGGCGATGCGCGAGGAGGTGATCCGGCTCATCCCGAGCTTGGTCTACGCGGACCCGAGGTCGACGCGTGTGGACTTCAAGGATGCTTTCGACATTGCAGTGGATGTTGTCCTTGATCGGGTGGCAATGCGGCGGCGAGGGGATGTCGAGGGACGCTGATGGACCGGTGGCCGGCCCGGCCGGATAGGAGGAAATTGAATGGCCTCGGGCGTCTGGGCTCCGCCACCGCCACGTGCCCACCGCGACGACGGTGCGCGCTCGTACCAAGGATATTTGAATGGGATCCTGGGAGTCTTCAACGCCTGCCTGTCTTCAGTTTAGGATCGTGTACAGTACACAGTGCACGTCGTCAGCACGTGTATAGGTACGGTGCGACATGGTTTTTCTTTCTTTATTTACCTCCGTCAGGTTTTGTTGTTCAATATTGGCAATGCTTACATTACACTTCATTATCTAAAAAAAAGTTACATTACACGACGCCTCCATGTTCAGCCAAAGTCTGCTCCGCCATTACACAGAAGCGCTGGCGCACATATAGTGTGCGTTTGGTTTCTTGCCTGGTTTGGATTAGAACCTGGTTAGGCTAGATCTGTCTCCAGCAAACCAACGTGACCTTTGTTTGGTTGGGCTGCTATTTCTAGTCTGATTTTCATAAGAGTTTGTTTGGTTGATTGTATTGTCTTGCATAGAATCACCATATAGCTTGGTAAGATTACCCCTTGGAAATATTCCATCGAGCAGGCACTGAGCGCCATTGTCCACTGCATCATCCCCGATGGCCACCTCCACTTAAAGATGCAGGTTTTAATGGGTTGACCCATCAACCCAAAACCCAAAAGTAAGTATTAGGTGTTATTACCCATTGGGTTGACTCATTTATTTTTGGTGGTAAACACCATTGTGCTCGCTGGGTAACCCAAAACCCAACAGTACACGCACGTAGAGAGTCCATGTCCATGGCACTGCCGCACGTGGCCTCCGTACCCCGCGCCCTTCCCTGTGCGCACGCATACACGCACAGCACAGCGCCACATCGCACGGAGCAAGCACCGACCGACAGAGGAAAATAAATTGGATGCACCCTGTGCCTGTGCACCCCAATGGTGGATGATTGACACGTGTTTAGATAATTAAATCCTACGTCCAGCAAAATTTGCAAGAACTAACTTCCCGCATGTTGTGGTCAATTTTCTAAATTTATTCTTCACGCATGTTATCTGGTGTCCGCATGATATTTTTTACCGCCACGTGTCAATCATCCACCATGAGGGTGCACAGGTATAAGGTGCAGCCGCGGTGCACCCAATTTAATTCCCCAACAGAGTGCTCTGCTTTTGCTCTTGTGTTAGTTAGCTTGATGACATCATCTCAACATCATGCACACATTATGTATGCTTGTTTTCCTTTGGAAGAATAATTCTAGAAATACATGATGAGGAATATACGTATACGTACCTCATACCAACGACAAATCAGAGTGATCCATCTCTTAGTCTACGACCGACATTAAAAGAGTCACCTAGGCAGGGATGCGGCCACAGCCCCCGCGTCGCTCCACCACGGCTAGCTTGCACACCGATCAGTGTTTTTCAGTGGAACCCAAACCTATGAACAGAATGGGTTGGGTTGGCCCAAACCCAAAGAAAATTAACTGGGTAGAGTGGGTTGGTGTTTGGGTCAACCAATGCTGACCCACTTGCAAGCTGACCTCCACTGCATCCTCTTTTGCAGGTAATCGAGCAAGCCCTACCGTGCCACACCACGCCACTGTCCACTGCATCATCCCCGATGGCCACCTCCGCTGCTCCTCTTTTGCAGGTAATCGACCAAGCCCTACCGTGCCCACGCGCCACCACCGCGCGAGCTCGCCCTACCACCGCACAAGCCCCGCCCCTACCAGCGCACAAGCCCGTTGTCGAGCGCCTCTATGACCTGGCACACAGACTGCAATACGCTCCCGACACTGTTGGTGGACAAGTGTTGGAGCAGATTTGGGTCGGCAGTGTAGGAGCATATCAGACTTCGACGAGCAAAAGAAGCAAATGCAGATTTCAGTGGGGGAGGATGAGAGGTCACCATCGGTGAGAATAGAGGAGTGCTCACTATCACTGACAGTCCATCTTGCAAAGTCCAACGCGAACGAGGTTTCTAGCCATCCTGCGAGCTTCGACCATCCTTCTCGTCCTCCTTGGAGACGCCACTGGATCGAAGGTGGTGTGCTTGGGGTGGTAGATCCACGTGAACTCCACACAAACGACGACGAGGAGATTGAGCTCTGGGGTTTCCTTGACCGGAGCGGGGAGGCGAGGAGGAGGAGCAGGTGAGTTCTGACAGCCAGGCTCTTCGAGCGCGCCGAGGAGCAAAGGTGAGAGGTCAGGCACACTAGCGGGTGGGAGGGAGGACGGCGGACGTCTGACGGGGAGACGTGCACTAGCGGGTGGGACGCTACGGGAGGTGACGCGAACGCTTCCGAGAGCTGGCTCGGGCCTGGCTCCAGAAGAACGGGCAATTCCCACATTTTTTGGGAGCCAGGCCTAGACAGTACAGATGGGCAGGTGTAGTCAGGCTCCGACCCACTTATAACCAACCAAACATGTCAAAATTGGCTCTAGGAAGCTTGACTAAGAGTTGGCCACCCAAGCAAATACACTCATATCCTCTCCATTGTCCAACAGGCATTTCCTTTGGGGGAATTAGGTGTATAGTCCTGAAAAAACTGCTGCTCTTAGGTATGGTCTTTTTTCTTTCGAATTCGGTTCTATGTTCACAAAATTTATTTGGCTCTATGGCCTTTCATTAGTTTTGGACTGCTAACGGTGTTAAGTCAGGGATAAAAAAAACTATTTTACCCCTAGCGATAAAATAAAATAGTTTGTTTGTATATAGAAAATTTTGGTTTGGCTTAATTACGGTATTATATGTACTATGAATTGTATTCGTAATTGAGCCAACTATGTACCAAAATTTTCTATATAGAAATAAAACTATTTTATTTTTTCGCTAGGGGTAAAATAGTCTTTTTATCCCTGACTTTGCATCGTTAGCGGCCCAAAACTGACGGAAGGCCATATAGCCAAATAAATTTTGTTTTAAGGCCATAAAACCAAATTTAAAAGAAAAAATGTCATACATCTAAAAGCAGTTTTTTTAGAGCTATACACCTAATTCTCCACATTTCCTTTCTCATTACATAATATAGCAATTGGTTAAGTCAGGCGTGGTTCATCCTCGGGTAACGTCCACCGATGGGTCTAGTCGGTGGGAACATTAATTGCGGACTTTGTTTGGTTCAGTGTTGCAATGGTAATACGTACTCCCTTCATATTGAAAAAGCTGATGTTTTGGACAAGGTTTGGGTCAAACATTGTGAATATAAATCATAAATAACTTTTAAATTATTAAGTCTAGAGATGTAAAAATCATATAAATAAATTTGTCTTGAAAAGTACTTTCATAAAAATATACATATACCACTTTCTAATAAATATTTTTAAAGAAACAAGTGGTCAAAATGATGTTTTGGAGACCGTGTCGCTGTCTGAAACGTCAGCTTTTTCAATATGGAGGGAGTAGATGCGGATGACAGCGCCGTCAGTATCGTTATCTAGTTCCCCAAGTAAATAGACTGCGCGGTACATTTCGTCAAACCAAACACCTCGTAGGAGAGAGCGTACCACGGATCCTGCCGCCAACATTTGGAAGACCAAAGTTAATTCGGAAGGTCTAATCTTTCCAAGGATGATATACCATCATAATCATATGTCAGTGCCCTGAAATTCTAAGAATTGCAAATTATGTGAAAAAGAGGAGGCCATTAATCATCTGCTATTTTAGTGCCCTGCGGCAGTGGTGATCTGGTGTTGTGTTAGATCAGATATGCTTTGGGGGTACGGAAAGAAATCAAACATCATTAGCACATTGTGAAGGGAAATTCATAAAAATGGCTGGAAGAACCGGAGATTGCATCTGTCCGTCAAAATTTGGTTCTTCACTTCTTCTGTACCCTGAGGACGGAACTTCATGGATGACAAGGCTACGGAAGCTCCTCGGGTGCACGGCGACTCGGTGTCTCACAAAATCAGAATCGACTTATTTTTCAGCCAAAAGCATGAGGCCATATTTAGTTCCTAATTTTTTTCAAAGATTCTCCACCACATAGAATCTTTAGATGTGCATAAAACATTAAATATAGATAAAAAATAACTAAGTATTTTTTATCTGTAAATGTCGAGATGAATCTTTTAAGATTAATTAGTTCATATTTAGAAAAAAATTGCCAAATAATAACAAATGTTTTATAGGCTCAGAACTCAAAAAAATTAGGAAGTGAACACCCTCTGAGCCACAATAATTTTTGCTGAACAGTCTTACCACGGATACAAATGGGTATGGTGCACCTGCAACCCTCTTTAGTTCAAATATTTATAATACTAAAGAAGTACTACAAATATTTGAACTAAAGAGGATAAGAGGTGCACCTAAGGGTCACTAATTTGCACCCTTAAGTCTTACTAGTTATCAATATTTGTATCTCCAATTTTAACGATTTATCTAATGATACCATAAATATTAATATTTTTATATAAAATCTTTCTCAGGAAGCGAGAATAATCATCTAGAGGTTTCAAAAAACGAGGAAAAAGCTGATAAAAAAGGACTGATTAAAGCTCTAAAGTATTAGCAGTTCCTTCTATATGAAAAACCATCCTTCTAAGGAATTGTTTGAGCAACAACCTTGATCCATGTAGGCTCCTAGATAGTAATTTCTCCTTTCGGGTAAAAAAATAGTAATTTCTTCTTCTTCCCAGCCTTATATACCGTTTCCATAATCTCTCCTTTAAGTAGGCAAACAAGCTCGCCTTTGATCTCCCCATGTAGGCTGGAAGTCCCGAATATTTAGCGCTTACTGATTCTTGAGTTAAATCCAAAACATCCATGAACTTTTGCTTATCCAACGGTATAGTATTTTAACGGAACATGATGGAGGATTTCTCTTTTAATAACTTGACGTCTTGACCCAAGCAAACCTCATACAGGTGTAGTATATGTCCAAGATGGACTGCATTCTCTTCATTTGTGAAAGGATCAAGATGCTCAGGGGGTAAATTGGGCTTTTCTAAAAAAATTTACGATAATTAAATCCTAACAAGCTCAATTAACCCCTTTGTGTTATGAAATGTGTTTCTCTAAACTCTACCGTACAAAAGGCTATACTTATTCCATTCTTACTCTAGCATGCCAATTCAATTATGAAATAACAACAAGTAATTTGCGGAATTAAATTGCTCAAAAGTAAATGCTTATGTAAAAGGAGTAGAAATGACTCGACAATCTTTTTGCCGAGGTATCGAGGTGTCGGCACAGCCCCTAGTCCTCGTTGGAGCAGATGGATGGATGGATGCACACTTGCTACTCACTTTCACTAATGAGGTCACTAATTCTCACAATTAGGAAATCTCTCAACCTCACTAGGACTCTTGCTCTTCCTTGCACTCATAAGGTGTTTCTCAGCAGAATGAATGGCCAAGAACACTCTAATGGAGGAGGGGCCGGCCATCCAAAGAGCTCCAAACAGCATAGTTTTTGGGGGCATCGGGCGCGTCGATGCCCTCGATCCAACGGTCAACTGTACTTTTCTGACACGTGGTTTAAAGAAGCATCGAACGCTGGGCAACGTCCGATGCCATCACACAGGACACATCTGATGTGAATTAACCTCTCTGGACGCATATCGGACGTTGGACCTCAGCGTCCGATGCCAGCATCCGATGTGCCCCTCAAGGCACTCTCACATGAACAGTGACATCGCAGCGTCTGATGTGACAACATCGGAGTGTCCGATGCCACGCACTCAGCACACTCAAGTCTAGTGAGCATCGGACGCGCGTCCGAAGCCCACCAGGCCAGCGTCCGATGCCCTTTTCAAGGGCAAAACAACCTCGGATCGTGACGCGGCCTTAACGACTTTTCATCCTCATGACATAAGGGCTCTCTTTGAGCTACCTAGGGCTATGAAATAACAAGTGTGCACCACACCTACCTCAATAGACTCATTCAGGTCAAGCTACTGATTCACGCTCCCCTTTATAGTACGACCAAAGGAAAACAAAGATCTAAGACTACCTAAGTGTCCTCCAACACCATATGACACTCAATGCTAGCCTATCACCGTCTTCGTCATTCATCCTTTGAAAACCGAATCGATTTCAATCGCCAGGGAACATGAACTCCATATGCCCGTATCCTCGCCATTACCGTGACCTAACTCATCCCTGTTTCTGGAAAACACACGTTAGTCACAGTAATCTTGTGTTTCATCAAATCACCAAAACCCACTAGGGGCCAAGATGTGTTCAATTTGCTTTTAGGAGAAGCAGCGAATCATCAACGAACAAAAGATGGGTAACACTCGGGGCGTTGGCACAAATAGAGACACCTTGAATCTTATCCTTCTCTTATGTCGCCTTTAAAAGAGCTAAAAAACCCTCTGCACACACACTAAGAATAGGTAAGGTGACAATGGGTCACTGGGTCACCTTGTATCAATCCACAAGACGGGACAATTTGCTCGGTTAATTCACCATTCACCTTGACACAGTATGTCACTGTGGTAATACAGCTCATATCCAAGCTAATCCATCTATCATGAAAACTCAAATTCTTCATAATCCCTTCCACAAAAGACCATTCCACTCTATCATACTCTTTGCTCATATTCGATTTCAGAGCTGCATATCCCTCACCACCATCTCTCCTATTCTGCATAAAGTGTGTCATCTTAGGGGCTGTTTGGGAGTGCTCCGCGGAGCGGATTCTCAGAGAGAATCACTCCATGACTAGCAAACATATTTTTCAACAAGAAGTGATTCTTCATGGATTCTATAAAGTGATTCTCTGAAATGAACTAAGAGGTTGAGAGCTCAAAAAAGTAGCTTCACCTGATTCTGTGAACTGATTCTCTATCCTGATTCTGAGAGTTTATGCTAAAGAATCAAAGAGAATCAATTTCAGCCACAGAATCACTTCAACAGAGAATCAGAGAGCACAACCGGAGAATCAGGGAGCACAGCTGTCGGGGGTCCGCAAAAGGGGTACCCCCAATCAACGCAAACAAATAGGGTAAACCTAGAACACGGTTAATAACAGACCTAACTAGTCTAACCCCCTAAAAAGCCGACCCCCCGAGGCCTACAACGCTGGCCCCGAGCCGAGCCCTCCAAGCCAGGCCTCGGGCGCACGCTCGTTTTCGTCTCGCCCGAGCCCCCAAGCCAGGCCTCGGGCGCACGCTCGTTTTCCGTCCTCGCCCGAGCCCTCCAAGCCAGGCCTCGGGCGCACGCTCGTTTTCCGTCTCGCCCGAGCCCTCCAAGCCAGGCCTCGGGCGCACGTGTAACGTAACGGCTCTAATCCCATGGCCCACTGATCACTGTCAACCACTGACAGTCGATCCGTACAGCCAAGAGATTAGGACCGGTTCCGCTACTGGGCTACATCAGTGCCCGATGTCCGCAGGATCATCTCACAATTCAGTTACAATCTCTTTAACATTTTGACAAATGACATCGGAGTAAATAGCGGAAGACTTAGATAACAATAGTTTTACAATCCAGGGTTCAACATAAAATTAAAGTGAAGTTATTACAGACCATAGTTCAAATAGATAGAGTTGGCAGAGTAGCATAAGACAACAACACTAGGGTAAAGATACATCACCCAGCCCGGGGTGAATAATCACTCATCGGCCTCGTCGGCCTCTTCCTGAACAACAGTCACACAGCAAGGTCCAAGGCATACTGAGGGATCTGCCATACCTGCAACATGGGTAATAAAACCCTGAGTACAAAGGTACTCCACAAGACTTACCCGACTAAAGAAAAAGGGGAAAGACTCAGGAATGCAGGCTTAGGGTAGTCAAGGTAAGGCTTAAGCAAGATCAAGTATTTTGCAGAAAAGCATTTTTTGTAAATCTTATTTTATTTTGAAAGGTTCAGAATTTCCTCAATTCTTCATCATTCATGATTCATTTTACATTTCAAAACATTCCTAGGTGAGAACCCTCTCCGTTGACAGTCAGTGGACCAAGTCTCCATAACCGAGGAGCAACGTTAATCCGGATAAAGAATACTCAGCTGAGGATCCCTATTCACACTGCATATGTAGCACCCAAGCTTGCATATGCCAACCCGTCTTCCACGATTCCTCCAAGATTGGGCCCGGTCCTACGCCACCCGGAAGTACAGTACACCACTCCAATCCGGGCCTCTAACCCACGTGGGTACATGCTACTCCTCTCGCCATCTCTCCACTCCAGTGCGCGGTTGTCGGTCCAATAATGGATTTCTCGGAGCCAGAGCTTTCCGTAGTATGTGAATAGTTACAAGTCTTGACCAGCAGGCCCCCATACGGATGGTCCCTACATTTTTCCGCCAGCGACAAGCACCTCGGGCCTCTAACCCAAGAGTACAGGTCCTGTCGGTTTTTCAACCCTGTCCCGGTCGGTGTCAACTGTTGAGTCCCGGACTACAACATGACGGCACCGTACGCAAGGACAACCTCTCCTTCCCATTGACTAAGTACGGATCAGATACTTAGCCAACAGTGGGAGTAAAGCCAAAATCCCACAAAGATTCTTAAGTGATCACACTTTTGAAATTGGCCTTTTTATTGCAAATCTATTTAATAGCATTGCTAAGCATTTTTCAAATACTTTTTGAAAGGCAGGTATCGGGTGTATCAGTGGTCAAGGTGGATAGTGCATCAATTAGGATAGCACACAACTCCTATAAACCTAATGCAATAATTTAACTCAAAAGCATTTAAGGAAACATTTTATAAATTCAAGGAAGGGGTTAAATGCACCGGGGCTTGCCTTGGATGGCAAAAAGAGCAGACTCGGGTTGGTGTGTAGGTGCCGGAGCTCGGGGTTGCCTCGGGGACAGATCCTTCGGTGGCTACCTCGACTTCAGGTCCTTCTTCGTCAACTATACGGATGCAATGATGAATGCTCATGAGAATGATGATATGGACTTATGGTGCAAGACAATTCCACTGATTCTAGATTACTTTAAGCAAGGCATGATTGAATTCTAGGTTGAGCATAAAAGGTAATCATTTCTTCCTTAAGCAATATTGATTAACTAGCCCTTAATATAATTATCCTACGCATCAACCATCATAGCATCACAACATCATAGACCAAAGGGTAGGGGTCTATGAACATCAATCAATCCAAAGATCACATCATCAACACTTATTACCAACCCTAATCCATCTTTTCTATTTTCTTAATTTATTTAAAAGGTCATTTTATGAAGTTGCTCCAAAAATTACCAAATTAATCACATAAGTTCATTATGGTGTAGATAGATGGCAAAACAAATTTCATAATTTTTGGAGGTCATTAAGGTGCTCAAATAAAATCAGACATTTAATTAACAAAAGGCACTATTCAAGAATTAAAATAAATGCTCAAAATCAACTTGTTCCAAAAGACTTCAAAATTTTACCAGAGACTAAACATGGCATAAGAAGCTCACAAAAATTTGTCTCATGATTTTTGGAGTTATAAATTACTCTCCAAAAATACCAAAACCTTCATTTATTAATTAAAAGGGGGATTTTTCATTTTCAAATTTCTGCAGAAACGTCAAGTTTTATATTTTTATAAAATACTCCAGAGCATAAAGAGTCTACCACAAAAATTTCAGCATTTTTGGATGCACACAGAAAATACCACAAAAAGAGAAAATCAGAGCACTATTCACATGTTTGAAGAAATAGAAAAAAGGCACTGTTCTTCTCCTTCGCTCACGCCGGCGGTTACCCGACGGCGGCGAGATGGCGTTCCGGCCACGGCAGAGGCTCGCGGCCGAACCAAGGGCATGGAGAGGTTCAGGAGCTCACCGGAAGTCAAAGACGCGCGGGCGGCGAGGCGGGGGATGGTCGGAGCTAGGAGGTCGACGGAGCGGGGGTCGTCGGCGGACCGAACGGCGTCGCGACGGCGTTCCGTCGTTCCTGAGCACCACAAGAGGTCGCCGGGGTATGGTTAGACGCGCAAGGACACAAGGAAGATGAAACAGGGGTCGGAGGGAGATGATCGAGACCGGGGAGAGAGTATTTCTCAACCCGAGCCTTACCGGCGTTCCGCCGGAGATGGGAGGGACGGGGTTACGCCGGGCAACTGGAGGCGTCGGAGGTGAAATTGAGGAGCGGGAAAGCTTCGCAAGGTCACGGCGGAGCTTTTGGGCTAACTGGCGAAGAGGCGGAGGGTTCGTACTGGGCTGGCCACGGTGGCGGAGGCGGTGAGGGCTTCGGCTCACCGGCGGGGAGGTTTTATAGGCGCGCTCGGGGGCGGAGAGGTGTCACGGGCAGGCAGGTAAGCTTCGCGGAGGCGTGCGCACTCGATTGCGTTCTGGCAGCAGGGTTGACGCGCGCTCGGGGCCTGGGCGTGAGCTCGCCGGCGTTGAACACGCGGCGGCGATGTCGGGAAGCAGTGGGGGACGGGTGCGAGGGTCAGCGGTTGCGCGTGCGGGTGCGGCGTGCTGTCGCGGTTGCAGGCGGCTGGTCGGGAGCAGACGGGCAGCAGTCAGGCGCGTGGCGCACGCGGCGACGGCGAGGCGGCCATTGCCGGGCCCCCCCCCCCTACCGAGAAGAAGAACAGTAGCTAGGTCTAGGGTTTGACTTTCTGTTTTTTGCAAATTACTCTCAAAAGTTGAACTGTGCAGCAAAAACTTAAAATACCAAAGTTGTTCAGAAAAAAGAGATCTACAACTTTGTCAATATGAACATTTTCAAATTCCAAATATTTTTTGAACTATATTTGAAAACAGCAAAGGGAACACTTTTTGGAATTTGAATCAATTCAAAATTATTTTTGATTTTATATAGAAACTTGAAAATATGTAAATATGAAAGTTGTTCCTCTTATCAAAAGCTACAACTTTGCTATTTTACACTTCTTCTGAAACTCATTAGTTTTCAAACTAATTTTGAAAACCAAAAAGGGGACAAAAGTTGGAGTTTGAATGAATTTGAAATAACTCAAAACTTTGTACTGCAACTTGAAAATTTGTAAATACCAAAGTTGTTTCTCTTGACCAGATCTACAACTTTGCTTTTTGGTCCAACCCCAAATTTTGAATAATTTTTAAATTACAAAGAGAGGGTTAAAATCCAGGGTTTTGGAAATCAGGGTTTTGCAAAGGAATTTGAAATCTGATTTTGATTTTTGAACTTTGGCCAACACAACAAAACTTCAAGGCACTAAATTTGAACAAGAATTACATAGAACTAGGCACAGAGGTGAAATTACCATTTTGCCCTTATAGGAAGAATGGGCTAACAAGGGTTTTTGCAATAGAGGTACATCACATAAAATGATACACTAAGCAAATGCACACACATGAAATCATGATCAAGATGATTAATGATGCTAATGATGATATGTCAAGTTAATTACATGCTTAAACACCAGAGGTGTTACAGCCTTCCCCCCTTAAAGAAATCTCGCCCCGAGATTCTGCGTCTTAAGAAAGGACAAAGAAGGGATAAAGGCAAAACTTTACATAGACAGGGATTCGAGAAAGTCGGGATAGTTCTTTGCCAAGAAGTCTTCAGATTCCCAAGTAGCTTCTTCTTCAGAGTGCTGGTTCCACTGGATTTTGTACCACCTTGTGGTAGTTCTTCGAGTAACTCGATCTTTGTGATCCAACACGCGAACTGGATATTCCGAGTAGGATAGATCAGGCTCTAGCTCGACACCTTCAACTTCCACGACATGTTCTGGTACTCGGAGGCACTTCTTGAGTTGTGAGACATGGAAAACATTGTGTACAGCAGAGAGATGGTCGGGCAACTTCAGCTTGTAAGCTACCTTGCCACAACATTCCAAAATCTCAAACGGACCAATGTAGCGGGGTGCTAACTTTCCCTTTACTCCAAAACGAGTGACTCCTTTGGTTGGTGAGACCTTGAGATATACGTAATCTCCAACTTGAAACTTCAGAGGTCGACGTCTCTTGTCAGCATAACTCTTTTGTCGGGTTTGGGCAATCTTCATGTTCTCTTGTATTTGCTTGACTTTCTCTTCCATATCTTTGACTAGGTCAACTCCAAAGAATTCTCTTTCTCCGGGCTCAGACCAACTGAGGGGTGTACGACAACGACGACCGTACAGTGCTTCAAAGGGTGCCATTTTGATGCTTTCTTGATAACTGTTATTATATGAGAACTCTGCCAAGGGCAAACAGTCATCCCAAGTATCAGCGAAAGTGAGCACACATGCTCTCAACATATCCTCTAACACTTGGTTGACTCGCTCAGTTTGTCCATCTGTTTGCGGATGATATGCTGTACTATGCAAGAGCTTGGTTCCAAGTGAGGTATGGAACGCTTTCCAGAACTTTGCGACAAACTGAGTACCACGATCTGAGATGATGGTCTTGGGTATTCCATGAAGCTTCACTATGTTGTTCTTGTACAAGGCGGCATACGTGGGGACGGCAAAGCTGGTCTTGACTGGCAGAAAGTGAGCTTGTTTGGTGAGTCGGTCCACGATTACCCAAATGGAATCAAAACCTTTCCGAGTCTTGGGTAGTCCAATTACAAAATCCATGCTGATATCTTCCCACTTCCAGGCAGGTACAGATAAAGGCTGCAATTCTCCTCCAGGCTTCATGTGCACGGCTTTGACTTTCTGACAAGTGTCACAGCGAGCGACATAGCGAGCGATTTCAATCTTCATCTTTGTCCACCAGAATCTCTGCCTTAGATCCTGGTACATCTTGTTGCTGCCAGGGTGGATGGAAAACCTAGACAGGTGTGCTTCGTCAAGGATCAACTGTCTCAACTCAGGCACTTTGGGAACTACTAGACGGTTCTTGAACCATACCACTCCTGCATCATCAATCCTGAAACAATCAGCCTTACCGGTCTGGACCTTTTCGATGATGTGCTTGATTCCAGGGTTATCTCTCTGTGCAGCGATGACTTGTTCCTTGACCGATGTTTCTATCCTGACATTGTTCAGGCTTCCTTGCGGTACTATCTCAATACCCATCCTTTCAAGAGCATGGCACAAGGAAAGATCATAGGGCTTCGTCGTCAGACAGCTGCAGTATGACTTGCGACTGAGGGCATCGGCAACTACATTTGCCTTACCAGGATGGTAATGCACTTCGATATCATAGTCCTTGATTAACTCAAGCCATCTTCGCTGCCTCATGTTCAGCTCTTCTTGGGTGAAGATATACTTCAGGCTCTTGTGATCGGTGTACACATTGCAGGTACTGCCCAACAGATAATGACGCCATATCTTCAAGGCATGTACCACTGCTGCTAACTCAAGGTCATGGGTTGGATAATTCTCCTCATGTCGCCTAAGCTGCCGTGAGGCATAAGCGATCACTCGACCTTCTTGCATCAAAACACAGCCTAACCCAGTACCCGATGCATCACAGTATACATCAAAGGGTTTCTCGATGTCTGGTTGAGCTAGGACTGGTGATGTAGTTAGTAGTTTCTTCAAGGCTTGAAAAGCTTGCTCACAGGCTGTTGACCAAACAAAATCCACAGAATTCTTCAACAACTCTGTGATAGGCTTGGCAACTCTGGAGAAGTCTGGGATGAAACGACGATAGTATCCAGCCATTCCCATGAAGCTGCGAACTTCTCGGACAGTGGTAGGTGGGTTCCAATCCAAGATATCTGCCACTTTTTCAGGGTCAACTGACACACCTTCAGCGGACAGGACATGACCAAGGAATTGAATTCGATCTAGCCAGAATTCACATTTACTGAACTTGGCATACAGCTGGTGATCTCTGAGACGAGAGAGAACGACACGAAGATGATTGGCATGATCTTCAGGAGTTCTTGAATAAACAAGGATGTCGTCAATGAACACGACTACAAATTTATCGAGCTCTGGCATGAACACAGAGTTCATGAGATACATGAAATGAGCGGGGGCATTGGTCAAGCCAAAAGACATGACCAAGTACTCATATAGACCGTATCTGGTGGTGAAAGCTGTTTTGGGAATATCTTCGGGACGAATTTTTATTTGATGATAGCCAGATCTGAGATCGATCTTGGAAAACACTCTGGCTCCAGATAACTGGTCAAACAGAAGATCAATGCGAGGCAAGGGATATTTATTTTTGATGGTGACCTCGTTGAGCGGGCGATAGTCAACGCACAGACGAAGGCTTTTGTCCTTCTTCTTCACAAAGATAGCAGGACAGCCCCAAGGAGATGAACTTGGGCGAATGAGACCCTTATCCAAAAGCTCTTGCAATTGGATCTTCAGCTCTGCCAACTCTCTGGGAGGCATTCGATAAGCTCTACGGGCTATAGGAGCAGTCCCGGGCTTTAGCTCTATGGCAAACTCAACATCACGGTCAGGAGGTAGACCAGGTAAATCTTCTGGAAAGACATCAGGGAACTCGCAGACCTACCGGGGATATCTCGGATCCCTTGATCATAGGTAGCATTTAGCTGTGTGGTAGCTGGTTTTGAAGGTATAGGAAGTTGGAGAAGGAGTTTGGAGGTACTGTTAGGAATATCCACTCTCACAACTCTATTCAAGATGTCTATCATGGCTTTATACTGACACATCCAATTCATGCCTAAGATGACATCTATCTCTTGATCGCGCAGTACTATCATGGTGGTAGGAAAGACATGTTTCCCCAACATTACTGGTATACTGCGGACCACTTCCTTAGTATTTATCCGCCCTCCAGGCGAAAGTATGCAGAAACTTTCTTTTAACTCCCCCATAGGGCAACTCATGCTTGATGACAAAAGTGCGACTGATGAAGGAATGCGATGCACCAGAATCAAACAAGACGACTGCAGGATGATTGGCAACAGGGAACCTACCGAGCATGACGGGCTCTCCTTCTGGGATGTTACTGACGGTGGTGAAGTAGACTTGCCCGTGCTTCCTGACAAGCTTGCCCTTCTGGACGTGCTGCTGCGGTGCACGGTGCTGCTGCTGTGATCCTCCAGGGCCTTTCTGTGCATGCTGGGCATTCTTCTTGGGTTTAGGGCAGTCGCGAGACCAGTGACCAACTTGGCCACAGTTGTAGCATGGATGGTTGTAAGCTGTTTGTGGGGTGGTGACACGAACACCAGGGGCGTTCGGCTGAGTGGCACTTTGCTGGTTGGCATTGTGGGTGGTGGCCGCGGTACGAACGACCACTTGCTGATGGGGGTATGGGGCACGGTTTTGGTGGTGGCTGGGGTGGTAGATGATTCTTGGGCGCTTATGGTTGCTGGAGAAACTGCTAGACCCAGCCTTCTTCTTCTTCTTCTCTTCCTGATACTGGCGGTTGCTTTCCTCGAAGGCAACAGCACGGTCAACGACATCATGGTAGGATCCGTTTAGGTTGTTGGACAGACCTCTGCGAATCTTAGGGTGTAGACCCCTGAGAAAACAATCTCTCTTCTTTTCCTCCGTGTTGACATAGTCGGAGGCATACTGGCTGAGGTGGTTGAATTGTCCCACGTACTGCATGACGGTGGAATCCTTCTGTTGCAGGGCCAAGAACTGATCCAACTTCATTCTCATCAATCCCGAAGGGATGTGATGTGCTCTGAAAGCGGTGCGGAACTCTTCCCAGGTCAGTTGGTGACCTTCTGGCTGGGCCGCCAACAGGTTGGCGTACCAGGCACTTGCAGGACCACGGAGCTGCTGAGAAGCGAACCTAGGCTTCTGGATCTCCGTGCAGTGCAGAAGACTGAACTTCTGTTCCATGGTGCGTAACCAGTCGTCAGCCTCGAGAGGTTCATCGGCCTTTGTGAAGACCGGTGGGCGTGTTTCAGTGAACTTCCACATAGGTTGTCTCTTGGTTGTTGCGGCGACCACGGTTGCCGTTGTTCTGCTGCCCTTGATTCTGAGCCATCAGATTGGCAGCGGCGGCCAAGGCTGCAATGGCATCAGCTAGGGTAGCTGGTACAGGTGGAGGGTTTGGGAGACGGTCATCTCCAGCACCTCCGGCTCCGGTACGGGTGTTCACAGGCATCTGTATAAGCAACTCGGAACTCAGCATATATGGACAAGGGTTCTGAAACAACTTGATTGATAGCTTCACTGATATAAAGATAGCTGACTTGATAAAGATGACAACAGACTGATAAGGTACGAAAAGAAAGATACATGCCAGACTTGGCAACAGACAGACTAACGCTCCCAAACCTAGACTAAGGTTTTAGGTAAGCAGATGGTACAGACACAAGGAGTCTAGTCATCATCGATGAAGATCAACTCTTCGTCATCATCATCATCCTCGATGATAAGCTCAGGCTCTTCCTCCTCATCTTCATCTTCAACGTGGACATCTTCAGCAGGTTCCACTTCCACGTTCTGATCGGGCTCGTGTTCCACTTCAGGTTCCTCCACGATTCCGTCTTCAGGGTCTTCCATAACCGGGGGTACCAAGGGATGGAGTTGATCATGCAGCTGATGCACTTCCTCATGAAGCATATCATTGAACTGCTCAATCTGGGCGGTGTATTGCTGCAGTCCATGGAGCTGGGCTCTGGTGACGTCCTCGCGGGTCCAAGCATCATTGCGCTGCTCGATAGCGCGAATCGTGTTCCGGTTAGCCTGTTCCAAGGAAGCTCGTGCCTCATAAAACTCCATGCGGGAAAGGTAGAAGTCATGCTCCATGTTCTCCATTTCAGCCTTCAGATTCTTGATTTCCTCCTTCAGCTGCTTACGGGTGCGGCGGGGAAAGCGACGACCATTGGAGGATTCTCCAATTTCTTCTCCGGTGCGTGGCGCCAGCTGGTGACGCGGCACACCGTTCGGTCCAGTCGACTTGCGGGCAGTCCGCTTGATGATGGCCATATCTGGACAAGAGGTTATAGATGAGAAGGCTAGCAAGAAAAAGGTATAGGCATACTAACCCAACGAACTCCTTTGTATACTTAAGTGAATGTGACATGATGCATGAATCGTTCCTACGGAACAAGGCAATGCAACTACTAAGGTAAGGTACATAGGGCTTATACAAGTTGTCTTGCTACTAGTTGCCAAAGACAAGATGAGATGAGAGAAGCAATTTGGACTCAAAATAGTCAGGTTTAGTTTTTGTTAAAAACATTTTGAAGTTTTCGCAAAAAGATTGCAACGTCATAGTGAGATGCTCCGATACCACTCTGTAACGTAACGGCTCTAATCCCATGGCCCACTGATCACTGTCAACCACTGACAGTCGATCCGTACAGCCAAGAGATTAGGACCGGTTCCGCTACTGGGCTACATCAGTGCCCGATGTCCGCAGGATCATCTCACAATTCAGTTACAATCTCTTTAACATTTTGACAAATGACATCGGAGTAAATAGCGGAAGACTTAGATAACAATAGTTTTACAATCCAGGGTTCAACATAAAATTAAAGTGAAGTTATTACAGACCATAGTTCAAATAGATAGAGTTGGCAGAGTAGCATAAGACAACAACTAAGGGTAAAGATACATCACCCAGCCCGAGGGTGAATAATCACTCATCGGCCTCGTCGGCCTCTTCCTGAACAACAGTCACACAGCAAGGTCCAAGGCATACTGAGGGATCTGCCATACCTGCAACATGGGTAATAAAACCCTGAGTACAAAGGTACTCCACAAGACTTACCCGACTAAAGAAAAAGGGGAAAGACTCAGGAATGCAGGCTTAGGGTAGTCAAGGTAAGGCTTAAGCAAGATCAAGTATTTTGCAGAAAAGCATTTTTTGTAAATCTTATTTTATTTTGAAAGGTTCAGAATTTCCTCAATTCTTCATCATTCATGATTCATTTTACATTTCAAAACATTCCTAGGTGAGAACCACTCTCCGTTGACAGTCAGTGGACCAAGTCTCCATAACCGAGGAGCAACGTTAATCCGGATAAAGAATACTCAGCTGAGGATCCCTATTCACACTGCATATGTAGCACCCAAGCTTGCATATGCCAACCCGTCTTCCACGATTCCTCCAAGATTGGGCCCGGTCCTACGCCACCCGGAAGTACAGTACACCACTCCAATCCGGGCCTCTAACCCACGTGGGTACATGCTACTTCCGCCATCTCTCCACTCCCAGTGCGCGGTTGTCGGTCCAATAATGGATTTCTCGGAGCCAGAGCTTTCCGTAGTATGTGAATAGTTACAAGTCTTGACCAGCAGGCCCCCATACGGATGGTCCCTACATTTTTCCGCCAGCGACAAGCACCTCGGGCCTCTAACCCAAGAGTACAGGTCCTGTCGGTTTTTCAACCCTGTCCCGGTCGGTGTCAACTGTTGAGTCCCGGACTACAACATGACGGCACCGTACGCAAGGACAACCTCTCCTTCCCATTGACTAAGTACGGATCAGATACTTAGCCAACAGTGGGAGTAAAGCCAAAATCCCACAAAGATTCTTAAGTGATCACACTTTTGAAATTGGCCTTTTTATTGCAAATCTATTTAATAGCATTGCTAAGCATTTTTCAAATACTTTTTGAAAGGCAGGTATCGGGTGTATCAGTGGTCAAGGTGGATAGTGCATCAATTAGGATAGCACACAACTCCTATAAACCTAATGCAATAATTTAACTCAAAAGCATTTAAGGAAACATTTTATAAATTCAAGGAAAGGGGTTAAATGCACCGGGGCTTGCCTTGGATGGCAAAAAGAGCAGACTCGGGGTTGGTGGTGTAGGTGCCGGAGCTCGGGGTTGCCTCGGGGACAGATCCTTCGGTGGCTACCTCGACTTCAGGTCCTTCTTCGTCAACTATACGGATGCAATGATGAATGCTCATGAGAATGATGATATGGACTTATGGTGCAAGACAATTCCACTGATTCTAGATTACTTTTAAGCAAGGCATGATTGAATTCTAGGTTGAGCATAAAAGGTAATCATTTCTTCCTTAAGCAATATTGATTAACTAGCCCTTAATATAATTATCCTACGCATCAACCAATCATAGCATCACAACATCATAGACCAAAGGGTAGGGGTCTATGAACATCAATCAATCCAAAGATCACATCATCAACACTTATTACCAACCCTAATCCATCTTTTCTATTTTCTTAATTTATTTAAAAGGTCATTTTATGAAGTTGCTCCAAAAATTACCAAATTAATCACATAAGTTCATTATGGTGTAGATAGATGGCAAAACAAATTTCATAATTTTTGGAGGTCATTAAGGTGCTCAAATAAAATCAGACATTTAATTAACAAAAGGCACTATTCAAGAATTAAAATAAATGCTCAAAAATCAACTTGTTCCAAAAGACTTCAAAATTTTACCAGAGACTAAACATGGCATAAGAAGCTCACAAAAATTTGTCTCATGATTTTTGGAGTTATAAATTACTCTCCAAAAATACCAAAACCTTCATTTATTAATTAAAAGGGGGATTTTTCATTTTCAAATTTCTGCAGAAACGTCAAGTTTTATATTTTTATAAAATACTCCAGAGCATAAAGAGTCTACCACAAAAATTTCAGCATTTTTGGATGCACACAGAAAATACCACAAAAAAGAGAAATCAGAGCACTATTCACATGTTTGAAGAAATAGAAAAAGGCACTGTTCTTCTCCTTCGCTCACGCCGGCGGTTACCCGACGGCGGCGAGATGGCGTTCCGGCCACGGCAGAGGCTCGCGGCCGAAACCAAGGGCATGGAGAGGTTCAGGAGCTCACCGGAAGTCAAAGACGCGCGGCGGCGAGGCGAGGGGATGGTCGGAGCTAGGAGGTCGACGGAGCGGGGGTCGTCGGCGGACCGAACGGCGTCGCGACGGCGTTCCGTCGTTCCTGAGCACCACAAGAGGTCGCCGGGGTATGGTTAGACGCGCAAGGACACAAGGAAGATGAAACAGGGGTCGGAGGGAGATGATCGAGACCGGGGAGAGAGTATTTCTCAACCCGAGCCTTACCGGCGTTCCGCCGGAGATGGGAGGGACGGGGTTACGCCGGGCAACTGGAGGCGTCGGAGGTGAAATTGAGGAGCGGGAAAGCTTCGCAAGGTCACGGCGGAGCTTTTGGGCTAACTGGCGAAGAGGCGGAGGGTTCGTACTGGGCTGGCCACGGTGGCGGAGGCGGTGAGGGCTTCGGCTCACCGGCGGGGAGGTTTTATAGGCGCGCTCGGGGGCGGAGAGGTGTCACGGGCAGGCAGGTAAGCTTCGCGGAGGCGTGCGCACTCGATTGCGTTCTGGCAGCAGGGTTGACGCGCGCTCGGGGCCTGGGCGTGAGCTCGCCGGCGTTGAACACGCGGCGGCGATGTCGGGAAGCAGTGGGGGACGGGTGCGAGGGTCAGCGGTTGCGCGTGCGGGTGCGGCGTGCTGTCGCGGTTGCAGGCGGCTGGTCGGGAGCAGACGGGCAGCAGTCAGGCGCGTGGCGCACGCGGCGACGGCGAGGCGGCCATTGCCGGGCCCCCCCCCCTACCGGAGAAGAAGAACAGTAGCTAGGTCTAGGGTTTGACTTTCTGTTTTTTGCAAATTACTCTCAAAAGTTGAACTGTGCAGCAAAAACTCAAAATACCAAAGTTGTTCAGAAAAAAGAGATCTACAACTTTGTCAATATGAACATTTTCAAATTCCAAATATTTTTTGAACTATATTTGAAAACAGCAAAGGGAACACTTTTTGGAATTTGAATCAATTCAAAATTATTTTTGATTTTATATAGAAACTTGAAAATATGTAAATATGAAAGTTGTTCCTCTTATCAAAAGCTACAACTTTGCTATTTTACACTTCTTCTGAAACTCATTAGTTTTCAAACTAATTTTGAAAACCAAAAAGGGGACAAAAGTTGGAGTTTGAATGAATTTGAAATAACTCAAAACTTTGTACTGCAACTTGAAAATTTGTAAATACCAAAGTTGTTTCTCTTGACCAGATCTACAACT
Source organism: Coix lacryma-jobi var. lacryma-jobi (assembly GCA_009763385.1). Taxonomy (NCBI): domain Eukaryota; kingdom Viridiplantae; phylum Streptophyta; class Magnoliopsida; order Poales; family Poaceae; genus Coix; species Coix lacryma-jobi. The sequence continues at coordinate 132,751,034 of CM019823.1, read as the reverse complement.
TTGCTTTTTGGTCCAACCCCAAATTTTGAATAATTTTTAAATTACAAAGAGAGGGTTAAAATCCAGGGTTTTGGAAATCAGGGTTTTGCAAAGGAATTTGAAATCTGATTTTGATTTTTGAACTTTGGCCAACACAACAAAACTTCAAGGCACTAAATTTGAACAAGAATTACATAGAACTAGGCACAGAGGTGAAATTACCATTTTGCCCTTATAGGAAGAATGGGCTAACAAGGGTTTTTGCAATAGAGGTACATCACATAAAATGATACACTAAGCAAATGCACACACATGAAATCATGATCAAGATGATTAATGATGCTAATGATGATATGTCAAGTTAATTACATGCTTAAACACCAGAGGTGTTACAGCACGCTCGTTTTCCGTCTCGCCCGAGCCCTCCAAGCCAGGCCTCGGGCGCACGCTCGTTTTCCGTCTCGCCCGAGCCCTCCAAGCCAGGCCTCGGGCGCAAGCTCGTTTTCCGTCTCGCCCGAGCCCTCCAAGCCAGGCCTCGGGCGCACGATCGTTTTCCGTCTCGCCCGAGCCCTCCACGCCAGGCCTCGGGCAAGCGCTCCACTACCCTTCGAGCCCCCCACAGCCGAACTCCACACCTCGAGACCCCACGCGGGGACCTCGAGCCTCTCTGGCACAGCGGCCTATCCCTCGAGACGCGTTATGCCTCCCTCGAGCGGCGCAGACATCGGATGCCAGCCCCATACCGCGCACTTAATTCATCCACCTACTCCAGTCACGTCCTCTGTAACACAACGTGTGCCACAGTGGTCTGGGGCAGAGTCAAGTCTCGTTTTCACCACAAGTATGGGCGAAAAGGCACCAGTGAAGCACTGTGGCACGTCCTACACTGTGGCACGTCCAAGCCACGCCTCGAGGCCCAGATGCCTGCCGCTCAATCGATTTTCACGGGACTTGCCCATACCTGCGGGGACTCGAGCCCCCCGTAGGCGCCGCCTCGAGGCCGGCTCCGCGCCCCTCGAGCCCTAACTACTTTCATGCTATTGGAGGACAGGTGCCCCAAGACCCGGAGGGACCCCGCCGCGTTCTGTACGTTCCGGGATGGGTGCTGTACGGCTTCAAGGACGCTTCAACAGCAACGCCCACGTCGGCTACAATGTCTTCGACAAGACAGGGTTCCTACCCTTCTTCGTAAGGGACACAATACACCCTGACACCTGTAATACCCTTGTGTAACCCTGACCTCCCCTTGCTCTATAAAAGGGGACACCAGGGCCCTCATTCCGGCTCCGGGGGGAAAAACACGTTAGAACACACGTACGCCTACACACTCAAGTCCGGACTCCGGTCCACGCTCACCAAGCTTGTATTCGCCCCTGTACAAGCACTTAGGTGCAAGTAATACAAGAACCTCCTCCCCCGCTGGACGTATGACCTTCTTTGCCCGAACCAGGATAAATCCTTGTGTCATCTTGCATCACCATCCAGGAAGAGAGCACGCGATCATATTAGTCGTTGGTGTCATACCCCTGGGTTCGAAACACCGACAACAGCTCTCCCAAACAGGCTCTCATATGCAATCAAGACATTATCTGTGATGAGCCGGCCTAGCACAAAGGCGCTTCGATTTTGGGATATGATCTCAGGATGGATTTGTTTAAGGCGATTGGAGAGCACCTTTGATGCAATTTTATAAACCACATTACATAGACTAATCGGTCTCAAGTCTTTTAGTCTGTCAGTCTGCTAAACTTTGGGAATCAACACTACAGCAGTCTCATTCCATGAACTTGGCAAAGGTCCCCCATTCAAAAAAAATCCCTTACTTCTCTAATGATATCCTCCCCAACAGTCCCCCAAAACTTTGGCACACATTTGATTAGCAGCAAAAAGTTGGGACATACCACGTAGTATTCGGTTCTGTTGGGTCATGACTGATGAATCATGATTACACTCTAATAAATTGCGTTCCACATGCCCATCTCAATTAATGCACTTCAAAAATCCTATGACTCAAAGTCGAACTCATGACCTACCATTCAACGCTATCGTGTTATATATATAATATACTATCTTTTTATATTAATATTTTGTAATCTTATATTGAATATTTTGGTTACTAATAAACTCAAATAGAAAAAAACTTACAAATTTTTAATCTTATCAAGTCTACAAATTTAGTGTAAAATGTATTTTTATCGGAGATAGTCTAAAAAATAAATCTTAAGACATGTAAATTTAAAACATATATTTAGACTTTAAATAAAAAATTTGTCAATATTAAATATTAAATATGTAGTTCAGGTCGGCTACTTGCTATAGAGTGGAGGACGGCGGCGGCTGACGAGGATGCTGATGGACAACTTGGGGTGATGGACAGCCCTGATGCCTTGAACAACTAGATACCATGCCGCCGCCCCCTTGCATACATGACACCAAGGTCCAGAAGGCGGTTGATAAATGACGAGGTGGTATATCCAGGACGGCGTGCTTGTTGGCGGCGTCCGTGGCGTTGTTTTGGAAATTTGTAGAGAAGGTGTGTTAACACTAACAGCAGGTCGTGGCGGCTAGTAGAAGAGAGAACAGGAAACAGCTAGAAGAGCAGCATAGGCATCCAAGAACAGAGCCCTGTTTAGATGCATGGGGAAAGTTTTTTTTAGAATGTCACATGAATATTACGGTACTAATTTAGTCTATAAAAATAGATTAATTATAAAACTAATTATACCGTCATACAATACTTAACAAGACGAAACTATTAGCACATATTTACTGTAGCGTCACATTGTCAAAGTATGGACTAATTAGATTCAATAGATTCATCACGTGAAGGAGATTTCAGATGACAAATTAGTTTTATAATTAGAGAATTTTTACAATGGTTGTCAGAAAATGGACTGCTCACAGGAAGCGATCCGACGGCTAAAAAGTCAGAGAAACCAGGAGGAACCACTTAGAGAGGTACCGAGAGGAACTAAGTGCGTACTAAATGGTGGGACCATGTCACACCCCAAAATTTCTGATTTTGGGTTGTGAGTAGAAAACACTAAATAAAATAAATAATTTTAATATTTTTATAAAATTGATCAAGTTTAGCTGGAGCTAGCACCTCTTAGTTGTAGTAAATCAAGAATTTTTAAAATTTTGGTAAACTAATTTGATGTGTTGTTTGATGTGATGTTTGGTTGTTGTTTGACCTTGTGTTGTGAGTCGGTAGAGTTTCAAAACACGTTGGTAGGTTGTCTATCTATATCTGGTTTGTTCCTATCTTTTTCTTGAACCAAATTTATCGTTCCGAGCTCTATCCTGTTGTTGGACTTTTTCCAAAATCCTTTTAATTATATTCCGAATCACTTCTTTGAGTTCATCATCCATCATTATATCGCTACAAACTTCTTGGGAATTTTTCTCGCTTTTTCCAGAACAATTTCCAATCTTTCTAGAAAGATTATCTTAATTTTTAGATAATCCAAAATATCTTTTCATGAGCTTCAAATACTTTATTTGGGTTCACTATATTTCAAAGTGTCTCTGAGAATTTTTCCAGAATTTTCAGAGCCCTCGGAGTATTTTTCGTGGTTTAAATAACAATTCTAGACTTTTCTGGATTTATTTTAATCCCGAAATTAATTAAATCCGAAATTAATAAAATATCCCGTTTTTCCATCTTATCCAAACCCTACATCTATATATATGCCGGTGTAGCCCTCGACGCTCTGATTCCGAAAGTACAACCCGTTTTCGCAGCCGCCATTCCTATCGATCTAGATCTGAAGCCGAAGTTTCGCAACCCTAGAACTCCGGCGAACTTCCGGTGAACTTTTCCGGCCAAACCATCACGTCCCGGCGAAATCCACCACCACCATGAGGTAGCTCTCGTTGTTCTCTACATCGTGGTGTCTTCCTTTTTACGAATGCATCACTGTTTGATTGTTCGCTGACATCTCTTCGGCGGCGAGGGTCATCCATGGACGTCTTCTTCATCTCCGTTTCTCCGGTCACCTCGCGTCCGCATCCTGCACCCTGTCGCGTCCTCAGGCTGCACCCACAGCCCCACGGCTCCCCTTTCCTGTGCCTTTGGCCTGGACCTTCGCGTGTTGCCCTGTGCTGCACACGAACAGGCAGCAGCGACAGCCGGCCATGGCAGCCGGGCGGGCTCTGCCCAACCAGCCCCTACCGCAGCCAGTGCGCAACCGCACGGTCGTGTGCCACTGCGGGGCCAGCAGGCCAAGGCCGAACACCTTCTTCCCTTCGTGAAACCAGCAGCAGGTGCCCTCCATGGTTACGTTCGTGAAGAGGGAGGCCACAATCTGCACGTTCAAAAATCGAAGGTAGAAGAAGACATAATTACAGTTTTGTCGCTCAGCGTTAATCTCTACTGTTTAATTATCTAATCTCCGTTTTGGTTCGTTCCAGTTGCGTTAGTTTTGTGTCGACGTGCTCTACGCAGTAGTGTTAACCTTTTCATGTCACATATTTTTCTATATACAGTTAAATATTAAATTTTGATTAATAAATCTTCCACGGATTTATAAATAAAATCAATGTAGGTTTTATACTTTGATGTTTTATATACAAATATTATCAAGATTAGTCAATAACATAAATATATTTATAATTTGTTAGGCTAAACACTGCCACATAAATTACGTTCAGATGCTCTCGCGTGTTTACTTTCTTTTACTAAGCTAAGGTTTACCTTGGTTAAATTATATGATAATATTTATGAATAAAATATGATTAGTCTAACCCGACTTTATAATTAAAATATGTTTTTAACTAATCTGAATTAATATTTTATCATGATCTTATTTAATTAAAATAAAGCAAGCCGGTAGTTCTTACTTTTATAATATAAAATTTCCGGTAGACGTGTCTTTTAGTCGTTTCGTGCGATCCCGTGACCGTAGTGCGAGCTCTCTTTTAGTACGTTGTTTTGTCTTGATCTTGTGTTGTTCTTAGCTCTCTTTTTGTTGTTTGCTTGTATATTTGTCTATGTGTGGTGCTTGCTACGAGTAGACGAGGACCGGTTGTGCGCGCTGAAGATCAGAAGGTGATGACCAAGAACTGAAGATGTGAGAATTGGTCAAGTGTAACAGGCAAGTATAACATGAGACCATCCTTGTTACCTACTCATTTAAAATTCACTATTCATATGCATGTGTCTAATATCCAACCATAGGTTTTACTAGCTGATTCAACTTTATACCTTGCTACCATGGGATATATGCATATGGGTAGATCTGCTAGTGCTTAACTCCAAACTATATGAACAAACGAGATGACTAATAATATGTGCAACACATACTGATAACTTGTTTCTATGGTAATGTGAACATCTGACCCCCTAAATAATCTTCTGCGGGTAAAAGTTGGGACATACAGTACAACCGTGAGGGCTACATGGCTCTGGTTTTAGTTAGTTCAAGGACCTCTCCTCGCTTGATGGTGGTTACCTGAAAGGGCACAAAAGGGGCTCGACGACTCGGGTATAGGACGGCCACCTGGTCTCATGTGTATAGCCGGGAATAAATGTGCCATCGGAAAGGGGTGTTCCTATATCTGCTTGCCGATTGGAAACCTAGTGACCACTATCTTGTTAGGGGAACCTCGAAAGACTTCATAGTGTACCCTGCCGCACTTCCTTGGTAGAGGTGATATGGGATTTGCAACCCCTGGCACATGGGGATCACGACTCACGGGTAAAGTTGTACAAACTCTGCAGAGTATTAAAACTGATATATCAGTCGTGCTCACGGTCACGAGCGGCTCGGAAAACTTGCAGGCTAATAACTCAAACTAAATATACTTTATGTTCGTATTATTACTGTTAATTTGTTAATCTTTGATGTGGTTGCTCATAATATTATTTAAGCACAACTTGATGGCTATCTAATGCTAAAATATTTACTAAACTAAAAGTGCTAAACGCAGTAAACCAGTGTCTGGCCTTTTGAGCTTCATAACCCCATGTTGTATTTGCTGAGTACGACATGTGCTCACCCTTGCTATTTCCCCCACACCTCAGTCTCCATCAGAGTTACGCAGCGGAAGCGTGGTGAAGACACAGATGACTTTCTAGAAGACTAAAGGAAGTGCTAGGCATATGGTACCCCCAGTCAACTGTCCCTGTGAAGAATGAAGCTTGAAGAGAAAGTTTACTGTCCGTTCCGCTTAACTTTGATGTAAGTGTTAGCTTTAACTATGCTTTCGTTATATAGAACACTGTTTTTGATATCTTTTCCCTCTGTGGTTGTATGTGTGGACTTCCTGGACACACATATGGCGTACCTGGTTTTGTTCTTTAAAACCGGGTGTTACACCCCATATACACCGGGCGCGTACTAAAATTGGTGGGATTATCACTTAAAAAAGGGGATTTTTTTTTCCGATTTTTAAATTTAATCAAAAGAAGGGTAGAATGGTAACTCTCCCGGTCTCCCCGACCACGCGAAACCTATCCACTCTCCAGTGTCTCTGCTCTTCGTCGAATGCGGCGGTGCCGGCTGCCAGGCGAGCGGCGTCTTCCACTTCGCCACCCAGCAGCCGTGTGCCTCCTTCTACTTCGGCACCGCCTCCTTCTCCTACTTCGCCACCGCCTCCCACTCCGTGTGCCTCGTTCTCGTACTCCGCGACCGCCTCGCCCGACGCCGGCTGCAAGGCGAGGGGCGCCGATTTGGGCGAGGCAGGCCAGGCGAGATGCAGACCCAGCAGCAGCCACGCTCCACTTCGCCATGGCATCCCCGGCTCCCACTCTGTGTGCCCCTTCTGCTACTCTGCGATTGCCTCGCCCGGCGCCAGCAGCCTACCCGTACTTCGTAGATCCGGCGATGACGGTGGAGGAGGTGAGATCCGGACCCGTTGGCAGCCGTGCTCCCTTCACCGAGGTTGCGGTCGTGAGTGCGATATGGGCGAAGTAGGGAACGCAGGCGAGCCACTCGCTGCCGTCGGAAACGGTGGTGCCGATGGTGAAGGGCAATGGGTTCTAGAAGGTCAAGTAGTTCGACGCCGAGGAGGGCACCATGAATGCCGTCAAGAAGAGCGTGCTGGAGGTGATGGTCGGCATCCCCAATGACAATGACTTGCTGTTGATGATGGCCACCAGCATGAAGGACGCACAAAAGTGTGTCAACACCAACTTCTGCAGCTACCTCAACGATGGTGTCAGCATCAGGTATTTGCTTCTCTGTGTCAATGTTGTTTGTGATGACCGTTAGTGTTGTTCAGCTCACTCATGGTACTGATGCCTGGTAGTGGTAGGTAGGGTTAATTGTACCGTGGAATCTCAGGCATCCTTTTGGTTCAATCTCAATGGTTGGCATGTTTCTGATTGTGTAAACTGCAGCATAAGCACATAACTCAACTTGAGTTAAACGCTCCCCTTTGCATACCAAGGATCATTGTAGTTACTTAGTACGTGTTTGGTTGGCATAGTGTCCTGGCAGCAGTACGTCTAGCATGGGTTCAACCGACTAGTTTGGAAGGAACGAGTAGATGACGTGAATAAACTGGCGGAGGATAGGTTCTGATGTCGGACGGGTTGATTAGAGTTGCAGTACATATAAGAATAAAAAACGAGAGAGTTAGTGTTCCATATTGACATTGATGTTTATTGGGTGAAAGTTAGTGTGTAGGCATCCTGTTGGTTGTTGTGAACTTACCCATACTGCATTATCAGCAAAAATAAAGTGATTGCACATTTTTTGTGGATATTGAATTAGAGGCTGAAGCTTACCCATTACTAAATGAGGTGACAACAAAAATGAGTAACAATATAGCGTAGGTAGCAGTGGAGAGGAACCTCAGATTGTCTAATAATGTTGTCGAATCGTTACACACACATAGAAGAGGCGAGAAAAAACAATTACAAGAGGACAGAAACACATAACCATCACAAAACATCACAATAATGCATAGCTAATTTGCTCCCCTGAGGTTGTAACACATGCATCTTAAATACAATTATCCTTCAAACCTTACTCTATAAAAAGTCATAACACTCTTAGAGTCAAATTTCGATCGAAAACATAATGCAACCTAAAAAAGTTTTAACACACGCAGAGTTGAACTAGGCCAGCCGCTAATTAAGATGTTGCCACTACTTAGAGCATGTTTATTCATGGCCCGAGTCATCGTTTCTTCATCACATGAGACTCGCCTTGTTCTCCTTGTTCAGCTTCCTCGCCTTGTTCTCCTTGTTCAACTTCCTCGCCTTGTTCTCCTTGTTCAACTTCCTCGCCTTGTTCTCCTTGTTCAACTTTCTCATGATAGTCCTATGAACCGCTTGCATCCATGCCCAACCCGTCCTGCATTAAGTTCATTATACGTTAATAAAGCGTCAATGCAGGCCTGCGTCAATGGTTGTATAAAGTGGTTTTAGGGGAAGAGAAACCAATACTCACACCGAAGTAATCAATTCTACATCCGTTGACTAGGTACAAATGACAAATCTTGGTCCTCTCTTGAGCATGAGCTTGCACCATTAGATTTACCTCTTCTTGTCCACGAATCTTCAGTAACCCAGTTGATGGCTCACTCCCAGTAGCAGGATTCAGGTAGTACAACTCCGCGTTTCCTTTGTATCCATAATCTATCAAATCCTGCAACATGTCGACAAACTGAATAGTAGTGGCTGGCTCTACAATTGAAAACTGGCCTAATTCTTCTTGACCGTCGTAGTACATCTGCAAATCTGGATAAAGTTCCTTCACTAAATGAACCTTGAATCGCATTACCACATGTTGCATGTATACAATAGATGGTTAAGGTTCATATGACTAGAACAAGTTGGAAATACAAAACTATATAACAGTTTCATATACCGGGCCACATTCGTTGTCCATTAATATCTGTAAGGCACTCCGTGGTATAGATATACTATCTTGTACCTGAAAGTGCAAACATTTGAAGCGTTCAGATGAATATCTATGTAATGGAAAATATAAATTAAAGAGTAGCGTACTGACCTCTTGGTAGGCGCGAACCTCATTTTGGGCCCGGACATCCTCTTGTTGGATGAAAGATTCAATCAGGGAGTTGAACATTGAGCGCTCATTGTCCAACACCTCATCCGTTTTGGCTCGCTCATTCTTTAGGATGAAAACGGTGTCTTCAGTAGCCTTTGACAAGGCTTCATTTAAGGCGCTGCGTTCCTGATTGATCTTCTCAGCAAAGGAAGTACGCAGATCACAGAACACTTTTTTAAGCAGATGACTGAGTGCTGCCTCCATCCTCACGGCAAAGTCATTATGCTCGGTGGTCATCCTGTTGTCCAACAGTTTTCGCTGTTCAGTTACGTACCAGTCAATAGTTTGTCGTAGTTGTTTTCTTCTGATGTCAGCATTGGAACGGTGAAGTTGTATCTTCAAATTGAAATCCTCGGGGTCAGCCTTAAGTTTGGTACCCATCTCCTCCCACTCCTTCAGCGATTTTGGAACTTGTTGCTGGTGGTTGCTAGGATCCATGATACCTGTTGTAGTTTGACGTAATAGTTTCATAACTGATAAACTAATAAAAATGGCTAACAGTTTTATAAATCATAAATTAATAAAAGAGCAGTGAATCATAAACTAATAATATAGTATTCCTGTAAATAAGCAGTGATAAGATATGTGTGCTTCCGAATAAAATCCAGCAGGCAAACATTTAAATGCAAAAGATGGTACAAGTTATGCATGCTCAAGTCCAGTTAGTCTGAAATGGTCAAAGCTAAGCATCATTAACAATGGTCGACCTTAAAGCAAGTGTACATGTTTGAAGTTGTTATTTAATATGAACAGACCCTTCAGGTGTCCTTCCCCATCGATCATGTACTTGAAAAAGAAATCAGGATCTTCGCGCTGAAGTTCCGTCAGGTGACCGATGACTGTTTGAGCATCACCAGCAGCAATTGTCTCCACCTTATAGCGATGGCAGAAATTATACAAATCTCTTGTTGTATATCCAACCTTATCATACCCACCATACTGCATTTCCATAACATTCATTATCTGGTGTTTGCGGATCCCAGAAATCTCCATCTCCACAATATCAGCTTTCTGCTCATCGCTGATTCTTCTTTGTGAACGCATCAGACAAGTAAGGTCTGCTGGCACCATCATATGGTTGTGCTCATCAATGAAATCCTTCACATACCACTGCCCGGTGTTCTGATCTCGTGCAATGACAAGTTTAGCAAGGCATCCAACACGAGTAATATTCCGCGCCTTCCGCTTCTTAATCGCCCTCCTGAGATGCTTCTCTTCACGGAAACCTTCACGGCTGCAAACAAACTTCCGAAGGGTCATCTCTTTGTGCCCATTGTCCCACTCACAATAGCTTCTTCTCACACTAAATCCTTTCTCAAAACCGTATTTGTTATAGAACTGAAATCCTTCTTCTTCATTAGCAAACATCTTCCTAACAATTTCATTATACTCCAGCAAAGACTCAAGATCTGGCATTTCTTCCTCTATCCATCAACAACATTAAGCAAATACAAATTCAACATATTAATATCAATCATGCTAGCACTACTGGCTGAACATGGTAACTGAAGCCACATTTGCAAATGCTAATTTCTGTAGTTCTATTCTTTTTGTAAAGATCAAAATCATAACAGGAAACATCATTACTAATTCTCAAATCCTAGATTCAACCGGTCCCATAGTGCATAAATCCATGTCATGAAACCCCAGTTCCTAGATTGAACCGGTCCTATAGTGCATAAATTCTGTAGTTCCTAGATTTTTTATTTTAAGCTTTCTCAAACTCCAGTTTCCATGTCATGAAAGGCTTTGAAGTCAAGGAGGCTGGACAGTGAGCAAAAAGGCTTCCTAGTGCCCCTCAGACACACAATGGCAAAAACATCACTACTGGCATCAATAACTTTGGTGAAGTAAGATATCTGCAGTTCCTGGTTTCATTCATAATAATCTAATAATCCTTAGAAACTTTTTCTTTCAAAACCTAGCCTGATTCCTGCCTTTTCAATAGTACAAGCCTAAAGGATTGTACTAATTATGAATATTTTGTAACTTACAGGCATCTCATATTAATAGCCAAAATATAAGTGCTAGGTACTTCTTGTCTTATGCTTTTCCTTTTTTTCATAAGTGTAAACTATATAATTGCCAGACCAACATATTATGAACGCCAACATATGTATCTAACAAGGAACACAACAAGAGGAGGCGGCGGCGTCTAACCTGTGGCTAGCAGACCACACACTAGGAAGGTGGAAGGGGATGAAGCACTGCACACGGTAATGGCGCAACGAGAGTCACAACAGGGGCTTCAGGAAATAGGGAACACAACCACAGCGACCTGCGGCCCGAGCTCCTATTTACCTATGGGTAGCCTGAGCTAATTCCTGCACATAACCATGCATGTCAATGGGATCATAGATAATATACAATGTGCCTGACATATTGATTACAACACTGTCTCAGCTATCATGTAAAAATAATTAAGTTCATTTAGATATAGTTTCAGAGTTCAAGAAAAATATAGATTCTCAACTAACCCACAGTCTCATTATTGTCAGAGAAAAAGAAAGGCATCATATACTCCTGTGTTTTTTCTCTGAGTTTCAGAATAAGACCTCAATCTTCAAAAAATGTTGGACTTTCATGTTTGGGTTACACAGCGGAGATAAAATGGCATCTCCACATCTCTTTACAGTTCCTACTATCATACGCAGAGACTATAAAGAGAAAGGAAAAGCTTTACCTCATAGATCCAGAGAACCAACAATGACAACACAAGCAGCGTCCCAACCCCAGCTGCTAGCACAAACCGGAGTGGATCCTGCATAGTTGAGACATAACTTCAAAGATAACGAAATGATGATCAAGCTAAAACACATCGACACATTGAAAATCGGTCCTAGTCTTCAGCTACCTGTTTGCTTTTCTACATGGTAGACTCTGTATCGTTCCATTCGTGCATTGAGATCAGCCTCACAATTTCTTCATTATGATTTTCTGAATTTACTATATGGTTTCACTTAATTCAATGTTGGTTGCATTTTCATCCAGAACGATTTCAAAGATGGTGCCTAAGAAGTATGGAGGAATGGAGCCTAATAAGCATCTGATTTCAAAGGTACATACATAATCCCCAAAGGCACACAGAAGCAGGAAATTTGTTTCAAATGAGCATGGAATTCCCTTGCATTTTCATCTGATCATATATGATTCATTTTTATTTGGTCTTCTTTTATTTTTGGCAAGATCAGGAACGCAAACAGCGGCAGCACGAGCTGCTACTGCTATCAAATCCTTGAAGCCAAAGCTAAAGGTGAGTATACACTGCAGTGATTTTTAGATCAGCTGCACTGCACTGCACTACACGTTTTATCAATGCAAGTTGCATTGCATTGTATTGTGCTGAAAGCAAGCCAAGATGTTTGTTGCCCCCATCACCAGCTTCCCCCTCGCAGAGGACGCCGCATGACATTAATTAGAATATTTTTACAATGGTTCTGACATTTGTTCAAGGACTTAACTATTTCGAACAACTAGAGCACACTTGTCAGAGAAGATGGAAGAATTTGATCGAACCTTTCCCAGAAGGAAGCTTTCGCCTGCAATTGAAGTTGCGAGCACAGTGAAGGTCACCAGGCACCGCCGCCAAGCCGGAGGAAGAAAGAGCTGGGCTTAGCTACACTCACGATGGGACTCAGATCTCCAGCCTGATGTCCCAGATCGACCCGCCGTCGAGGAGGATGGAGCAGCGACGAGCCGCTTGCGTCAGTCGGGGGCGCCGGGGAGGAGGGAGCAGCGACGAGTGCGCCGAGGACAGTCGGCGACGCCGGGGAGGAGGGAGCAGCGACGACTGCGCCGAGAGCAGTCAGGGGCGCCGGGGAGGAGGGAGCAGCGACGAGTGCAACGAGGGCAGTCGGGGGCACCGGGGAGGACGGAGCAGCGTCGAGTGCGCCGAGGGTAGGTCAGCGCCGCCGGCGGCGCAAGATGGCAACGGAGACGATGAGGCGGCGGTGCGCGATGGTGAGGGAGACGACGAGGCCTCGCGTCCTTCACCTTCGCCGCAACTAGGGTTCGCCGCCGTCGAGGCCGTCGCCGCACAATGGAGAGGGAAGAGGACGGGATTCAGGTCGGGTGTCGAGTGACGGCGTGAGAGGGAGGGGAGTGGGAGCGCAGCCACGTGTGCGGTAGGACGATGGGTAGGCTGCAATGACTATTATATCCTTCAGCGCATAAAAATAATTAATCCTAATAATTTGCTTAGGAACCGAAAGGAACGTACCCCCAACCAACGTAAAAGAGCTCTTATTATTAATCTATATTTAATAATTAATCTATATTTAATACTTAACGTAAAAGAGCTCTTATAATTAATCTATATTTAATAATTAATCTATATTTAATACTTAATACATGTATCCTGATATTTAATGTGATAGACGAAAAAAATAGATGCATTAACAAGTCATATACCTTGTTCCTGCCGTGCTGCTAGCAAGCCACAGCCACACACACAGCTCATTCAGCGCGCATTCACCAGGCCCGTGTCTGTGGATGCGCGTATTGCTCCCCCTCGGCCTCGGCCAAAAGTACTGTGGCTTCGCAGGGGCAACAAAAATTCTCTGCATACTTCGTACCAGGGGTCCAGGGCCTAACATCAGTAATGCCTTCCACTTCTTCATCCATAACGTACTGATGATTGCCAGTACAAAATTTCACCTCCCAGTTTCTAAGATGTGAAATTAGCATGAAACAGGTCTCTCTCACATAATGCATAATTTCATTGCACAATTTCATAAGATATTTTGTCTTTGGTGGGTTCCACCTGTGTCTCTCACTTATCACTTCTTCGCCGCTAGAACATGTGCAACGACGGAGCTCCTTCACGTGCGACACCGATGGACGGAGCAGCGCCTGGTGGAGGTCATGCCCGTGGCCAGCTCACGCACGGTGGATCCTGTGGCAACGGCTGACCTCGTGCACGTGGTGGACCTCACATGCGTGGCCGGCGAAGCCACGCTTGGCAGAGGTCGTGCCCCGTGGCCGGCTCACGCGCGATGAAGCCGAGGAATTTTTACATTTTAGCCCTTTCTTAAAATATTTTTTTGCAAACAGGAAACTTTGTTCAAAAATAGGACAAAAGGGTCGGCGTCATGTGGCTCGGCGTCATGTCCAAGGACGCCGAGCAGGGGGTCGGCGTCATGTCCCACGACGCCGAGCCACTATAGCTCGGTGTCATGTCCCACGACGCCGACTTCTTTGTCCCATTTTTGAACAAAGTTTCTAAACAGATCTACAACAAACAACAACAACAACAACCAAGTCTCTTAGTCCCAAACAAGTTGGGGTAGGCTAGAGTTGAAACCCAACAAGAGACGCTAGTCATGGTTCAGGCACGTCAATGACTGCTCTCCATGCATTTCTATCTAAACATAGATCTCTAGGTATATTCCAACTTTTTAGATCTCTCTTTATTGTCTCCCCCACGTCAATTTCGGTCTACCTCTACCTCTCCTCACATGAAAATCTTGGGCTAAAACTCCACAATACACTGGTGCCTCCGGAGGTCTCCTTTGGACATGACCAAACCACCTCAACCGATGTTGGACCAACTTTTCTTCAATTGGTGCTACCCCTAGCCGGTCACGAATATCGTCATTTCGGACTCGGTCCATCCTTGCGTGGCCACAAATCCAGCGCAACATACGCATTTCTGCAACACTCATTTGTTGGACATGCCTTCATTTTAGTAGGCCAACATTCTGCTCCATATAACATAGCCGGTCTAATCGCCGTCCTATAAAACTTGCCTTTGAGATTTTGTGGTACCCTCTTGTCACAGAGAATACCAGATGTTTGGCGCCACTTCATCCACCCTGCTTTGATCATATGATTAATATCTGCATCAATATCTCTATCCTTTTGTAACATCGATCCAAGATACCGGAAGACATCTTTCTTAGGCACCACTTGGTCTTCCAAGCTCACCTCTCCCTCTTCCTGTGCAGCATTGCCGAAAACACATCTCATGTACTCAGTCTTAGTCCTACTTATTCTAAACCCTTTGGACTCAAGGGTCTGCCGCTACAACTCTAGTTTCCTATTTACTCATGTCTGACTTTCATCAACTAACACTACATCATCTGCAAAAAGCATACACCAAAGGATATCTTCTTGTATGTCCCTCGTAACCTCATCCATAACCAAGGCAAAGAGATATGGGCTCAAGGCTGACGTATCTATTTATAAAAAATGTTTTAAGAAAGAGCTAAAATAAAAAATATCACGATGAAGCCCGCGGTCGCGACAGAGCTCGTGCTTGCGGCCAGATCGCGCATGGCGAAGCTCGTGCATGCAGTAGAGGTCGCGCCCGCGGCCGAGCTATCCTGCAGCGAAGCTCTCGGCCGGCGGAGCCAGCGCGCGGTGGATCTCACGGCGCGGCCAGTGGAGCCGCACTTGCGCCTGTGGCCGGCTCACGCGCGGCGGAGCTCGCCTTTCCGGTGGAGCGGTGCCCGACGGAGCCGCGACGGGCTTCCCCTGCGCCCGACAACTGGCAGGAGCCCACACGCTCATGGCCCGTGGAGCGGCGCTTGATGGAGCAGCGACCGCTCTCTCCCATGACGCACGCGATGAAATGGATGAAGCTCGTCAGTGCGGATGTCGTCCAGTTTCCCACGACTTGGAAACAACGCCGATACGTTTCACGGGGATGAAATGTTTCTCCTCTCTCTCCTTCCAGTTTCATACAAAAAGTTAATACGTTTCCCCTCTCTCTCCTTCCAGTTTCATACAAAAAGTTAATGTGACACCCTATTTAATGTGCATGACACCTCTCATCCCATTAAGACCGGCCTTAGGCCAATCTCAATGGGGATTTCATTTGAGTTTCATTTGCATTAAGATTGGCCTTAATGACAAAGCACTAGTACTATTTTTAGGCCTTGTTTAGATGCATTCATTTTGCAAAATGAAACACTGTAGCACTTTCGTTGTTATTTGACAAATTTTATCCAAACATTGACCAACTAGACTCAAAAGATTCGTCTCGACATGTACATACTAAAAGTACAATTAGTTATTTTTTTACCTACATTTAATGCTCCATGCATGCGTCCAAACATTGATGTGATGGTTGATGTGATGGAAAATTTTGCAAAATAGAGGCATCTAAACAAGGCTAGGAAATCTGCATTAAGACATTTGGCCTTAGGCTCTATCATTTGCGTAGAAGGCTATCACGAGGCTAGGAAATCTGCATTAAGACATTTGCCCCTCTCACGAATCCTCTCAAACCCGAATCAAAACTCAATCCCACGTTTCCAAACTTGGAGAAGATGATCACGAGGTAGTTAGAATACTGTCCCCAAGAAATCATCCGCTCAAATCAACTCAAACACCGGGAAATCGAAAGAGGAGGAGAATGAACCGAAAAAGCGCCACAAAAACGAAATCAACCCGATCTACTTGTTCGTGAGGACCTCCTCTCTATAAAGAACAAGTTGATTCAAACGGATTTCGCAAAGACGCACTAGAGAGGGAGATCGAGTGACGGGAAAATCGCGGAGAAAAAGAACGTGAAGAACACGAACCAAAACGCGAATCAAGTCATCGATCTGCAACCGTGTGGCTACCACACGCTACAACAGTGAGGTTACGGCCTCACTTCCTCAAAATCTCCAGTACACAGAGGTATGGTTCTCTGCGGATCTCAGCTAGCTACAGCAGGGGATTGGGAGAGCAGGAAACCCTAGAGGCAAAGAGCAAATGACTGAGATACACTACTACAGAACAGGGTCATAGGCCGATTCTCAAAATCGCCTTTAGTCTCGGCGTTTTTGCCGCCCGGGACTAATAGACCCTTTAGTCTCGGTCGGTAACACGAACCGGGACTAAAGGGCCTGCCCCAACGGCTACTGCGCAGAGCTGCCGGGGCAGGGACCCTTTAGTCCCGGTCCGTGTTACCAGCCGGGACTAAAGGGCACTCTTTAGTCCCGGTTGGTGCCACGGACCGGGACTAAAGAGTAAGCCACGGTTTGTGGCTTGCCCCGGGATAAATGTTCACCTTTTAGCCCCAGTTTTTTATACAAACCGGGACTAAAACTATATATCGAGGTACAGTTCTACAGAACTCCTCATTACTTCGATAAAGCACACTACACAGTTCTACAGAACTCCTCATTGGTAGATCCATATTTTGAGGTACATAAGGATTTCCTTCGATCCAAGTGGCCCGGGAAGAGTGAATCTTGGATTACACGTCAGCACATGCAAACCTTCGGCGATTGGTTGCGAAAACAATGTCAGGGTGATGACAACATAGATGAGCAGCTTTATTTGTTGGCCAGACAACCATCGTGGCATATCAGCACGTACAAAGGGTACGAGATCAATGGGAATACATTTTACACAGTAGCCCAAGACGCAAAGAGCACCAACCAAAACAGTGGTGTACGCGTGGATGCCACGGATCCAAATGGGAACAAACAAACATATTATGGCCGCATACATGACATATGGGAACTAGACTACGCACCTAATTTTAAAGTCCCTTTGTTCCGGTGTAAATGGGTCAAGATGACCGGTACCGGAGGTGGGGTAACAGTCGACAAGGAGTATGAGATGACATCAGTGGACCTCAACAATATTGGGTACAAAGACGAACCATTTGTCCTTGCCGCAGATGTGAGTCAAGTGTTCTATGTGAAAGACATGTCTACAAAACCAAAAAGAGGGAAAAATGATAACAACTCGATCGTCAACGAGCCAAAGCGCCATATAGTTCTTTCAGGAAAAAGAAACATTGTCGGAATTGAGGACAAGTCAGACATGTCAGGTGATTATGAAAGAGATGATCGAATTCCGCCATTCAAAGTGAACAAAGACCCAAACATTTTGTTAAACAATGAGGAAACTCCATGGTTAAGGAATGATCATAACCAAGGGACATATGTCAAGAGGAGGTTCACAGTTGTGCCCGCTTAATAGTGGGTTGTAAATATATTATATAATAATTAATTAATTAAGACTTCATTTATTTGATAATGGATTTATATATATATTTAGTAGTAGTGATCATTGATTTATGTGCTTCTCTAGATGTGAATCTCATACTATTTTTTAAAAGAAAGTATATCAAATATTCAATTTTTTGTTCAATTAGAAAGATTTAAGATATATTTGAAAAAACTAAATTTAAAAATCTAAAACTACTGCATCTGTCGCGTATAACAAAATTGGGCAATGATTGTTTAGGTTTTAAACAAAAGATTAACGTCCAAATGATATGAAAATAAATTTTCTATTGAAAGCCAACAATTTTTTAAATTTAAATTGAACATTACATTTTTGCATTAACCAAATATGAATGGTTATTTACATTTATATTCGTTATTATAAAAAAAGAAAAGAATTTATGCTACAAATTTTTCTACTATACAATAAGGTTAAAGGATATACAACTGTTATTTTTAAGTAATTTTATGCCTACTGTTCAATTTACTATGCAATTAACAAGAATTACAATATATTTATATAGTGGAAACTTAATACAAAACCCAAAATACTGAAAACCCAAAACTGTGGCGGGAAAGAACCCTTTAGTCCCGGGCCGTCTTACGCACCGGGACTAAAGACCCCTTTAGTCCCGGTGCGTAAGCCCGTCCGGGACTAAAGGTCTAACCCTTTAGTCCCGGGGCGTATTACGCACCGGGACTAAAGACCCTTTAGTCACGGTGCGTAATTCGCCCCGGGACTAAAGGCCCTCCTGGGTATATAGGGCACAGGGCACAGTGTGCCGTCCAATCTTCCCCAGATCGACGCCAGTAGCCCCGTCTCCAGTCCGCGCCGCCGCCCTCGAGCTCTCCTCGCCGTCGAGCCTCTCCGCTCCGCACTCGGCCTCCCACGCCGCCGTCCTCCTCGCC
Source organism: Coix lacryma-jobi var. lacryma-jobi (assembly GCA_009763385.1). Taxonomy (NCBI): domain Eukaryota; kingdom Viridiplantae; phylum Streptophyta; class Magnoliopsida; order Poales; family Poaceae; genus Coix; species Coix lacryma-jobi. Next base: position 132,732,175 of record CM019823.1, on the reverse strand, counting down.
GTCGTGTCCACGCCGCCGTCCTCCACGCCGCCGTCCTCCTCGCCGTCGTGTCCTCTATTAATGATCCAACTATTAATGTTTCATTGGCCGGATTAGGGTTTGGGAAAAATTCATTGCTCGGGAACATATGAGTCAGTGTAAGGCCCCACTTACAATAAAGCCACGACTACCAGTAAGTTTACACCTTCGTCAATGTACGTGTATCTTTATTATATCATGTCATATATCATATCTTTATTACGAGATAAATCTTTTTATTCTACAGTGGATTTTGAGACAAAAACAGGGTACCAACTTATGTGGATTCTATGTTTGCGAGTACATGATGATAGAATCAAATAGAATTCCTGAAGAAATCATCAAAGTACGTAACATGTTTCTTTTCATTTTTTATAGACTTAATATTGATAATATAGATATAACTAATATCTTCTTTAATTCCAATTGAAGACTGTCTGGTTGAAGCAAAAAGTGATGCTACAAGACCAATTGAAAGCAATACAAGAGTCAATAGCAGGATTTCTTCGGGAACAAATCATAAGTCCAAACGGCGAGTTCTACTATAATAGCGACGAGCCGTTGATTCCAAACAATGATGATCATTTGTATGCCCTGTAGATATTTAGATGGAGTACAACTTGTAATAGGTTTATAGTACTAACTTTAGAGTACAACTTTTGTAGATAGATATTTGGACAACTTCTACATGTATATATATTGCTTGTAATTTTATATGTACATATTTATATATATATATATGTAGTTCTATAGTTCAATTATATATGCATGCAATAAGCTTATTGTGTTATGCTGCTAATATATATAAATTATATATATTAACAGCAAAGAATACATATTAGAAAACCTATTAAATAAATAAACAAAACTAAAAACAGAACTGAAATGAAAATAAAAAAGAAAAAACCAGGGACCCTTTAGTCCCGGTTGGTGATACCAGCCGAGACTAAAGGGTGCTGCTGCGGGGCACCGCTGACAGCACCCTTTAGTCCCGGCTGGTATTACCAACCGGTACTAAAGGGTGGGCTTTAGCCCCGGTGGCCGGAGCCGGAACTAAAGGGGGGGCCTTTAGTCCCGGAAGCGTAGTCCCGGCTCGGCAACCGGGGCTAAAGGCCCTTGCCGACCGGGGTTAAAGGCATGTTTCTGTAGTAGTGATAGATGGGGAGGTGGGTGTCTCCCCCTACTTATCCTAATTCTAACTATTCCTAATTCCCACTCTACCCCTAACTACTTACAGAGCGAACCAGCTAAACCCTAAGGTTATTCTGGACCAACTCGATGGTAGGTGGATCCGACGGCCACGCCTGCACAACTCGTAGCGTTGCCTCGACGCAACCTCCCGATTGCCGCCACGTGCCGCCACCGCTCTACGTCCTCTTCGCGGACTCCGCCCCCGGTTTTGAGGCCCAAACCGGGAAACCAGCCTTCACGACCAACCCCCGGTTTTGAGGCCCAAACCGGGAAACCAGCCCACCGTTGCCTGAGTTTTGTGGCCCAAACTCAGAAAACCCGCAGCATCCAGGTTTTGAGGCCCAAACCTGGAAACCGTCCTCAACCCGAGTTTTGTGGCCAAACTCGGAAACCATCCGCGCCCAGGTTGTGGCCAAACTCGGCATACACCCATGTATCCGCAATCTCCCCCTTGATGAGTGCATTGTCAACTACACACACAAATCATAATGGAAACAGAAGAAGGAAGGAGAGAGAGGAGAGAACTCAACCAAATGACCCAAAAGCATAGCAAAGCCGAAGAAGGTCAAGTGGAAAGAGCAAGACAGCTTGGTCCCCAAAGACATGGGCAACGGCTCGACGCAACCAAGCAAAGCTAGCCCTCAAGAAGAGGTAGAACAGGCTCAACATCGCTAGCAAATGCCAAATGAAAAATTGAAGCAAAATGCTAGTCCCTCAAGATAGAGGCACAGAGGCTCAACACAACTAGCAAGAAAGCTCGACATCGACTGAAAAGCTCGATACCAACTGAACCCAACTGAAACAAAGATGCGACTGCTAGTCCCTCAAGATAGAGGCAAAGGCTCAACACAACTAGCAAAGCGCTCCGAACCAATTGGAAATTTCAAAAATTCTGCACGAGCAAACTCCCCCTTGCATGGTGCACACAACCGCCAACATGGGAGACATGATTTGTCCAAATTTTCTCCCCCTTAGTTGAAAATGCACATCAAGCAAAAGGAACTAAAAACTATTTTCTCCCCCTTAGAAAATGCACCATCAAAAGTGCCAACAAGAGAAGTTCTCCCCTTCCAAAATGCATATGAGTCATAATGCAAGTTAGCAGCTTCAGGAATATAGTCAAGAAAATGCAAAGATGCTCTAAACAGTATAGCTCCAACGACTCACTGGAAAGCATACAAGCTAGCGAAGGCTCAAACTGATCACCAAATATGAAATATGAACAAATGAGCAAAGTGAGCAGTTTTTAGCCAAAAAGGTATTCACCATCAAAATAGCACAAAACATGTATAGAGAGGAAATCAGACAAGTGCTAAACATGTATACAAGGTGAACTACCCCTAGCACAGTTCAATCATCATGCTATAGAATGAAACATAGACTTGTGTATCCTTAATTTTATCGGAGTTGTAGCGGTTAAGATTACACAAGTTAAAATTTCAGCATGTGATTGCGAGAGGTTGAAAGCTTGTCATTGCCTAACTTTTCAACTGTGCGAAGCCTATGCAGAAGCAATCAGAAGCTTAAAGCAACAGTTTCGGTCATACACTACATAGCTCAAGTTTAACTCAAAGTGCAATGAGAAACAGTCTCGAAACTGTGATGTGTTGACAAGCAATCCCATCTCGATCTTTTCAATTCACTTATCTTGGTTCAAATTTTATCTCAGAATATGAACATACCAAGCAAGTGAATGACTCAGAACTAGAGATATAGCAACCTAGCATATATGAAAAGCACGAGTGAATTCTACACATCCTACACATGCTAGTTGCATATCTCAATGGTGAACATTTTCATGTTTTATGTTTGTTAAGCAGATTCACCATTCAAAAATAGCTCAGCTCACAACATGTATTAGTGATCAGAAAGAGCATAAGCTACTGGTATCAACATATAGCATCGGAGCACACTAAACAGAGCATAATTACATTTTAAAGAATATATGCATGAAGCTCAGAATGTAAAAGCGTATGCTGAAATGCAAAAGAGAAACAAAACAAACGAGAAAATAGTCAGTCTATGATACAAGATCCAAAATGTTTCCCCCATCTAAGAGGGGAAACACACACCAAGCTCACCTCTCAACCGATTAAAGGTTGATTCGTCCAAAGGCTTGGTGAAAATATCAGCCTACTGATGATGAGTATCGACATGGCGAAGGTCGATATCACCCTTCTCATAGTGGTCCCACAGAAAATGAAAGCGCACATCAATGTTTTTGGTCTTCGAGTGAAGCACGGGGTTCTTAGCAACGCTAATCGCACTTGTGCTGTCATAAAGCAAAGGAACACGAGAAAAGCTCAGTCCAAAATCACGCAAAGTGGCCATCATCCAAAGCAACTAGGAACAGCAGCTAGCCGCAGCGACATACTCAGCCTCCGTGGTAGACTGGGCGACACTAGACTGCTTGCGAGAAGACCACGATACAAGAGAAGAACCAATAAACTGGCAAGTCCCAGAAGTGGACTTGCGCTCAATGCGACAACCAGCAAAATCGGCATCGGAATAACCGCAAAGGGAGAGGGTGGAGGAAGCTGAATACCAAATCCCGAACTCAGGTGTGAAACGAATGTACCTGAAAATGCGCTTCACCGCCTGACGGTGAGAAGTGCGCGGTGACGCCTGAAAGCGCGCGCACAGGCACACCGCGAACTGGATGTCCGGGCGTGTCGCCGTTAGGTAGAGCAGCGACCCGATCATGCTTCGATACTCCTTCTGGTCCACAGCTTCTCCGTCCTTGTCCGCATCCAGGGCCGTCGTGGTCGACATGGGTGTTGGAAGAGGCTTGGCCTCACCCATATCGAACCTATTCAGCAAGTCCTTGGTATACTTGCCCTGGTGCACAAACGTCCCTTCTCGGGATTGCTTAATTTGCAACCCGAGAAAGAAAGTCAGCTCGCCCATCATACTCATCTCGAACTCCCTGCTCATAGTATCTGCAAACTTGGCAACCAAAGCGCGAGAAAAGCCACCAAAAATGATATCATCCACGTAAATCTGGACCAAGAGAGTGTCTTTGCCTTGCTTGAGGAGAAAGAGCGTTTTATCCACACATCCCATTTTAAAACCCTTAGCAAACAAAAAGGTTCTCAACCAATCATACCAGGCTCTAGGGGCTTGATTCAAACCATATAAAGCTTTGTGGAGTTTGAAAACATGGTTTGGAAACTTGGGATTTTCAAAACCGGGGGTTGTTCAACATAAACCTCTTCTTCTATGTAGCCGTTTAAGAAGGCACTCTTGACATCCATTTGAAAAAGTTTGAAACGTTTGGATGTTGCAAAAGCCAAGAGTATCCTAATAGCCTCCAAACGAGCTACAGGAGCGAAAGTCTCCTCATAGTCTATCCCCTCCTTCTGACTATAGCCCTTCGCTACAAGCCTGATCTTGTTTCTAACAACGTGGCCATCATCTCCTTGCTTGTTTTTGAAAACCCTTTTTGTCCCAATAGGCTTACAGTCTGGAGGAGGTGGAACTAAAACCCAAACCCGATTTCGCTCAAAGTTCTCTAACTCCTCATGCATGGCATTGACCCAATCCAGATCCGTCAAAGCGTGTCCAACATCTCAGGGCTCAAAATCAGCAACAAAAGCAGAATTAGCAAAGTGAGAGATTTGAGACCTGGACCGAGTGACACGTTCGTCAATGTTGACGATCATCTGCTGAGGAGGGTGTTGGCGCTGGATGTGTCGTGGCGCCTCCCGTGTAGACGTGATCTCCCCCTCAACAGCAGCTGGTGCCTCCCCAGGTACAAAAGGTACCGCACGGGGTGGCGGATCCCACGACCCCTAGGAAGAAGACGTGTCGGGGCCGTGAGTCGTCGTAGAAGCCGCTCCTTGCGGCACAGCAGGTGGAGGGGGTGCTGGATCATCCATACCTTCAGCACCCTCATCCTCATCATCAAAAAGAGGCTCACCAACCTCATGATCACCTGCACGCTCAAAACGAGAAGAAGGACAAACCATGGTCTCGTCGAAGGTGACATCGGATGTCTCCATGACTCGGTTAGTGTCAAGGTTAAGTACACGATAAGCTCGAGTGTGAGTGCCATAACCCAAAAACACACCGTCAGAAGAACGAAACTCAAACTTGTCCAAGTTGCCCTTTTTGAGTATAAAACAATGGCAACCAAAAACTCGAAAATAACTCACCTTGGGCAGTTTTCCAAAACGCAACTCATAAGAAGTCTTTTTCAAGAAAGCTCGGAGAAAAATGCGATTTAAAATGTAGCATGCAGTGCTCATAGCTTCGGCCCAATATGGAGTCCTATGCTCATCGAGCATCGTCCTGGCCATCTCTACAAGGGTCCGATTCTTCCTCTCTACAACACCATTTTGGGTCGGTGTGTAGGGGGAAAAAAACTGATGCTCTAAAGCCAAAGAGTTACAAAACTTCTCAAAATCCGAATTCTTGAATTCGGAACCATTATCACTCCTAATAGCTCGCATCGAGTTCAAAGGGAACTCGTTCTGAAGACGTAAAATCAGATTGCGAGCAAAGGAGAAAGTCTCGGTCTTCTCAGCCAAAAAGAAGACCCATGAATATCTCGAAAAATCGTCAACAACGACAAGCACATACCACTTTCCCCCAACCGAGCTCACCCGAGCCGGACCAACAAGGTCCATGTGCAAAAGCTCTCCAGGGCGCTGTGTCATGACCTGAGTCATCGGATGGTGGGGAGCGACAGCCATCTTCCCATGTCTACAAGAATGGCAAACAAGATCCTTCTCCATCGACAACTTGGGCAATCCTCGGATTTGGCCAAGTGAGCTAAGTCTTGCAAGCAAGTCGAAGCTCAAATGTCCTAGTCTCCTATGCCACTTCCAAAGATCAGTGGAGGAAGGTCCAGCCAAAAGACAACGAGAAACTCCAAACGACTCCGAGAAATTCGCACGAAAGACTTTTCCAAAGGGCGAAATCATACAAACAAGATTGCCTTGAGGATCCAAAATACGACTGAGATTCGGTTTAAAACGAATCTCGTAGTCGTCGTCAAAGAGTTGCGAAACAGAAAGAAGGTTAAAATGCAAGTTAGAAACAAGAGCAACATCGCGCAACACAAAGTGCTCATTAACTCGCACCGACCCACTAGACAAAACCTTACCTTTGCTATTGTCGCCGAAGGTGATAAACTCCTTTTCGGCGACTGGACTAAGACTGGAGAACCACTTGGCGTTTCCGGTCATGTGCCACGAACACCCGAAATCCACCAACCAAACGTTCTCCAATCATTTTACCTACATCAATAAAAAGACATAAGGTGAGCATACGGTCCAACACTGGGGTTAGTGAAGTAAGGAGAATACAGTGTTGAGTCGGCTGCTCAAAAGAACGGTTAGCAGAAAAACCATTCCTAGCACGTCTACGAGGAAAGCGATCACCACGCACAGGAAAACGTGGTCCGCTAAGGAAGGAGCGCTCACCGCGATACTCAAAATGTGGTGGAGGAACACGCTCAACTACAAAGCCACCGCCACGGGGTCCATAACCTACAACAGCAGGCTCCCGCCGGGCACGACCTCTCCGCTGCCTAGGCCTGAGAACTTGAGGTTCTGGACCTCTGGGCCTAGCAGCACGCCTCTGAACATTCGGCACATGTACATCATGGAAAGAATGGTACATGTCCGCATTGTTCATCTCCCTAGCACGACGCGACTCTCTCTTGCGCCGAAAGCAAAACTCACTCAAGTGTCCATCTCTCCCACAGTGCTCACAGTGGTACCTCACCGCTCTCAAAGGGGGTTGTCGGTACTCACGGTAGTGTGTGTGGATCACTTTGCCCTTCTGTGGCATAAGCTCCTCCTGGATGAGTGGCATGGTGTCAAGCTTGTTCTTGAGGTGGTTTGGTTTTGGAGCCCATGATTGTTTCTTTGGTGGAGCTCTCGGAGGTTCAACAAAGACCCCATCCTTGGTGTTAGGCTTGAGAGGCTCTTTGGGTGGAATCTTGGTAAGCTTGGGAGTAGTGGTGGAGTTGGGCTTCTCACATGGGTTAAGACCACTCAACTCTCCAATCTTTCCAAAAGAAGAAACATCAACACCCGGAGCAAAACCTACACCTGGACCTCCAGCAGCTCGCTTGAATTGGGAGATCATCATCCCGAGCTGTGGCTCACCGCTAGACACCCATGACAAGATGGTCCGAAGGTATGTGTTTTCCTCCTCGGTTTGCATCTTGTCATGCTTCACGTTCGCAATCTCCATCTCCAAACCCTCACAAAGAACACACCTAGCCACACATGTGCTACCTGAGTTGGCCTCTTCAAGAGACACAATCTTGGTATTCGTCTCTGCCAACTCAGATTGCAAGACAGGACAAGTCTTGCACGCACCCAACAGCGAGGGTCTAGCCTTCAGCTCATCCACCTCTCCTACCAACGCAGCATACTTACCTCTCAAGGTGAGAAGGTCAGTCATGTGCTTGGTGCACATCTCACACTCTACCTCCTCAGAAGCGACCACGGTGGACTTAGCAAACTCAAGCTCTCTCACCATGTCCTCCCACTTCTGCCTAAACTCTTTGCGCTCTCTAGCAGCACGCCTAAGCAACTTGTCCTGACTAAGCAAGGCGACAGTAAGCTTCTCGACCTCGGCAGAAAGCTCGTCGTGGGTGAGAGATACCTGAGAGGTGTCGTCGTCGTCGTTCCGAGGAGTCTCCTCCAGCTCGCCGTCGACCTCCTTGCCGAGGGCCATGGTGCAGAAGCCGTCGTCGTCGGCGAAGAAGCAGAGGCTGTTCAGCTTGTCCTCGATCCTCTTCTTCTTCTCGGACTCGTCATCGCTTGAGCAAGCGGAGTCATCATCCGAGCCATCGACGTCGCTGAGCGTGGCGAAGAACGCACGCTGCTCCGCCTGGGCCTTCTCCAAGTACTTCTTCTTGATGTACTCCTTGTCGAAGCCGCCCCTCCGCTTGTGTCTCGCGGGGACGTACTTCTCCTTGCGCTTGCCGGAGTCGTACTTGTGCCCATGATCGCCCTTCCTAGATGTGTGCTTCTTCTTGGGACAGTTGGCGATGAAGTGGTCGGGGTCGCCGCACTCAAAGCATCCTGAGCGTCCTCCTCCACGGCGACGGTTCATGCGGTTGTTGTGGAATCGCGAGAACCGGTTGGCAAGCATTGCCAACTCGTCATCCCCCAAAGACTCCAGCTGGTCCTCTGTGACAGAGAAGAGTGAAGAAAGTGCAAATCCTCCAGAGGGGTTAGCAGAAGAGCCAGAAACCAAAGCCATAGTCGGGTCGGAAGGATTTTCATAAGAAGCCCTCGACATGGCGTCAATCTCACTAGACTTGAGCTTACTAAAGAGCTCGTCGCAAGTGAGGGTCTCATAGTTAGACGATTCGATGATCGCCTGGACCTTTGAGTCCCACACCGACCGATCGAGAGTATGCAAAAGCTTCAAAGCCCTCTCATGATCGTCGAAAGGCAACAACTCCTTGTTCGCTCTCATCTTGTTGACAATGACCTGAAAGCGAGCGAATAAACTCTCTATGCTCTCGCCAGACATATGTCAAAAGTTCTCATACTCCCGCTTGTGCGACTCGTAGAGACGGGATTTGACTTGAGTGGTTCCCTCATGGAAGCACATGAGGGTCGCCCAAATCTCACGAGCCGTGGGGAGGTGAGAAACGCGATCAAACTCGGACATGCTCAAACAGGAGAACAAGGCGTTACGAGCTCAGCTATTTGCTTCATGCTCATCGATCTGAAGCTGAGAGACACGAGCAGCCAAGACAACGTAATCGTCCCTATTGCAAATCTCCCAAACACAAGAGCCCGTGCTCTGGAGATAGGCCGACATGCGTATCTTCCAATACGCATAGTTCGTCCCATCAAAAAATGGCGGTTTGGCCATGCCGTGATCCATGTCGCCTTCTGTGGATCTGGAACCGGCTAAGGTGGAAGATCCTTAACCTGCTCCGATACCAATTGAAGGACCGAGAATGCACTAGCAAGGCGACCAGAGGGGGGGGGGGGGTTAATGGGAGCCTAACAAAATTTCTCTCGAAACATTGGCTAAATGTCCCAAGATCAGCCCCCGAAAGCTACGACCGAAACCGTGATGCCCACGACTCTTGGGAGAGGGTGGATGATCCCTAGGATCACAGCGAGGCACCACAAAGCGATAGCGAACCAAACACAAAAAGCTCCGGCACAAGTTCGACCCTTGAGAACCGAGTCGCGAACGTAGATAGACGGCTACGTCGAGAAATCTCCAAATACCGATGCTAACAAGTAGCAAAGATACCTAGAGAGGTTCCTTGGTCAACTACAAGGCCAAACGATAAATCCGAAAACCAAGCGAGGAAGCTGGGAGAGCAAACGCACAAAACCGGAAGCTTCAGGCAATTCCCGGACTGTCCGGACCTGGAGTCCCGGACTGTCCGCCCCTACTGCGGACTGTCCGCGACTTGGTGGCGGACTGTCCGCCGGCCGAATGGACCAAACAGCAACGTTGCTGAAAGTCCCCTGGTCGGCTCTCGGACCGGCGGACTGTCCGCAGGTCACTCCGGACCAAAACGCCCGAGCCGCGCAGCCACTGAACAGGCTAGAGCCCGACCCCCGGACTGTCCGCGCCCCTGGTGGCGGACTGTCCGCGGATGAACAGAGAGGGCGATTTTCATCGCCCCTCTCACGAATCCTCTCAAACCCGAATCAAAACTCAATCCCACGTCCCCAAACTTGGAGAAGATGATCACGAGGTAGTTAGAAGACTATCCCCAAGAAATCATCCGCTCAAATCAACTCAAACACCGGGAAATCGAAAGGGGAGGAGAATGAACCGAAAAAGCGCCACAAAAACGAAATCAACCCGATCTACTTGTTCGTGAGGAGTTACATGAATTCCTTCGGTCGAAATGACCTCCTCTCTATAAAGAACAAGTTGATTCAAACGGATTTCGCAAAGACGCACTAGAGAGGGAGATCGAGTGACGGGAAAATCGCGGAGAAACGAAGAACGCGAAGAACACGAACCAAAACGCGAATCAAGTCATCGATCTGCAACCGTGTGGCTACCACACGCTACAACAGTGAGGTTACGGCCTCACTTCCTCAAAATCTCCAGTACACAGAGGTATGGTTCTCTGCGGATCTCAGCTAGCTACAACAGGGGATTGGGAGAGCAGAAAACCCTAGAGGCAAAGAGCAAATGACTGAGATAGATGGGGAGGTGGGTGTCTCCCCCTACTTATCCTAATTCTAACTATTCCTAATTCCCACTCTACCCCTAACTACTTACAGAGCGAACCAGCTAAACCCTAAGGTTATTCTGGACCAACTCGATGGTAGGTGGATCCGACGGCCACGCCTGCACAACTCGTAGCGTTGCCTCGACGCAACCTCCCGATTGCCGCCACGTGCCGCCACCGCTCTACGTCCTCTTCGCGGACTCCGCCCCCGGTTTTGAGGCCCAAACCGGGAAACCAGCCTTCACGACCAACCCCCGGTTTTGAGGCCCAAACCAGGAAACCAGCCCACCGTTGCCTGAGTTTTGTGGCCCAAACTCAGCAAACCCGCAGCATCCAGGTTTTGAGGCCCAAACCTGGAAACCGTCTTCAGCCCGAGTTTTGTGGCCAAACTCGGAAACCATCCGAGCCCAGGTTTTGAGGCCCAAACCTGGAAACCATCCATCCGATGGTTTTTCTCTGGCTCTACCACCAAACCGAAGCTATAGAGGGGATGCACCGCCCGTGCACCCCGTCCACCGACACGTGTCCCCAGGTCCTTGACCCGAGCAACACCATGTCCCGCAAGTCTTTGCTCGTCGCTGTCCCAGGCTGCCAGCCGCCACAGCTAATCCTCAGGCCACCGGTCCCTCAGTCCAAGCCTCACGTCCGCCCTTCACCGCTCCCGGTCCGTCGGCACGACACGTCTCTACTTGACCTTCACCTTGCCCTCGATCACTGTCTCTGTGCTCGACACCTACACAACACAAGCCAAAGAACCTGCGATCAAACCCGTTGACAATCACTCATCACTCGAGACTCGGCATACACCCATGTATCCGCACTCTGGCTTATCTGTAACCAAATCATCATCACCGTTGCTGTTCAAATGCATAAAAACGAATAAACTAGACAAGGCTACACATAACCATGCATTCTATTCTAGCTAGCAAGTATACGATTCAACAAAGATTAAAATAAACCTGACAATTTGAACAAACTCACCTTGACTCAGCAGCGCGTTGCAGTGAGGGTAAGACGGTTTGCATTGTCACGGGGCCATCATTCACCAAAGAAACCTGCAAGAGTTTCCAATTTTCGCTTTTTCTGAAAACGTCAAACACTATGAAGGGAAATAACATATTTCATCATCACTCCAAAAACACCATCTGCCAATCAAAGTAGGAACATCATCTCTTGTTTAGATTCTGAGCTTACACTCATTTTCTTTGTCTTTTTTTTATTTCTTGATTTCTTTCTTCCTGCTTCCTTTCTTGTAACTTTTGAACCTTTTTTCAACAATTCGCTAAAAAAAGTAGAAACATCATCACATTTATTTTCATGTGATACAGTGACTCAGGGCAGAAATCTCTAGGTAGATGGAACCGTAGTGCAGAAGCAATAATAATATATAGGAGCTGTCAAGGGCCTTGGCGTCTAGGGTAGGAGGCCCTCGGCTACGGAGATCGTAGCCGTGGTCCGTGTCGTCTCCGGTGAGGTTTTGCCCCTCCACCGTCGGCTTGCTTGAGAGGGAAGAAGGAGATTAGGAATAATGATCTTTCTTCATTTGCATAGTTCCGATTACAACTCTAAATAGCCTCTTGCTGAAACAGCAAGGCCTACAATTAAGGAAAGCCAAACAACTAATTTGTTACTTCCTAAATCCTAGCCACTGCCGGTGGCTTCCCCAGACGCGCGCTGGGCGCGCTCTGCGGCGCGGCGCACGTCCCGCGCGCGACGGCGCCTCACATACGTGCGCCCCCACATGACATCTCCCCCTCCCTCCAGAGCCAGCGCGTCCTCGAGCTGGAATTCTGGGTACTTGGCGGTGAACACATCGACATCTTCCCAGGTTGCTGACGCCGGCGACTCACCCTTCCACTGGATCAGAATCTGGCGCACACCACGCGCTAGGCGCGTCTTGACTGCGCGCTCCGGCTCCGGGATCACAGCACCATGGTGAACAGCCGGTAGAGGAGGTGGGGCAGCCGGCGGGGAGCCGTGGAACTTCTTCAGGAGGCCGACGTGGAACACGTCGTGTAGGCGGGCGCGAGGCGGCAGGGCCAGACGAACAGCGACAACATTGATGAGCTCGGCGACGCGGTAAGGCCCGTAGTAGCGTGGACGGAGCTTGCCAGTGACATACTGAACCATGGAGGCAGCCGGTCGATGACGAAGGCGGAGCAGCACCCAGTCCCCCACCTTGTAAGCCACCGAACGGTGATTCTTGTCATAGTAACGCTTCTGGACCTGTTGAGCTTGCTCCAAGCGGGCGCGGATATCTGCAAGGAACTGATCCCGCTCCTCCAGTGACTTGGCGACCGCCGCCACCCTTGTGTCCCCAGTCGTGTAAGACCGGATGGATGGGGGATCCCGACCATACACGACTCGGAACGGAGTGTCCCGTAGCGACGACTGATAGGCGGTATTGAAGACAAACTCCGCCCAAGGAAGCCATTGTAGCCATTGTCTTGGCCGATCCCCCGTGAGGCATCGCAGGAACATGATGATGACGCGGTTGGCCGACTCGGACTGGCCGTCGGACTGAGGGTGGAAAGTCGTCGTCATGTGGAGCTTCGTGCCCACGAGCCGCATCAACTCGTGACAGATGGTGGAAGTGAAGACCGTGTCCCTGTCCGACACGATGGACTGTGGCACGCCGTGGAGACGGACGATCTCGGCGAAGAACCCCTGGGCGACCGACTCCGCGGAGTACGGGTGAGACAACGGAATGAAGTGACAGTATTTGCTGAATCTGTCGACCACCGTCAGGATCACGGACTTCCCCCGGACTCTCGGCAGCGCCTCTACGAAATCGATGGCGATGTCAGTCCACACACCTTGGGGTACCGGCAGTGGAAGAAGAAGGCCCGCATGATGGAGGTGTTCTGACTTGTAGCATTGACATGTATGGCAGGCTCGCACCCAATCCCGCACAAGCTTTTTCATGTTAGGAAAATGGAAATCTCGCCGCAGCCGATGAAGCATGCGCTGAACGCCCTCATGGCCTTCCGCGTGCACCGCTGCCAGGAGCTCAGGCAGCAAGGGCGAAGCCGGTGGAATGTAGAGGCGGCCGCCAAACTGAACGAGCCCGTCCACCAGTGCCCAGGGAAGGCCTCTAGCGCCCGCGGCGAGCTCGTCATGCAGGGCAACGAGAGCCGGGTCAGAGGCCTGGGCTTGGCGAAGCCTGTCGATGAAGTCGAATTGGGGAGCAGACAGTGCCAGGATAGAGCCCTCTGTAGGTGTGTCACGCCGTGACAGCGCGTCGGCCACTGCATTGGCCTGGCCCGGCTTGTACTCGACGCGGAAGTCAAAGCCAAGAAGCTTCCCCACCCAATGGTGCTGCGGAATCGTTGCAAGCCGCTGATCGAGCAAGTATTTGAGGCTGTAATGATCAGTCTTGACGGTGAAGCTGCGCCCCCAGAGATACGGCTGCCAGTGCCGCACCGCGTGCACGAGGCCGATCCGTTCACGCTCGTACGCCGCGAGCGCACGATGGCGGGGTGCCACCGGACGGCTGAAGAAGGCCACAGGGTGGTTGTCCTGGACCAGCACTGCCCCGAAGCCATGGGACGAGGCGTCGCACTCGACGATGAAGGGCGCGGAGATGTCCGGCATGGAGAGCACCAACGCACTGGTGACCGCGGCCTTGAGGGCGTCGAATGCCGCCGCAGCTTCCTCCGACCACCGGAACCCCTCCTTCGTCAGCAGGGCGGTTAGTGGCGCGGCGATGGTGCCGTAATTGTGCACGAACTTGCGATAGTAGCCCGCCATGCCGAGAAAGCCGCGGACCGCGCGTGGGGAGCGCGGCGTCGGCCACTCCTGCACAGCCCGCTCCTTGGCCGGGTCCATGGCGACACCCTCCGCAGAGATGACATGGCCCAGGTATGCGACGGAGGAGGTGGCGAAGGCGCACTTGGAGCGCTTGAGGAAGAGCCACTGGGTCTGGAGCTCGCTGAGGATGGCGCGGATGTGTCGAAGGTGATCTGCCCAAGTCCGGCTGTAGATTAAGATGTCATCAAAAAAGACAAGAACAAACCGGCGAAGGAACGGACGGAGAACGTCGTTCATGAGCGCCTGGAACGTCGCCGGCGCGTTGCAGAGGCCGAACGACATGACAAGGAACTCGTAGAGCCCATCATGAGTGCGGAAGGCGGTCTTGTGTATGTCGGCAGGGCGCATCCGCACCTGGTGATACTTAGAACGGAGGTCCAACTTGGTGAAGAAACGCGCCCCATGAAGCTCATCTAGGAGTTCATCGACGACAGGGATTGGAAATGCGTCCTTGACCGTAAGCGCGTTGAGGGCGCGATAGTGGACCCAGAAGCGCCACGACCCGTCCTGTTTCTTGACGAGGAGGACCGGGGACGAGAACGCGGAGTCGCTGCGACGGACGATGCCCTGAGCGATCATGGCGGCACATTGGCGCTCCAATTCATCCTTATGGGCCGCGGGGTAGCGATAGGGCCGGACGGCCACCGGCTGTGCATCGGGCTTGAGGATGATGCTGTGGTCACGTGCACGCTGGGGAGGCAGGCCGGTGGGTTCAGCGAACACCCCTTGGAAGGAGTCCAGTAGCTCGTCGAGGAGTTCCGCCGCGCCGGCCATGGCGACGAGGGACACTGCTGGGTGCGCGGCAACATCAGCCCAGCGCACCTGCCGGTCCTGGCGAGCGAACGTTAGTGTGCGCGCCTTGAAGTCCCACGTGATCGGCCCCAGGGTGACCAGCCATTGGGTCCCCAGGACAAGATCATAGCCCGCCAATGGCAGGACGAAGAGGTCGACCTGGAACGCCTCCCCTTCGATGGTGATTGGCGCTTGACGCAGGACACCCGGGCAGTGGAGCTTCTCACCATTGGCCACGGTAGCAGTGAGGCGTGGCTTGGCCTGGACGGGCAGGTTAGTGCGGCGCGCCGCCTCCTCGGCGATGAAGTTATGCGAAGAGCCCGTGTCGAGGAGAGCGGTCAGCGTCACCGCGCCCACCTGCACCCAGACCTGCATCGTGTCACAGGGTGGTACTCCGTGCACCCGGACCTGCATCGTGTCACAGGGTGGTACTCCGGCTACTGCCCGCAGCGAGAACACCGGGGCCTCCGCCTCAGATCCGTCCAGTGCGGTGTCTTCGGCGTCGGTGAGCGTGACCCCGTCGATGTAGAACAGACGGCGGCAGACGTGATTATGGCCGCGGGAGTACTTCTCATCGCAATTGTAGCACAATCCGAGGCGCCGCCGTTCCGCCTGGTCTTCTGTGGAGAGCCGTTTCACCGGCTTGGGCTCCTGCCTGGCGCCTCCAGCGCCCGCGGGCGGCGGAGCAGGAAGTGCGAGCCGCGGGGCCGGCATGGGTAGCAGGCCACGAGACGCAGACCGAGCGGAGGCCGGTGCCGAGGCAGTCTTGTCGAGCTCCATCAGTTCCACCTGCCGGGCGAGGCTCATGGCAGCCGCCAGCGATTGCGGGTTGTGAATGCGCACCGCGTGGCTCAACGGCGGCAGCAGACCTCCCGTAAACAGCTGGACGCGCTGCGCTTCATCCAAGGGTCCCGCGCGGGGAAGGAGCGCCTGGAACCGGTTCTGGTACTCTTCCACCGTTCCCGTACGTCTGCACTCGGCGAGCTCGAAGAGCGGCGCGGAACGCAGGGGTGGCCCGAAACGCAGCTGGAGGAGTTCCTTGAAGTGGCTCCAACGCGGAACACCCTCGTCTTCCCGGAGCTGGATGTACCACATCTGGGCCACATCGTCCAGATTGTACGAGGCCATCCAAACCTTCTCCTCCTCCATGATCCTCTGTTGATGGAAGTACGATTCGCAGCGACTAAGGAAGATCAGCGGGTCGGACGTCCCATCGTATTTGGGGAAGTCCAGCTTCTGAAAGCGCGGGGGACGGTCGGTGTGGCGCTGGTCGTCGGAGGTCCCGCCCGGGCCCGAACTGGAAGAGGATTTCCCCTTGTCTTGCTTGAGGACCGCAACTTCAGATTGCAGGGTGGTGATCGTGCCGGTGAGGATCTCGATCATCTTGGCGATATCGGCGTTGGAAGGCTCCGCCATGGGAGGCGTGGAAGAGGTGGCTGACGGCGGGGAGAATGGAGGGCAGGGGGAAGTCGCGGCGGCGTCTGGTGGAGCGGCGGCGGCGGCGGATGTGATGGCGGCGGCGGAAGGCTCAGCGGAAACAGAGGAACAGGACCGAGAGGACCGTGATACCAGGTTGTCAAGGGCCTTGGCGTCTAGGGTAGGAGGCCCTCGGCTACGGAGATCGTAGCCGTGGTCCGTGTCGTCTCCGGTGAGGTTTTGCCCCTCCACCGTCGGCTTGCTTGAGAGGGAAGAAGGAGATTAGGAATAATGATCTTTCTTCATTTGCATAGTTCCGATTACAACTCTAAATAGCCTCTTGTTGAAACAGCAAGGCCTACAATTAAGGAAAGCCAAACAACTAATTTGTTACTTCCTAAATCCTAGCCACTGCCGGTGGCTTCCCCAGACGCGCGCTGGGCGCGCTCTGCGGCGCGGCGCACGTCCCGCGCGCGACGGCGCCTCACATACGTGCGCCCCCACATGACAGGAGCAGATGCAATAACAAGTGCAAGATCGTGTATTATGAGTATGGGGAGCATAGACATACTGATGGCAATATTCAGCAAAATAAACAAGTGAGTAGAACATCTGTAAAACATCACTAAAGAAATACTAGCTATGTTATCAGATAGGAAGTGACTATGACCGAGAAGATGAAATGCACATCCAGCAGAAAAAGAATGTTCATGCAGGACCCAGGGGAGCATGGGAAAGTTACAACGAATGCATCAATCATGACAGGCAAATCCCAATATAAGTAGATCCATGTTAACAGAAGGAAATTAAAAAAGAACATTGATTTGATAGTCAAGAATTAAGGTTGGTAAACTGAACCAACACAGTACACATTTAATAACTGATATCTGATGAACACACTCCCACAGTCCCACTGCAGATTCTGATGAGCTATATATAAGGATATAGTCAGTCTGATAGGTAAACATACAAGAATTGGAGACGACAGCGCGCTAGTATATACAAAGCAGTTTTTTTGTCTGTATATGTTGAGCATTTACTATCCTAACCATCCAACCATTCTCGAGATATGTGCAACTAACCTTGACAACTTCTTTTCTATTGTTTCTTATTCCTATACATTGTGTATATATGTACAATACATCAGCTATACCCCTTCTATATTCTAAACCTAAACCCTAAATACAAGCAGAGAATACATTGAAATAAATGTTGTCACAGGAAAATACGATGGAGAGAGAAGATTGTCATGAATCTCAAGATAATTTTAACGGTGGCGATAGTACGTGCCTAGCTAGCATGTACGTGCCACAAGACATTTTTACAGTATAAACTAATTATAACTGAAGGAAGTGGGAGGCGGATGAACATAGAAGAGTGTTATACATATAGTCGGTGCCGGTGTCAGTGTTGGTGTCCGCCTCGTGGATGTCGACAAGGATGAGAAATCTAAGGCTGATACCCAACACTATCCACCCCTCGTCCTGTGACACCGTAGGAGAAGCATATTCGGCGAACATAAAACCTATTAAGCCCAATTAGCCCCCTTTGCCTAGAAGTGTGTTTCTTTCTATTTTACCGCACAAAAGACAAGTCTATGCCACTCCTACTCTAGCAAAGCAATTCAATGGTGAATGAACAACAAGTATAATGCGGAATTGAATTGTTCAAAGGTAAATGCGTAAGTAAAGGAGTAGAAATGACAAGACGATCTTTTTGTCGAGGTATCGAGGTGTCGGCACACCACCTAGTCCTCGTTGGAGCACTCGCGCAAGGGTATCGCTCCCCCTTGATCCGCGCAAGGATCAAGTGCTCACTATGAGCTGATTTTTCGCCACTCTGGCCTGGTGAATCGCTCGCTACCAGTCACAACTTGGCTTGGGTCATCCACAATGCCTCCGGATGATCACCAAGCTCTCCGATCGCCACCAAGCCGTCTAGGTGATGCTGATCACCAAGAGTAACAAGCAAGAACTCTCACTTGACCAACACAAGGCTAATGAGATGGGTGGATGCACACTTGCTACTCTCTATTCACTAATGAGGTGTTTGATCACTCAATTATCAAATCTCTCAACCTCACTAGGCCTCTTGCACTCACTTGCAATCACAATGTGTTTGTCAACCTTTCAAATGAGCAAGAGAGTCAGCATGAATGAGGGGGAGGCATATTTATACCCCCAACTCAAATCATGCACGAAGGGGTAAGTCCAGCCAGTTACACACTGACCGGACGCACCTGTCGGGGTGACCGGACGCGTCCGGTCAGTGTCTAACAGCTAAATGACGTTATCTCTGACACCTGTACGAAGTGATGATCGGACGCTCCCATGCGTCCGATCCCCTCTGACCGGACGCGTCCGATCGCGATTTTTCCTCTCTGGAACCTCTCTGTATACGACCGGACTCACCCCCCTGGTGCGTCCGATCGATTGCTGAGGGAGAGTCCGGTCACAACCAGACCCAAGCCTCAGCCAGCTACACTGACCGGACGCATACCCTAGCGTCCGGTCACATGAGCTCCAGCGTCCGATCACTGTTTGAAGTCCAAAACGACTTCGGTTTGCGACGCTCCCTTCACGAACTTTCTTCCTTATGATCTTAGGGACCTTTCTAAGCTACCTAGGGCTTTGGTTAACAAGTGTGCACCACACCTAACTCAAAAGTCTCACCTAGGTCAAGCTACCCATTCAAACCCCTCTTAATAGTACGGCCAAAGATAAAACAAAGACCTATGCTACTCTAAGTGTCCTTCAACACCAAATGACACTTAGAACTAGCCTATCATCGTCTTCGCCGTCCATCTTTTGAAAACCGAACGAATTCCATCAATAAGGGGACATGAATACCATAGTGCCCTCACGATCATCATTACCATGACCTAACTCACTGTTTCTGCAAAACACACGTTACTCATAGTAATTTACCGTTGTCATCCAATCACCGAAACCCACTGGGGGCCTAGATGCTCACAATCTCCCCCTTTTTGGTGATTGATGACAACCTCAAGTATGTTTGAAAGAGAGGTGAGGTTTTCAATTGCTTGGTTCATATAAGCATGAGTCAATAAGATCAAAAAGGGTTAGGCATGCTTATACAAACCAAGTCCACATAAGTACTCAACATATAAGAATTAACACAAGTACTTATAAACAAGCTCATTTATCGGAGTATAAGTGCGTAAGCAAAGTAAATGAGCATAACCAAGTGACATGTAGAAAATATGAGTTAAGCATAGCATGTCACAACTGAGCATAAACGAGTGACATGAAGTATATAACAAGTGAAGCATATCATGTCACACCCAAAAGACATACACAAAACGTACAAGAGCCAAAAGATAGACATGTATGCATATGAGTGCAAGATCATACAAAAGAACCGAAACCCTCTCACAGGCGATCATACAAAAGAACCAAAACCCTCTCACAGGCTCCCCCTATGTCTAATATACGCTCTCTCCCCCTTTGGCATCAAGGACCAAAACCTAAGGGTCGGAAGGCGGGACGGGAGCAGACGAGTCGGGTGACGAGGTGCGCGGAAGAGTCTCGAACTGAGCAAGGTAGGCCTCCTCGTCGGACGACGAACTGTGAGCTGGCTGACCCTCGGACACTGGACGTGGAGGTGAAGCAGTCTGGGTCTGCTCAGCTGACTCGGGAGCGGCCTCTGGTGCTGGAAGCTCTGGCTGTGGAGGCTCTGACTCTAGAGGAGGGTCCACGGGCTCTGTCGCTGCCACGGACACGGTCAAGAGAGTCTCAGGTGCTGAACTGACAGGCAGAGTCTGACTCTCAGAGACCGGAGGCTCGGACGACGCTACTGAGGAGGGGAGTGTCTCTGTGGTACCAGTAGCTGGAGCAGGAGCTGGAGCAGAGGTCACCGGCAACGGAAACGCTGGCGGAGTAGGTAGGCCGGTGAGCTCACTGAAGGAAGCCTCCAGACTCCTCGGGGTCACTAGAACCGACTCTGTCTGAGTGGGAGTGAAGCCTGAGTGAATCGACGTGAACCCTGGCTGCTGCCCTGGCAGAGGTGAGGAGAACCACTGCGGGTACTGCGGAAAGGGCGAGACCGTCGACGAAGGAACTGACGTGTAAAACGAGGTCGACGGTCCGGGCTGCTGCAGCTGGAACTGAGATGGCTGAGGTAATTGTGGAAGAGCCGCCATCCTCTCCATGAAAGCAAGTGCCTGTGTCTGGAGCTGAATCATCTGCCTCTGGAGAGCGTCCTGGCACTCCTGTGCCTGAGCTACTGCCACTACCTGTGCCTCTGCAAGTCTGGCCTGCTCCTGTGCCTGTCGTCGCTGCTCCTCAGCCTGATGCTGAACCTCCTCAGACAGCCATGATTGTTGCTGCTCCATCCGAGAGAGAATAGCCAAGAGAGCTGGATCGGAGCCGGCCATACGCGAGGAGGAGGCCTCGGAGTCATGAGCTCCCTGTGGACGCATCCTTGGAAGAGGAGCGTAGTCGTCGTCGGTGTTGTCAGACGGAACCTCCAGGTCAGGGTCCTCACCCTCTGCCTCAAGCTGTGCGAGCTCGGCCTCTGCCAACTGACGGACAGTCTCGTCCTGTTGTGCCTCTGTCTCTGTGACAACCGGCCTCTGGCGCTGACCCTTGGGTCGAGTGTCTGGACGATCCCCGACAATCTGGCGAGTGTCGTATACGGGGAACTCCGTCGGTGACTGGAGAAGCTCTGGAAGCAGGGCCGAAATCATCCGCCTCAGAAGAAAACAGATCAGGTGGGCATAGGGGAGCTGCCGGTGACCTTTGAAGCCCTCTGTGAGTGTGTCCTCCATCTCTGAAATGATGACGTCCCAAATATCGAACTCAAGCTGGGAGACCAAGTGGTGAACTAGCCAGATCTGAATCCTGGTCAACCCCTCTCTGTAGCCTGTCCGGGGTAGAAGAGTACGCCTCATGACCTCGTTCACGAGACGGGCCGTCGACGTCAAGTCACGAGGACGCCGGCTGGACCCCTCTCCGAACGGCTCCCGGAAGCAGGCACGAACTAAGTCGGCAAGTGGAATCTCTCCTGCGTGTGGACGCCTAGGCGGCTCTGTCTCTCCATAGCACAGCGTGTGAACCCGAGTCGGATAGGCTGTCAGACTAAGGTACTCTCGGGCACGGGCACTGTAAAGCCTGTAGGACCTCCCCCTGAAGGCAAAGTGAAGGAACCGGTGATCCGGGGAGATCCACAGGGACGCGTAGAACTGTCGAACCCAATCCTCCACGTACTGTCCACTGCGTCCAAGTAGATCTGCTAACCCCGACAGGTAAGACAGCATGGGCCGAATGGCCTCTCTAGCAACCGCGACTATAGTCTCCAGCGGACAAACTCGGTGAGGACGAATGTGGACGCCGCTGTTGACATAAGCCCGGTAGAAGTCCTCCTGAATCACTGTGTAGAAGCCCTCGGAGGCCTGAGGGTGCCTGGCGGCTGGGAACCACTCCTCGTACGGGATCTGACGCAAGGCCTGCACCTGATGTGCTGTCGCAGCCCGCAGGTCCAAGTGCTCCACAGGTGGGGGTCCCTGTGGCCTCGGAGGGGGTCGACCACCCCGCCTCTGCCCCTTAGGTCTAGGAGACACCTGAGTGCGAGTACGGGTGGATCGACGGACCGACGATTGAACTGGCTGCTCCTCTGTCTAACCCTCTGCCTGGGTCTCTGTAGTGGCGCTGGGCTCTGGAGCGGACCCACCTGCTGTAGCTGCTGCTAGAGCTGAGGCTGCCTCTGACGGAAACTGAAAATCTGGCGGGAGGACCTCAGCGGGGTCATCAAGAGAATACTGCACACCGTGAACCCAGACAACTCCGCCCTCTGTCTGAAGCAGGGCCTGCACCTGCTGCTCTGTGAGGAGGTCACGAACCAGGCAACCACTCTGCTGTCCACTGCCCTGACTGCCCTGAGCTGAAGCCGGGTCTCGAATACGAAGACCGCCGACCTGACCACCCTGCTCGGCCCTCTCGGCCGCTCGAGCTGCTGCTAGTGCTATCTCGGAGTCACGGTCTAGACACTTGCGCTTCTTGGAGATGAGCTTCTGGGGCCTCTTCCCTTTGTCACCAGAGGGAGGGCGCGGGGGACGAGGATCAGCCCCGGGACCTCCGCCGACGTTCTTGCAGCGAGCCATCGCTACAAGAACAGAACCACTGCCACTAACTGCCACGGACAAGACCAACTGCCTCTGAGAACCACTGTCACTGACGAGACCTGCTGCCACGGAGTACCACTGTCAAGTAAACCAGAGAACTGGACTGAACCTCAGAGGCTTGGCCTCGTTCCGTATCCGCGAGCTTGGCCCCGGATTTGGCTGTCACTATCACACGGCTCACTGACACAGTCCCGACTCGATGACGAGATGCGACAAACTGATGAAGCGAGGAGAAGGGACCGACACGTTCGGGCACAAAGATGTCTTGACGGAAGGATGGGGAGGGAGTAGCCGGCCGGAGAGAGGTCGCCGGAGAGGAGGATGAGGGCTGGAAGCGTCCTCCGACAAGAGAGAGACTTGAACTCCGGCGAGGGCCACCAACTCCGGCGAGGAGCGAGTGGGAAGCTCGGGCGAGGCGAGGAGTAGCGGCGCGGTGGATAGGGCACGGGAGCGCGGGGCGGTGGCGCGGGCGCGGGCACGAGGCGGCGGCGCGAGCGCGGACACGAGGCGGCGACGCGGCCGGCGCTGGCGCTCGAGGGGGGGGGGGGGTGAAGACGACAGCGCGGAGGTTAGGGCACGGCTCGGGCGTGGGCGAAGGAGGAAGACAAGAGAGGAGGGGCCTGTCGCGGAACCGTCCTGATTATAAGGACTCAAGTACCGTCTTAGTCAATTACGTCTGACATCGACCCGCACTTGAAGCCATATAACCCCGGTAGTCCAGAAATCTCGAAGGATTTCAACATCGTACAACATATAAGATCACATCGTTCAAGTATTACATTCGAAAGGATACAACACAGATAAATGAAATCGGATTTAAAACATCAGAGTGCGAATTTAAAATCGAGTTATTACAATACTGAGTTTAAAGTGCGGAAGCTTAAATAAGTTTTGAAATACGACCACCACACATGTGGTCCAAATAAAACATTGTTTGATAACTTAACTCAACACAATTCACTCCTCCTTTTTCAAGTAATGTGCCACTAGAAGTCTCAGACCAGCAAAAGAAAAGGGGAAGCTTTTGGACGACCCTGCCCTGGGCCTACTCCTCATCACCTTCCACTGGGTAGAGGCAGTGCTTACAATAGCCATAGTACACCTGGCCATCTGCAACAAACGGGATAAACCCTGAGTACGGGAATGTACTCAGCTAGACTTACCCGTCCAACTAAAAATAAAGACACCAAGGGTATGCATGGCCTTTTTGGTGGAGCTGGGATTTTTAGTTGCGAAAAGCTCATAATTAAGATAAGGAGTATTAATGACATATGTGAGCTGTCAGTTTTTAGTCCTATCTCATTTCCTAGGTTTTGCACCTGAACTACTCCACACACTTGAGTCTAACAAGCAATAATATAACCATATCCAGTTGACTTATCCACATTTTAGTTGAACCTTTAAACATCACATGGAGTTGTATCATGGTGAAGCTCGCCATAGTTTCCCACTAACCGGGGGATACGGCGACTCGAATCGAATTCCAAACCAGCTGGTGAAAGACCTTTAATACCAACCCACACTTTCCCCGTCGGGTCCATGCATTGGGTAACCGCTCGATGCTTGTTCGTGGTGGTAATCGTCGCGGTTCAAGCACGGACCGCCCAATTGGAACCTGGCGATGGCCTCTCGCGGCAGATCGCATTTCCATACTAGAGGGCGCGACACGGGTCGAAACCGGGCTGAACAGCTTCTAACCGGCTTTGGAGTCGATGATTACGGCACCGACATATCCCTAAGTAAAAGGGCGCGTTCAAAAATGAACGAGGGCCAACATCGATACAAACCTACACGATCCAACGGACGGACTGCCCCAAGTTTCCAAACTTGTGCCTTGCCTTCTAGTTGACCGTATTTCATTACTACTCAGGTTCTTTTCCACGATAGCAAAATATAGCCAACCGTGATCCGGTAAATACCCACCAGGGGTATTACGGAAACATCCTTAGCTACCACTTTTATTAAGCAACTAAGCAATTCTACATTATAAATAAGGAACAGGAGAACAAGGCAGGTGTAAGTAATAATCAAGGAAGGATAATGCATCAAGTAGGATTCAGACAACTCCTATACCTAATGCAGCACAATATAAAAGTACTCAAGTAATTTAATTGTAAAACTGGGAGGCTTAGAATGCTCCGGGGCTTGCCTTGAGCGAAGACCGAGGCCTCGTGGGAGGGGCACTCGGGCAAGTTAGTTTCAGCTGCGGAGTTGACCTCCTCGGCTTGATGAAGTTCCGGGATCTCCTGCTCGACGTTTGCCTCTTGCTCCTGGTCGGGCCCCGGGGGTGTCGATCCTATTGCATGCGGTAAAGAACAATAATTAAATAATGCGGGTGCGAGATATGGTGGTATGAAAAGCCATGCTTCTTGCAAACCAACAAAGCCAACTTGTTGAACCACTTTTGACATTGAGGTAAATACTTATTTACCTCATAAAACAAAAACCATTATTTCCACTATTTCCTATTTAGAAATTCAAAAGAAAGTCAAGTTTGAACGACAAGTGTATTTTTCTGAACTCAGAAAAATCCACAAAAATTTCAGGAAGCAACTAACACCAATTGAAGCTTACTGAACAATTTTCAGCAGGAAATAAAATACCGAACAGTAGCTACAAAAAGATGAAATACACAGCTCAAAAAGGTACTTTGAACTAACTCTTCTCCTAAAAAGTGTCAAACAGCAGATTTCATAATTTTCCTAGTTTCATCCACTCTTAAACATGCTACTGTAGAAAATTTACTGTCAGAGTATAAATACACAGACCCACACAAAATAAACAAATCTATCCCAAAATAACCCAATTGAACTACAACCCTACTGGAAATGGGTGCTAAACTCAGTTTCATATTTTTTCCAGATTCTACTCCATATTTCATATTTATCAAGGAAGTTCCATGAACAGAAACATTATATTATTCCTTACATGAATTTCCAAAGAAAAACACAGAAAAGTACATTTATACAGTAACTTCATATTTTTCCATACAACAGCCTATGGTTAACATTTTTCTTAGCTTGAACATCACATACAGAGACTTAACATTTTTCCCATATTTTAGTTTGACACATAAAACACCTTAACACTTATTCCAAGAAATCAGCCAAAAAGGACTTTAAACCATAACAGAAAACTTTTCTACATAAATAGGGCCTCATATATTTTTCACAGGTACATAACATGATAATAAACTTACACAAAATTTTCCATGAATTAACTTGACCAGAAAACATATATAACCATTTATCTCAACAAAAGCATATAAACTGAAATAAATAAAAACAGTAATAAAAACTTCTTCTAAAAATACTTTCATATTTTTTCATGATAGATCTACTCATAAACAATCTAACAAAACTGAAAGCACTTCATTTGGACTTTTAAAACGTGCTACACAAAAATAACAAGCCTTTCTGGAATTAAAAACAAAAAGGAAAAATCATTTGAATTTCCCGGCCTGACATTCGTGGACTCGGCCCATAGACCGGGTGAGACTGACGCGCGGGGCCCGCTGGTCAACGAGGCCCACCGGTCAGAGAGGGCAGAGCAGGGGAGTGGGTTGACCGCGGCTTGCTCGCCGACGGCGAGGTCGCCGGCGGTGGGACCGGGCTCATCGTGCTCCCCTTGACGAGACGGACCGAGAGGTGGTGATGGTTGGGCTAGCGCATGGCCGTAGCTCGCCGGCGGCGAGCGGTGGCGGACGGCGGCGGCGGTGACACGTGGCTACGCCGTTTCCGGCGGTCGCCGGCCAAATTAACAAGGGCGAAAGCTTGCGTGAACTCTAGGAGAGCTACTAGAGGGGTTGGTTCGGCCGGTGAAGCTCCGGTGGAGCTCCACCACGTGCGCGACCATGGCGGCGTCCATGGCGCTCGGTCAGGCATGAATGGGAGGCTAGGGGGCGGTAGAGACCTCGCGGAGGTGTGTTCTCACCTTGCCTTGGCCTGATGAAGCTTGACGGTGAAGGAGAGGGGTGGCGAAGCTCAGGTTGGGGAGGAACAGCCTCAAGCTCCGGACGGCGCCGATGGTGTCCGCGGCGGGGCTTCTCGGGTTCCGGTGCCGGTGAGGCTCGAGAGGTGGTGCGGAGGTGCGCACCGTGTGTGCGGGATGAAGGCAAAGTGGAGGTCGGGGTTAATCGGCCAACGGTGGCTTGGTGGAAGTGGGAACGGAGAGGGAAATGACGACGGCGAACGACGGCGGGCATGAGCGTTCGCGCTCGCGTTCGTCCGCAGAGAGGAAGGAGTGAGAGCGAGAGCGAGTGCGGGTGTGTGTGCGTGGGTGAGTGAGGGAGCGAAGGGGTGCTCGAGGTTTTGGTTGGCCTTGGCCGGCCGGTGGTCGTGGCGGGGGCCACGACCAGCGAGCGGCGCGTGCGGCAGCGGCAGGCGCTGGCGTGCACGGCGAGCGGGCGCGACAGGCGAGGCGAGCGGAGAGTGGCCGGGAAAGATTGTGGCGTGATCGGGTGGTGCAAGATCGGGTGAGGAGTGGCGGAGGCGGATTTGCGCAGGCATCGCCGGCCACGTGGCGCGGACGCCGGCGTACGGCGCGGCCGCGGTCAGAGCCACCGGCGCGTCGCGCGGGCGGGCGCGCGCGGGCGCGAGCGAGCGGGCGAGCAGGCCGACGCGGCGGAGCTGGGCCGAGAATGGCCGGATGGGCCGAAAGTGAGGGCGCGGGAAAAATTCTTTTCCTTCTTCTTTTTCCGAAAATTTTTCAAACTTTGACCACTCAAAAACAGTTTCAAAAACTCCAAACTAGGTTTTGACCCAAAAATAAAAGTTGCTTAAAATAGTTTGCTCTACAACTTTCATATAGAATATTTTTTCTGAAAAGCACTTTTAAAACCTCCACAGAAATAAAGCCAATTTTGAGACATATATCATTTTGTTTCCCTTGTTTTTATTTGCTAAACAAATTTGAACTAGGTCAAAATGTTAACATGCAAAGTATTATACTCAATATTCTTCATTTTATAAAATTATTTGCCAAGATAGGAATTTACTTAAATCATGAAGTCCAGAAGAAATTCCAAATCCAATAAATAAGCAAAAGGCAAAAACACTCTCATGCACATGAAATGATGCAATGCATTGCTTATGCATTTTAGTAGCTAAATGCAGTTCCTAATGCAGTGCTTGACACTAGGGTGTCACAGGGCCCACGAGTCAGTCGGAATAAGTCACTGCGCAAGTTAAGTTGCGACCGGACGTACAAGGCCCTAGCGTCCGGTCACGAACAGAGAGTTCCCAAAACCTGTTTTCCTTGATCGGACGCGTCCTGTCGCACTTGACCGGACGCACCGAGCATCCGATCACGCGCTAGCAAATGACCGGACGCACGAGCATTCTCCAGACCGGACTCGCCTGAGTTACTGTTCACGAGCGCGCGGGATGAGCTGACCGGACGCACCGGGAGCGTCCGGTCACAGGAAAACCCTATTCTGACTCGATTTTTCGCGCCGACTTCTCCCAACCAAATTCCAACTCAAATAAGACGCTAATAAACACTAGTTGGAACCTAGAGGAGTGACCTCTCTCAAACCCTCAAGTTTTTTCAAATATTTTGCCATAGGCTAACTTAGTTTTCTTAGAGAGAATAGGCAATAAAACTCCGAGGAGACAACGTGTGGCCACCAAAACTAGGGGTCTTAACCATTAGGAGCCTCAAATGCTCCCCCTAGCGGTGGACGAACACAACGGTTACTCAAAACTTTTAACCGAAAAGAACCGACAAAAGCAACAAACATGCATATGCAATGCAATACGGAATTTGAATCTAGATTGCTTGTCAAGTTTGCTCATGGGTAAGCTTCTTCACACGCTTTTTAGGTCGGTTATCTTAACCACGTCTGACAAGCCTATGTGCATAGCATAAATTAAACATGGCATATTATACAATGCAATGCAAAGACAACCCCCTTTCACCTTTTGACAAAGTTACTTAGATCAAGCACATTAAGCTCACTTCGCAATCTACAAAGAGCGTTTTCATCCAGGGGTTTTGTGAAGATATCCGCCAATTGATCTTTGGTTCTAACTCCCTCTAAGGATATATCTTTCTTGGAAACATGGTCTCTAAGAAAGTGATGGCGAATATCTATGTGCTTTGTGCGAGAGTGTTGAACCGGGTTGTTAGCAAGCTTAACTGCGCTCTCATTGTCACACAACAAAGGTACCCTTTCTAGAACTACACCATAGTCTAAAAGGGTTTGTTTCATGTAAAGGATTTGTGCACAACAAGCACCCGCGACTATGTATTCCGCCTCGGCGGTAGACAAGGCCACACTATTTTGCTTCTTCGAACTCCATGAAACTAGTGATCTCCCAAGCAAATGGCACCCTCCGGATGTGCTTTTTCTATCTACTTTGCAACCCGCGTAATCCGAATCGGAATACCCAACGAGTTGGAAGTTAGCTCCTTTGGGATACCAAAGGCCAAAGCTTGGGGTGTGCTTTAGGTACCTAAGGATTCTCTTCACCGCTATGAGATGTGATTCCCTAGAATCGGCTTGAAAGTGAGCACACATGCACACACTAAACATGATGTCGGGCCTAGATGCGGTCAAATATAACAAGCTACCAATCATAGAACGGTAGAGAGTTTGGTCAACCGGGTTACCTCCCACATCTAGGTCGAGATGTCCATTTGTTGGCATTGGAGTCTTGATAGGCTTGCAATCATCCATGTTGAAGCGCTTGAGGAGGTCTTTTGTATACTTCTCTTGAGATATGGAAGTCCCCTCCTTCAATTGCTTGACTTGGAAGCCTAAGAAGAATGTGAGCTCTCCAATCATGGACATTTCGAACTCCTTTGACATCAAGTCACCAAATTCCTTGCAATAGGCTTCATTTGTTGACCCGAAGATGATATCATCAACGTAGACTTGACAAATGAAGATTTCTCCATCAAGCTTCTTGGTGAATAGTGTGGTGTCGACCATCCCAATGGTGAAGCCCTTCTCAATGAGGAAGTCCCAGAGGCGCTCGTACCAAGCTATTGGGGCTTGCTTGAGCCCATATAGCGCCTTGGACAACCTATAAACATGATTAGAATATCTAGGGTCTTCAAACCCGGGAGGTTGATCAAGACTAGTTCATTTATGAAGCCATTTAAAAATGCACTTTTCACATCCATTTGATATAATTTAATGTCATGATGTGATGCATATGTAAGGAGGATACGAATGGCTTCGAGTCTTGCAACCGGGGCAAAGGTCTCTCCAAAATCCAAACCTTCAACTTGAGAGAACCCCTTTGCTACTAGCCTTGCCTTGTTTCTAACAACCTTGCCTTGATCATCTTGTTTGTTTCTAAACACCCATTTTGTTCCAATGACTCTTGCGCCTTTGGGTCGCTCTTCAAGTGTCCAAACTTGGTTGCTGGTGAAGTTGTTTAATTCTTCATGCATAGCATTCACCCAATCCGTATCACCTAGAGCTTCATCTACAATGGTAGGCTCAACAAGAGACTCAAAGGAGTGATGTTCAATAAATAAAGCAAGTTTTTGAGATCGAGTCATTACACCCCTTGTTGGACTCCCTATGATGAGATATTGAGGATGAGCTTGTAGTAGAGGAGTAGTTATTTAATCAACCACTTGAGGGGCCGCTTGTGGAGCATCAACATCTTGTGCTTGTACCATCATTTGATCATGGGAGACATGAGTATCTTCAAATGGATCCCTCCCATCTTTGTCATCAACAAGTGGTACATTGGATGAGGATGGCTTGTCAATGACTTGCACATCATCATCATCATCTTTAGGCTTGATGGCTCCAACCGGCATGTTCTTCATTGCTTCCCTCAATGGTTCATCACCTACATCATCAAGATTTTCATGCTCTCCTTGAGAGCCATTAGATTCATCGAATTCCACACCATATGTTTCTTCTACCATCCCGGTGGCATGGTTGAATACTTGATATGCTTTGGACTTCAATGAGTAACCAACAAGAAAACCAATATCACATCGGCGTTGAAACTTCCCTAGGTGTTGGTGCTTCTTGTAGATGTAGCATTTGCACCCAAACACTCTAAAGAAAGATACATCCGGCTTCTTGTTGTTGAGTAGCTCATAGGGGGTCTTGCCAAGTAGACGATGGGGGAACAATCGGTTTGATGCATAACAAGCGGTGTTGATTGCTTCCGCCCAAAATCTCTCTGGTGTAGAGTACTCATCTAGCATTGTCCTTGCTAGGGTGATTAGAGTCCGGTTCTTTCTCTCAACTACCCCATTTTGTTGTGGTGTGTAGGTCACGGAGACTTCATGCTTGATCCCAACTTCATCACAATATTCCTCAATATGGGTGTTGTCAAACTCCTTTCCGTTGTCACTTCTAATCTTCTTGATCTTCACATCAAATTCATTTTGGGCTCTCTTGGCAAACTTCTTGAATGAAGGGGTTGCTTCAGATTTATCATGAAGAAAGAATACCCAAGTGTATCTAGAGTAGTCATCAACAATCACTAGGCAATAGAGATTTCCACCCAAGCTTGCATATGTTGTTGGCCCAAATAGATCCATATAAAGAAGCTCTAACTCTCTTGATGTTGATACAAAGGCTTTGGTTGGATGAGTGTATGGCTGGATATCGAGCCGAGCTGGCTCGGCTCGGCTCGACTCGTTCTAGCTCGTTAGGATAACGAGCTAGCTCGGCTCGGCTCGTTACCTTAACGAGCCAGAATGCCAGCTCGGCTCGGCTCGTTAAAAGCTCGAGCTAGCTCGTTAAGCTCGCGAGCCAGGTATAAAAAGTATACAAAATATAGTATTTATATTTATCTAAAGCTTGATAATATTAACAATATAAAAGTAACACATCCAACATCCTTAAATTGAACTAAAAATTAATAAATGTTAACATATATACATGTATAATAACATATAAGATTATTATACCATATATCCATTAGAAATAAAATAATAAAGTCATAATAATCACAAATTTATAGGGTCTAGATCAGTTATCAACCAATTATAAAGTACAAAATACGAAGTAATACAAAAATTTATATAAGATTTGTTGCTTTTTTCTTAAAAGTTTAGCTCGTTTGGCTCGCGAGCAGCTCGCGAGCTGGCTCGAGTTAGCTCATTATAGCTAACGAGCTAAAATCTTGGCTCGGCTTGGCTCGTTAGCATAACGAGCCGAGTCGAGCTGAGCCGAGCCAGCCACGAGCCGAGCGAGCTAACGAGCTTCGAGTTTTTCGTCCAGCCTTAGATGAGTGTTTGCAACTTGCTTGCCGGCTTGACATGCACTACACAATTTGTCCTTCTCAAATTTGACATCCTTCAAGCCCCTAACCAAATCCTTCTTCAATAGCTTGTTGAGAGTGTTCATTCCAACATGTGCCAATCTTCTATGCCATAGCCAACCAAGTGATTGCTTAGTGAACAAACATGTCTTCAAGTTGGCATCTTCGGATTTGAAATCCACTAGATAGAGATTGTTGTATCTAAAGCCCTTGAATATCACTTGTGTATCATCTTTCTTGGTCACAACCACTTCCTTGTCGGTGAACAAACATTGAAAGCCAAGATCACATTATTGCCCAATGGATAGCAAGTTGAAGCTCAATGATGCAACTAGAAGTACATTAGAGATGGTATGATCATTTGAAATTGCCACTTTGCCCAATCCCTTGACATTGCCCTTTGAATTTTCACCAAATGTTATCTTTTCTTGGTCATCGACGTTCTCTTCTAGTGAGGTGAACATCCGGGGATCAGCGGTCATATGTTGTGTGCAACCACTATCAATCACCCAATGAGATCCACCGGTCTTGTAGTTCACCTACACACACAAGAAATCAAGCTTGAGCTTTTGGGACCCAAACTTGTTGTGGTCCCTTAACCAACCCAAATTTGCTTTGGCCTATTTTTGTTAGGAGGCTCCATGAACATGACTTTCATCTTGCCACTAGAGTCTCGTCTAAGCATGTAGTGAGCATTGAAAGCAAAGGGCCTAGCATGCTTGGGCAAGGGTGTAGGTTTAGGCTCTTCACAATCATGAGCAAAGTGTCCTTCCTTTCCACACTCATAGCATCTTCCAATCTTCTTCTTCTTTGGCTTAGTGATGCTTTTGCGTTGCTTCATCTTCTCTTCAAGGAAGCCAATACCATTTCTATTTGTCTTCATTACGGTGTTCATGAGTAGCTCACTTTGAAGACATTGCCCCTTGGTGAATTTCTTCAACCCGGTGGTAAGGTGCTCCTTCTCTCTCTTGAGCTTGTCATTCTCTTGTTGGAGCTCTAATTGAGATGGTGTCATCTTGTAATCTCTTTCCATCTTCAATCTCTTGTTTTCTTTTTTTAGCATGTCTAGCTCAAGTGACATGCTATAATCATCATCATGAGTTTCTATGACAACTTGCTTTGTGGTTGTAAGCTTCTCTAGATCAACCTTGAGTTTTGCATTCTCATTCTTGATCTTGACATAGTCATCATAATGATCGGCCACAACCACACTCTTGCCCTTGCCACTAGCTTTTTGCCCATCATGCTCACTAACCAAATCCTCACAAGATGTTGCTATGTCACACTTAACAACAAGGTTAGGAGCATCATGTGTCTCATGTGAAAGCATATCATAAGTAATGGTGAGAGCATCATAGTCAACTTTCACTTGAGTGTATTGTTCTTTGAGCAAAGCATAACTAGTGGTAAAGTCACTATGCATCTTATCAAGTTTCTCATTTTTAGCTTTGAGCTCCTTGTTAGAGGACTTGAGCTCCTTGATGGATGATGTCATAGTAGCAAGTTCATCTTTTAACTCATCACTACCATGAATGGCATGATCATATTTATCAACAAGAGATTTATTTTCATCAACAAGCTTTTCATTTTTAGCTCTAGTCTTTCTTATGATTTTAGAGTAGTTGTTTAGCAATTTGACAAGTTCATCATAAGTAGGTGCCTCAAATTCACCATCACTATCACTATCACTAGAGTCATCATCGCTTTGTACCTTCCGGTCACCCTTGGCCATAAGGCATAGGTGTGTAGATGATGATGGCGACAGTGGTGGTGGTGGTGTAGAGGAGCCAATGACTAGAGCGGCCACCTTCTCCTTCTCATCATCACTATCTTCATTTGATGAGCCACCGGAGGAGTCAATGTCGGTGAGCCAATCACCAACAATGTAAGCCTTGCCACCTTTCTTGTGGTATTGCTTCTTCTTCTTGCCATCCTTCTTGTTCTTGTAGTTCTCTTTCTTGGGCTTGGTGCATTGATGAGCAAGATGACCAAGCTCACCGCAATTGTAGCAATCCATTTCGGAGATTGGCCTCCTCTTGCTACTTGTGAAGAACTTCTTTCTTGAGTCAAAGTTGACTCCATTCTTGTGAAGCTTTTTCAACATCTTGGTGGTCCTTCTCACCATGAGAGCGATGTTGGAATCATCCTCTTCATCACTTGAGCTCTCATGATGCACCTCAATAGCCTTGGACTTGCCCTTCTTGTCATGGCTTGCTTTGAAGGCCAAATCCTTCTTCTTGTCGGTGGAGGAGCCACCACTTGGTGTGATGTGCATGTACATCTCATGAGCATTGATCTTTCCCAAGATTTGAGTTGGTGTAGCGATGGAAAGATCACTTTGATGTAGCACCGTCACAATGTGTCCATACTTCTCAATTGGAAGGACACAAAGAATCTTCCTCACAACATCGGATGGTTGCATTTGTGTGAGGCCAAGTCCATTGAGTTCCTCTACAAGAACATTCAAGCGTGAGTACATTTTATTTGCACTTTCATTAGCATGCATATCAAATGAATGAAGCTTTTGCATAACTAAATGATATCTCTCCTCACGCTCACTCTTGGCCCCCTCATGAAGAGAACAAATGTTATCCCATAGATCATGGGCATTCTTGTGATTTCGGACGCGGTTAAACACATCCTTGCAAATGCCTCTAAAAAGAATGTTTTTGGCCTTTGCATTCCACTTCTCATTTTCTTCCTCATGTGGCGTGAGGCTAGTGCCCTCCTTGGGTTTGGGGAACCCGGTTATGGCGGCATTGCGACATTTCACATCAACCGCTTCTAGGTACAACTCCATACGGATTTTCCAATATGGAAAGTCGTCTCCCTCGAACATGGGAGGTGGTCCATCACCTCCGGACATCTTAACTCTAGGCGGTTAAGCCTAAATCGAGCGCACGAGGCTCCAATACCAATTGAAAGGATCAAGATGCCCAAGAGGGGGGGTGAATTGGGCTTTTCTAAAACTGGATGACTCATAACTGCTATATGAATAGGCCGAGAAGATACTTAGAACCATATTAGAGCACCCGTAATGGATGACTCATAACTAGCTCTTAGCATTTTTTCATACTTTAATACAAGAGGGAGAAAAGCTAGCTCTTTATCAATAGTGTGCTAGGCTTATATGCACATCTTCAGTGGGGCTTTCATGTTTTAGTTTTCAACACTGTACCACATCATCTCTCTTTATCAATACGATACCACATCAGCGTATTTAATGTCTATGAAACTCCTATTGAGATTGACCTAAGAATATGTGAGAATATCACGTGGGTCTCATCATATTATGAGTTATTGCTAGTAAAAACTACTCTCTTTGTCCATTAAAGAATCAATTCCTAGAGTTGTTTTAAGTCAAACTTTTTATGCTTTGACTGAATTTCTAGAAAAAACTATCAAGATTGATGGTACCAAATTCATATCATTAGATATATTATAGAATATATTTTGATAATGTATCTATTTTATATCATAGATGTTATTACTATTTTCTATGAAGTTAGTCAAAGTTTAAAAAGTTCGACTGGCACAAATTCTAGAAATTGATTCTTTCATAGACAGAGGGAGTAATATTATTAGAGAAGTTGGGTTAGAGCCAGCAGCTGACTCTTCATGTTGTGGGTGTGCTCTTGCGCACTACTCCCTCCATACTCATATTAGTTGTCATTTTAGACAAGATTTGAGTCAAACATTGAGAATATAAATGATCAATAACTATTAAGTTTCTAAGTTTTTAAATATTATGAATAGATTTGTCTTGAAAAATACTTTCATAAAAATATACGTATATCATTTTTCCATATATATATTTTTATAAAAATAAAAGGTCAAAGTTATGTTTTGAAGACCGTGTCGCTGTCTAAATGATAACTAATACTCCCCTCGTCCACGAATAAATAGTTTTTTAGAGTTGTAAGTCAAACTTTTTAAACTTTGACCAAATTTCTAGAAAAAACTATCAAAATTGACGATCTCAAATGCGTATCATTAGATATACCATAGAGTATATTTTCATAATGTGTTTATTTTATACCATAGATGTTATTACTCTTTTCTATAAAGTTCGTCAAAATTTAAAAAACTTGACTAGCACGAATTCTGGGAATTGATTTTTTATGGACAGAGCGGAGGGAGCATAGTTTTAAGTTTTAATCTTGTGCAGTAGGGTTTTTTGTCCAACTTCCTTGATAAATGGGCTTCATTAATTCCTCGGGAGAAGTTATGCGTCGAGTCGGCGGTGAGTAGCATCCTTCCGGTTGACTGGCTACTCTTCCCAACGAAAGAGAGATCGATCGATCATCATTTTATACTGATAAAACGCACCGCCGTTGAGAACGGGCTACGCTTATTATTTGTGGTGGAGTACTCCTATCTGCACATATCGGCTGCGAAACAACGCTCTACGGTTGCAAACCGATGAAGCCCACCACCTTAGAGTTGGAAGTAAACATCCAGAACCAGAAAAATGCCGGCGGGGAGGGCACTGACAAGCCCGCCGGCGGCATCTGGGTCGTGCTCCAGCCGTCCTGGATAGTCTACATCGTCATGATCTCCACCGCCTTGTGGGCCTTGGTCTTGTACTTCATGCAAAATGGCGATGGCGGCGTGGCGTCCGTCCTGTTCAAGCCGTCAGCGTTCTCCCTCCGCCCAGGACCTGAGCATCAGCACGCCGGACCCGGACAGGCGCCGCCGCCGCCGGTGCTGGCCGACCGTTGCCGCGGACGGTACGTGTACATGTACGACCTGCCGCCGCGCTTCAACGACGACCTCGTCCGCGACTGCAGGAACCTCCAGATTTGGACGGACATGTGCCCGTACATGGTCAACAGCGGCCTGGGCCCGGCGATGGGCGACGAGGGGGGCGCCTTCTCCGGCCGCGGCTGGTTCGCCACCGACCAGTTCTCGCTCGACATCATCTTCCACGGCCGGATGAAGAAGGGCTACGAGTGCCTCACCGACGACCCGTCCCTCGCCGCCGC
This sequence comes from Coix lacryma-jobi var. lacryma-jobi, assembly GCA_009763385.1. Lineage (NCBI taxonomy): Eukaryota > Viridiplantae > Streptophyta > Magnoliopsida > Poales > Poaceae > Coix > Coix lacryma-jobi. The sequence continues at coordinate 132,695,395 of CM019823.1, read as the reverse complement.
CGTGTACGTGCCCTTCTACGCCAGCCTGGACGGCGGGAGGTACCAGTGGAACAGCACGGCGATGCGGGACGCGCTCGGCCTGGACCTCGTGGAGTGGCTGGCGCGGCGCCCCGAGTGGCGCGCCATGGGCGGCCGCGACCACTTCTTGGTGGCCGGCCGCACCGCGGTGGACTTCGGCCGGAACTCCGACCTCGATGACCACGAGTGGGGCAACAAGCTCCTCAACTTCCCGGCCGTCGAGAACATGACGGCGCTGGTCCTGGAGACCAACCAGTGGAAACCCAAGCAGCAGCGCAGCAGTTTGGCTGTCCCCTACCCGACGTACTTCCACCCCGAGGCGGCGGCCGACGTGGCCGCCTGGCAGGAGAAGGTGCGCGGCGCGGAGCGCGAGTGGCTCTTCTCCTTCGCCGGCGGGCCGCGCCCGGGGAACGCCGAGACCGTCCGCGCGGAGATCATCCAGCAGTGCGGCGCGTCGAGCCGGTGCAGACTGTTCCACTGCGGCGGCGGCGCCGGCCCCGACGACGCCGGCGCCAACAACTGCAGCTCGCCGGGCGGCGTCATGCGCGTGTTCGAGAGCTCCAGCTTCTGCCTGCAGCCGCGCGGGGACACGCTGACGCGGCGGTCCACGTTCGACGCCATCCTGGCCGGCTGCATCCCCGTGTTCTTCCACCCGGGCTCAGCGTACAGGCAGTACACGGCGCACCTCCCCACGGACCCCAACAGCTACTCCGTGCTCATCATGCACACCGACGTGACCGGCCGGAACGTGAGCATCGAGGACACGCTGGGAAACATCTCGCCGGCGGCGGTCAAGGCCATGCGCGAGGAGGTGATCCGGCTCATCCCGAGGTTGGTTTACGCTGACCCGAGGTCCAGGCGTGTCGATTTCACGGACGCGTTCGATCTGGCGTTGGAGGCGGTCATTGACCGGGTGGCCAAGCGGCGGCGCGGCGTTGCCGGTAGCCAGGACTAGTACCACCGCCACGTACGAAGCGACCGGGTGGGCAACAAACCCCGAGTTTTAGCTTCAAGTTGTTGCTGATTGATTACTCAAGGCTATGGCAAAATTCATATAGATTTCTACAGGACAAGATTCTAGGTATCCTATCCTGCCCCTTTGCAACGTGCCAGGGAGGAGGCCAGTGAAGGCAATCCGGTGATACTAGCTTGTGACCCCGGGATGAAATCTAGAAAAAGCACAAGCACAATTCAAAGGCCGCGGCGGTGGTCACTAGCTCGAGGCCCATGGCGAGAGTGCACGTGCATCACGTATCGACGTGCTGCCGTTCCAGAGGTGCCTACCACCATCACCCTGCAAGTCTATACCGATGGAGGAGCCATCACAAATAAAAAGATGCATTTTGGTCAATTGTACGTAGTACACTAGTAGAGTAGAGCATCGATAGGTGTAGGTAGGGTCAGTTTTCAACGCTATAGCTCTGCACGGCATTAGAAACCATACCGAGATTTGTGTCTTGTCGATCAGTTCCCGTTTGCAGGGGTATGCCTCTTCGGGACGGTTTAGTCGAAGATGGAATCATGATTAAATTCCTATATAACTGAGATGACGTACTCGGAACGTAACTATGAAATGAAGAAAGTTTTTGTCAATTTTTACCCTTTTTGCTATTTTTTCTCAAAATTTTAGAACTTTTATTTATGCTATCATATTTCCACGCTAGGTGCAGGCTCATTAACGTTAGTACTCCCTCCGTTCATAAAAACATGCAATTATAGGATTTGTGCCGGTCAAATTGACTAAAGTTTGACCAAAGCTATAATAGAAAGTATTAGTATTTATGTCGTTAAATAAAATTATTATGAAAATATATTCAATTACTAATCTAATGGTATATTTTTGTATCAAAAATATTAGTACTTTTTTATATAATTTCGGTCAAAGTTTGAAATATTTGAATTCTCGATAAGCGAGAATTGCATGTTTTGTTGGACGGAGGGAGTACTAAGCGCTACGCTGTCTGAGCCCGACGCGGAGAGGCTGCGCTGCTGCTCTTGTCTGTTGTTGGTACGCCGTCCTTTCCTCTCCTTCTCTGATCCAATTTAGTTTGGTACGCGTCCCTATTGATAACTCAAGCTCGTACCTGCGACTGTACCACGACGTCCCGTTCCACGTTCCGGAACAAAAGTTCCCGAAACGTGGAACGTGGCACCGTCTCACGTTCCACATGACTATGGATGGGTCAACGAAATGGAGTAGGTAACTATAACGAGAGACTGGGTGAGGGTGGTGCACAAGCACATGCGTTTCGTGAGGTTCGAATCCACGATCTTTTGCCTCACATATAACTTACTTACCAACTCAGCTACACAACATGTGTGATACGTTCTCCTTTTGAATTCACTCGTGAAAGACCTTTAGTCCCGGGTAAGATCCCAAACAAAAGACATTTAATCCTGTTTAGTAACATCATCCGGGGTAAAAGATCACCCTCTAGACTCGTGACCAGAGAGCTGAGGAAGCACGAGGATGTTGTCCTAGAAGAAACTAAACTACACGCCATAATTGATGATTACTGCCGGCATCGCTCGATCGGCATGTGATGTTGACAACCCCACGAGATACGGCGACGTACGTGCTCCCGTAGTCCGTCCTTGATCAAGACCTCAGGTGCATCTATTTACTACAACATTAAATTACCACCCTCCGCCCCAAATTACCAAAGTTGTTGGACATGAGCATCTCCAACAACTCCCAATAATTCACTTGGTATATCTTGTGTTATAGCAACTTGGTATTTTATTTTCCAAGTGAAAAAAGCTATCTCCAACAACTTGGTATTCCAACTTGGTAAAACTAGAGGATGACAGATGAGACCCGCATGTCATTGCCTACTTCTTCCCCACCGTGCAGCTCCTCCACGTGAATTAAGAACAGAACACGACGTTGACCAGCGGGGTGGAAATTTTGACTCGCGATTTCTCGACAACGGCTGCACCAAATCGAGTGAGGTTCGATCCTACGCGATCGTAACGAAAAAGCGAAACTTTTGAGCATTCCCCATCAAAATATTGAGCACCGTAGGGTACTCGACCACGAGGACGAATGAGGACGAACGGTGCTGGCGAGCGGGCGCGGCCACCTCCGCGAGGACGAACGAGGACGAATGAGGCGGCACCTCCGCAAGCGCGGCCACCTCCGCGAGCGCGCGGTGCTGGCGAGCGGACGCTGCGGTGCTGGCGAGCGGACGCTGCGGTGCTGGCGAGCGGTGATGGCGAGCGGACGACGACGTATCGCGGGCGATACGCGCGCTCTACGCGCGCGGACGGTCCTTTTTTCCAAGTTGGAAAAATACCAAGTGGATATACCAAGTTGTTGGAGATGAGATTTTGTGTTTTTGCAAAAAAAATATAGAATACCAAGTTGATATTGGGAGTTGTTGGAGATGCTAAGTACATAGCTTTTTTTTAACAGTACATAGCTTTGTTAACTCCAATATAAATGATATATGTAGAGATGATATGTAATAAGAGTTGTCTATTAAAAAAATACCAAATTAAAATGATCTATAAATTAGAATTAATGTAGGGAGTACCTCAGAGCTCAGATCTAGTAACAATTCACATTTCTAGATGGTCTATCAGTCTGCAATCCCGAACTCAAGAACCCTAATAAGGCCACTCAATGCTAGACTGCCATTTCATATAAAATAAAATGAAACTTAATGAAACTCTCTATTGAGAGTGAGAGTTTTATTCTAAAGTTTTATAGGCAATAGATTTCATGACTCATAGAGAGTTGGTATTCGTGACAACTCATTTTTTCTCTCTTTTTAAATACAATGTCATGTCATCAAGAATGCTTATGTGGCAGCATATTTAATGCAAATGAAACTCAAATGAAACCCCATTGAGATTGGCGTAAAGGCAATGTTACCACGGCACCACATATAATTTTGGATCTTTGATGGTCATTGTTCACTTGGGCACTCATTTAAATACTGGGAAATGGACTGTTTGATTTCCTTTATTTTGGAAGAATTGAAATCCACTCGATATTTATCTTAGAATTTAACATTCCATCACTTTCCAATGTTCACATAAACCTATCTAAAATTTATAGGATAGGAGATTGATGGAGATGGATTCTATAGATCACCATAATATATTTTTACTTCGCAACTTATAACACTCTCTTCAACTCATTCCCTTACGGAAGAAATACAATACATAAGTATCTCACTCATATAGCCAACAATAATATACAAATATAATTCATATATAATCATATTAGCTTAATTAATACTTCCTCCGTCCACGAAAGAATCAATTTCTAGAGTTGTCCTAAGTCAAACTTTTTAAACTTTGACCAAATTTCTAGAAAAAACTATCAAGATTGATGATACCAAATTCACATCATTAGATATATCATAAAATATATTTTTATTATATGTCCATTTTATATCATAGATGTTATTACTTTTTTCTATAAAGTTAGTCAAAGTTAAAAAAGTTTGACCGGCACGGATTCTAGGAATCGATTCTTTCGTGGACAGAGGGAGTATATGTCTAAATTATGATTCTTAAAATGAATTCAATTCCAAATTAAACTTCCAAACGGATCCTAAGTAAAATATCTAATTAATGCCTTATTTTCTATAAATTGAGCCCTTATTTAACAAATTTGAAATGGGACAACAATGCACCTAAATCACCTATTTACCTCCGAACTCGTCAGATCTACATCGCTGGTGGCTCCTGCACATCTCAATGACATATTGACTCCATATCGACAACCTTTGTTCTTGATGCCGGACTTCCTTCGGATCAAGGTGACTTCAGCGGACCTTTCACTACGGGAAACATGAAACCAGAAACCAGAAGGACATGCATGTGGGAAATCGAGTCTTTCTGGTTTGCTGCGGGTCAAGCAATCCTTGCCTGACGCTGAACAGAAGCAATCCCTATTGTCCATCTCGGCCGGAGATGCAACTCGTAGTAAGCGCCGGCACGAAGCTAGCGGTAGGGCGGGAGGGGCTCGAGCCCCTCCTACCCCTACCGAGTACATGAAATCCTATTAAAATTTTAGTCTTAAATATATATGGTAGGAGGGGCTGAGATTGTAGATATACAAGGTAGGAGGGGCCAAAATTTATTGAGAGTAGAAGATGTTCTCTTTTGTTAATTAGACAAGCAATTCAATAGACATAGAAAATTATCTAAGGCACAAGACTCAATTCTAATAACTTCTCAGTTCTCAGTCCACCACCCCAACACATCCCTATAGGGCATTCCTTCCCCGCGCGCTCAACCCATCTTTATAGAGTGTCCCTTCCCCTTCACGCGGTGTCACGCGGTTCTTAGTGGACGACGAACGCGACCACGCCGTGACGCAACCAATGGGCCATTAGCTCCTGGGTGCGGCTGTGCCGGGGCAAGCCAGCGGGGCCACGATCGGCGACCGACGGGCGGCCAGGTCTAGTCGCGAAGCTGAGCGACGTGGCAAGCTGCGAGTGTGCAGCCAGATGTGGCAGCCACCGGATGAGCAGCCTGACACAGTGAGCAGGCTGGCAAGGAACCAGTTGCAGCAAGCAAGCGAGCATTGGCGGTAGGACCGACAGAGCTAGGCGCAGCGCTGGTGGACGAGGGAACGCCGCAGTCTGCAGCAAACTCCAAGTATTCGGACGAGTAGACTTTTTTTGTGAATTTCAGCGCTAACTTTTGTTCAGCCCCTCCTAAATTTTTTCCTGGCTTCGTAGCGGAGCCTCACGTTGGCCTTCCAGGCGCCTGAGGTCTGTGCCATCACCGACGGATCAGTATGCCTCATGCGTCGAATTGACAAATCTTGTTGGAAGTTGATGCCCACACCCACATTGACACCAAGATTGACAACATGAATACAGAGGCACAATTGCAGGTTAGTGCAGGCAAAACCTTTTCTGAATTGTTTCACGAAGCAACAATTGCAGATTTTGCAAATGTAGAGGCTTGTTTCGTATGCCATAAACATTGGAGATTGTTGACGGGATAAATCACAGGCGATGAAAACGCTATGTTTGATTTTGATAATTGAGTGGCAACTAGTGGACTAACCTTTGTCATAAGTGTTATGATTGAGCTAGGTTATACCCACACCGAAGGCTGAGCAAATATGGCACTCATGGAGGAGATGAGAACAACCAATGTGTGATCAAGTGCTCAACATTTAGAAAAAGAAGGAAGAGAAAAAAATGAAACCCTATGGACTGAAGACAAAAGTATAATCTAGGGTGTTTGTTTTGCTAGTCAATACGCAATAGACTGCTACGCGATCGAGTTATGGATAAATAATCATACTATTAAGAGAAGAGCTCTCAAGTTGATATGGTTATCTAGTGTCACTAAATGTCATTCACATTGGATATGCATGACACCTAGTGACGTGGTGAAGTGCAAGAGAAAAAAACTTTCAAAATGCAAGGTCCTTGCCACGCACGAGACAACCTTAGGGGAGTGAGGATCAGAGTGGATCGCAAGGCCCATCAGAGCATACACTGCCAGATGGCCACGTCACTCCACTTGGCAGTGGGACCGTCAGGGTTGACTCGTTGCATAGTTGAGGCATCATGCTAATCAACAACACATTCTGATGTCCAAAAATGTGTTTTGGGAGTTCTCTAGGTAGCAATGAACTGTAACAATTAGACTAATCATGGTTCACATCAAAGTAAACACTAGGATGTTTGAAACTAGCCACGGTGGGACCGCCAGGACACCTAGTGACCTGTAGAAGGGGTAACGACCATTCCTTGACCCTTTCTCTATAAATAGGAGTGACAGTTTGGGAACCTCTCTTGGCCACTTGTTACACCTTGTTCATCTCCTAGAAGCTGAGCAAGCCTCTTCCACTCTCTTTTTCACTTGTGTACTTGCAAACACAATATTGTTTGCTACCTTGCCAATTATGTTTAGCTAGACTATCATTGGTAACAGTATGCCCCTACGTAGGTATCATAAAGACTTTGATTTTCAACAAAGCTTTTATTTTTCATAGGCATTAGGGTCAGGTAGTGTGATTTAACTGAGACTTGTCCATTAGGATGTAAGTTCCAGCAGAATACATCTTCTTCCTGGCTTAACACAATATTAGTGACACAAGAAAGTAAATCGTTCCAAGCCACTAGTTTGTGTCCAATTAGGTACCTTCGTTTCAGGCTATGTTATAAAGGCTTCATCACATAGAGTTGTTTGCCTCAGCCACTTAGGCCAGTCTCAATAGAGGTGTCATAGGGGTTTCATGCACATTAATTATGATGATACATCAGCAGAAAAGGAATCTTTGCATGATTTGAGAAGGAGAGAGAAAGAGATCGTTTCATGCCCACGAAAGGTTTGGGCACCATAACCAAGGCATCGGTATCGTTGTGAAACTCGCGTTGAGGGGATGGAGCGTTTCATCCTCAATCCCGTGCGCCGAGCGCGCTCCAACTTCGGTCGTTGCTGCTTGAAATCCTTCGCGCCTCTGCCCGCCAATTCTCCCCGCCACCCCTCGCCTACATCCAGCCAACCCTTCCCAGCCCCTGACCTCCGCCTTTGCTTCGCCTAGCAGCGCCTCCTGGAGACCTCCGGCCGATGGATCCAGCGCTCGAGAAGACCTTCGGCCGACACAGCTATGGTAGTGGAGGTAAAGCACGTGGGGCAGCCGGCTGGGGATGAAATCGGCGTCCTCGCCCGTGCCTGTGCCGTCAGTGCCTCCATCTTCATCACCGGTGCCGCCGCCAGCGCCAACTTCCGCCCCTGATGCCGAATTTCCCCCTGCTGCGTCGACTGTGTCTCCATGACCACCGCAAGGAGTAGGATTGGTGGCCATGTACCCAAATTTTCCATCTCAACATGGAATCCAACAAGCCCCAATTCCATGGTATGTGTTGATTTCGATTTATGCAAGTAGTTGATTTAGATCTGTGCAAATGTAGTTCAGATGTGGGCGATCACATGGTTCTGCACTCATGTTTTTTATGCAATGTGTACAGAAACACAAATTCATGTACTTTGGGTACCCTCTAGAGATCATGGATCTGCACTTGTCAGCTTTACAGATTGTCGTATTTGAAGTGGTTAAACAATTTGTAGAGATTATGCTTTTTTTCCTACCGGCTGTAGAGATTACGTCATATCATATCTTAAGTGATTAAAACAACCTATACAGATTCTGCCTTTTCCCTACCAGTTGTACAAATTATGTCATATTTTCAGATCCTGAGTGAACTTTGGGTAGCTGGTGTCCATTCAGGGCACGACGTCCACGCCCCGTCACCGACCATCATCGGTGTCGGCCACCCCCATATCGGCGGTTAGCCGTTCCGGCGCCGTCGACCACAGATTTCCCCTAGGGCAAGCGCCGCTTAGGACCCTAGGTCGGGATTATTTTTGTGGCTGCACTGATCAGCGTGCAGGTTTCCACTACCGGTCAGTCCTCTCCTCCAGATCGCATGGCGACATCAGGTGATGGTAGATTGGGGGCGGGCTCAAACCCCAAACCTAATGTGACTGATCTTATGCGCCGTCTCAACCTGACAGAGGAGGAAGAAGCTGTTGCAGACTTCACTGATGATGAAAGTGAGGAGGATCCACCGAGTGTGAAGTGGACAATTGTGGGGAAGGTTCTCTCCCCAGTTGCCGTTCACGTGAACACAATTCGATCGGCGATGAAACCTGCGTGGGGTAACCCCTTTGGTCTCAAATTTCGGGCCATTGGTGAGAAAGGGGATAACCTTTTTCTGGCAGAATTTGGCAGTAGTAGCGACATGGAGAGGGTCTTGGCAGGAACTCCATGGATGGTTGGAAGATATGCTATCATTCTAAAGGTTTATGACGAGAAACTTAGTGCTTCAGAGATCATTTTTGATAGACTAGAGTTGTGGGTCCGTATTCTAAATTTGCCGCTTGGATGGATGAACCAATCGAGGGGATCTCGGGCGATGAGTTTGATCGTCCAAGTGCGAAAGATGGATGTGGATGCGGATGGCAAGGCTAGCGAGGCGTTCCTACGCGCTCGTGTGGCCATAGAGATCGATAAACCTTTGAGACGTGGAGTGTTTTTGCGCATGAGCAAGGCAGAAGACCCACGTTGGTTTCAGGTTCAGTATGAACGTTTGCCATTTTATTGCTTTGGTTGCGGTCTGATCGGCCATTCAGAGATGGATTGCCTTCACCCGGTGCCTAGGGATGAGCAAGGAAAATTACCTTATGATGTCCATCTGAGGGCGCCTGAGGAGAGGAAAAAATGCCCGCTGTCCTTTGCCGGTGCTGTTGCGGATTCCCTCGGGAGTGGGTCTTCCTCGACTACCAAGGTCCGTTCTCAGCACAGCAGGTCAAGTGGGGCTCGCTCATCGCCGGGGGATGACGTCCCTCATCACCCATCAGAGAAGGAGGGGGGCTCAGAGGACCAGGAGGTCCAATCCCCGCTTAAACAGACTAGTGCAGCTTCGATGAAACAAGGAAGGGCAGGAGTTGGGGTAAACAAGAAGCTTGATCTACTTGTAGATGAAAGCGACCGTCAGCCAGCTCGCAAAAGGAAATCCAAGGCGGCTGAGCAGGCCACGTTAACTCCAGATTTGAATGTCCCAGCTGAGGGGTCCAACGCTATTGTCCCAGTTGGTCTGGTAAACTCGATGGTGAACCAGCTAGATGGGACTGAAGACAACAACAGGGACAGCATGTTAGAGGCGTTGAAAAAACAGAAAAGAGGTATCACCACCAATGCAAGATCGGCGGTGGCTGCAAGGAGCAGCTCCCGCCGGGCGCCATGAAAATCCTTTGTTTGAACTGCCGGGGTCTGGGGCGATCCGAGGTAGTTCAAGAACTTTGTAGCTTGATACAGCTACACCACCCTTGGTTGGTGTTTTTGTCTGAAACTCGTTTGTTTTTTGATAGAGTTGACTGTTTAAAACGATCTCTGGGCTTGCCAAATGGCCTAGGGTTTGGCAGCTGTGGGAGGGGAGGCGACTTGGCACTTCTCTGGACTCAGGACATTGATGTGAAGCTCCAGAGTTGTGACAAGTTGCATATTGATGTCGCAGTTGTTGAGCCTTCGACGCATTTGGCCAAGTGGAGATTCACTGGCTTCTATGGTGAATCCAGACGGGAGCTGCAGTATAGGAGTTGGGATTGCCTGAAATATCTCAACACTCAGAGTGATCTCCCGTGGTTGTGTGCAGGAGACTTTAATGAGGTGTTGGACACACAGGAACAGTTTGGCGGGCAAGAAAGATCTGAGCACCAAATGGAGGGTTTCAGAGAGGCAGTCCATGTTTGTGGCTTCTTTGATTTGGGTTTTATTGGGCTACCCTATACTTGGGACAACAGACAGCAAGGAAACGATAATGTGAAAGTTTGTTTGGACAGGGGGCTGGCGACCTCGGCTTTCCTAAGTTTGTTTAGGGATGTCAAAGTCTGGCATGTGCAAACGACAGAATCAGACCACTGCAGTTTTGTCCTTGATTGTTCGGATAGGCAAAGGAGGAGGCGTGGGAGACGCCCCTTTCGGTACGAGAATATGTGGCGATGAGATCCGTCGTACCTGCACAGAGTGGAATCATCGTGGCAGAGTCCGGAGGGTGAGGGTGCTCTGAATCATTTGGCGCAACGACTTCACTCCCTGGGTTGATCTCTGTCAGAATGGGACCTGTCCACTTTCAGTTCTGTCCGCAAGAAATTGGCTCGGCTTCGGGGGGAGCTGGAGTGGATTCGTAACCAGTCCATTGGCTCTGGTCCAACTAGGAAAGAGCGTCGGTTAATGAAGGAAATTTAAGAGCTACTTTCAAGAGAAGAAGTGATGGAGAAGCAACGCTCGCGTGCTGGCTGGCTGAAGGAGGGCGATTGTAATACGACCTTCTTCGAAGCTAAGTCAAGAGAGAGAACTATTAGTAACCGAATCATGGCTCTGAAAAGAAGTGATGGGCATTAGTGTCGGATCAAAAGGACATTGAGGAGGTAGCGACTGCCTTCTACTCAGAGTTGTTCACCGGTCAGGATGTGTTGGAGCTGGAGGCTATCCTTGACTCTGTACCGGTGAAAGTGAGTGACCAGATGAATGAGGAATTGGCTAAACCTTTCAGTGTTGAGGAAGTAAAAAGAGCTATGTTTATGATGGGTCCTAACAAGGCTCCGGGGCCGGATGGTTTTACTGCAGGCTTCTACCAACATCATTGGAACCTACTCGGGCCAAGTATCACAAAGGGGATTCTGAACTTTCTCAATGGAGGTGTTATGCCGGATGAGGTGAATAATACTACTCTAGTCTTAATTCCAAAAGTAAAGAGCCCGCAAGAGATGAAAATTTTTAGGCCAATCTCACTGTGCAATGTCATCTACAAAATATGTTCGAAGGTTCTGGCTAATAGATTGAGGGTTTACTTGGATGAAATCGTGTCCGAGGAACAAAGCGCTTTCATCCCTGGAAGGCTAATTACAGACAATGTCTTAATAGCTTATGAGTGTATGCATTACCTTAAGAGGAAAAAGGGAAGGTGGGAGCGTGTGCTGTTAAACTTGATATGGCAAAGGCTTATGACCGCGTCGAATGGGAGTACCTAAGGAGAATTATGCTGAAACATGGGCTTCATGATACCTTTGTTTCTTTGATTATGAGGTGCGTGACTTCAGTTTCCATGTCCATCAAAATTAATGGTACTCTTACTAAATTATTCAGGCCGAGCAGAGGGATACGTCAGGGAGACCCCATCTCTCCCTACCTGTTCCTGTTGTGCGCCGAAGGATTGTCATTGTGAGCATCTAGGCCCCCAGTGGGTTTCGGTGATTGGATGACAACGGTAAATTACTATGACTAACGTGTGTTTTGCAGAAACAGTTGAGTTAGGTCATGGTAATGATGATCGTGAGGGCACTATGGTATTCATGCCCCCTTATTGATGGAATTCGTTCGGTTTTCAAAAGATGGACGACAAAGACGGTGATAGGCTAGTTCTAAGTGTCATTTGGTGTTGAAGGACACTTAGAGTAGCATAGGTCTTTGTTTTATCTTTGGCCGTACTATTAAGAGGGGTTTGAATGGGTAGCTTGACCTAGGTGAGACTTTTGAGTTAGGTGTGGTGCACACTTGTTAACCAAAGCCCTAGGTAGCTTAGAAAGGTCCCTAAGATCATAAGGAAGAAAGTTCGTGAAGGGAGCGTCGCAAACCGAAGTCATTTTGGACTTCAAACAGTGACCAGACGCTGGAGCTCATGTGACCGGACGCTAGGGTATGCGTCCGGTCAGTGTAGCTGGCTGAGGCTTGGGTCTGGTTGTGACCGGAGTCTCCCTCAGCAATCGATCGGACGCACCAGGGGGGTGAGTCCGGTCGTATACAGAGAGGTTCCAGAGAGGAAAAATCGCGATCGGACGCGTCCGGTCAGAGGGGATCGGACGCATGGGAGCGTCCGATCATCACTTCGTACAAGTGTCAGAGCTAACGTCATTTAGCCGTTAGACACTGACCAGTAGTGAGCAATTCACCGGGCTAGAGTGGCGAAGAATCAGCTCGTAGTGAGCACTTGATCCTTGCGCGGATCAAGGGGAGCAATACCCTTGCGCGGGTGCTCCAACGAGGACTAGGGGAGTGTGCCGACACCTCGATACCTCGGGAAAAAGATCATCGTGTCATATCTACTCTCTTTACTTACGCATTTACATTTGAGCAATTCAATTCCGCAATTTACTTGTTGTTCATCCTTATTTGAATTGCCATGCTAGAGTAGAAATGGTTTAGCGATAGTCTTTTGTGTGGTTGTTGTTAGTGAAACACACTTCTAGGCACTAGGGGGTTAATTGAGGCTTGATAGGTCTTAATTCTTGCAAGAAGTTTTAGAAAAGCCCAATTCACCCCCCCTCTTGGGCATCTTGATCCTTTCAGACATGTTTATTGAAATCACGAGGGCTAGTTTATCTTTCCAAAGGTGTGCGCGTGGGTGTCCACGCCCCATGGATTTCACACTTACTCTTTGTGGATGATTGCATAATTTTCACAGAAGCATCACAGAGAGGGGCTCTTCGTTTAGAAGAAGTAATGGATGTTTATAGCATCTTGTGAATATAGCATCCTTGCGGTCTCTTCGGTTCAAGAGCTTTATTATTATGTCATCATTATCTTCATCACTAGAGTATGGACAATCCGCAATGAAGTGATCCTTGCTCTTGCATCTATAGCATCTCTTGGTTGTGCTCTTGGTTGTATTTCTTCTCTTTCTTGCTCCACAGCCCTTCTTCTTCATGAACTTGCCAACTCTCTTCACAAAGAGAGCCATTTCTTCATCATCTATCTGACGGACCAGGATGTCAGAGATGTCATTAGAAGATGATTACTCCGACTAATCCCGGACGGAACGGGAGATCCAAAGACTTGATATGAAGCGTACTTGGATTAGGACTCTCATTGTAACTTAGTCGAGTTCTTTAAGGAAGTCTTGTAATTAGAATAGGACTCCTCCATTGTAACCGACTAGGACTTGGTCTACGCTATGCTTCACCCGGATATATAAGGGGAAGTAGGTGCGGGCTCCAATCAATTGAATCATAATCATACACAAGGCACACGCCGCACTGGACGTAAGGTATTACGCTATTTAGCGGCCTGAACCAGTATAAATCGTTGTCCCTGTGTACTCGCCGAGTCCTACAAACGCCGATCCCCACCGAACAAATCGTCTGAGATTACTCAAGACGAGTTGCCGGTTAACAAACACCGACAGCTGGCGCGCCAGGTAGGGGCTTTTGGCGATTCGACGACCAAGAGCCCGGCGAACCACGACAACATGTTCTCGGCGGGATCAATTTTCGTTTTTGGCTCATGGACTTGCATCGCGGATGATCAAGGAAAGCTGCATCGACAACTCTACACTGATCTGGAAGCACAAGCCACACCAAAGATGAGTGATCTCACCCAGAACCTAGCAAACCTTGCTATCCAAGATCCGCAAGATTCTGGAGACCAACCTGAAGCACCCGACTCCTACTCGAACTCAAATTCTGAGAACGAAAAGGACTCGGAGATCAAATATGGTATCACCTTCGGACTGCGGAACTCGGCTGAAGACTTCCAAGACCTGATTGACGCAAAATTCAAAGAGTATCAACAGATACCTTTGACCGGAGCTCAAGAAGGACTCGTTTTCAGCTCTACCAAGGAGGGTAACATTGTCCATTGGCCAATACAGCCAGCTCCGGCTAGGCTGGTCGGCACAATCGACCAGCAACTTCCATATCAACATGGACATCAGCTCCCCTTTGAGGAACATGAAACCTCAACAGAACTAATCTCTAGCACTTCTACTTTGGAGTCGGTTACGCCAGGATCAATAAACCAGGGCTACACCCGTGAAGTTTTCATGGCGGGGCATCAGTCATCTCTACGACCACCAACCCCTCCAGATGTCTTCCAGGATGATGAAACTCTGAGTATGATATCTGACAACGACCCAGAAGGACTCGGAGAAACCGAGTCATTAAAGGCTGAGAGAATCAGAAGGAATCAAGCTAAAGAAGCTCGCAGAAGGCGCGCAAATCACCGCCAGGAAGCTGTAGACCGCTACAATGTACGACTCGAAGAATATAATACTCGGAGGCGCCTAGAAGAGGACGCGGAAAATCATGCTCGCGCCCAACGTGATCAGGAGCATCAATCACAAAATGATCACAATCGCCGACGAGCTGATTGCTCCCACAACCTCGAGCCTGAGTTTATGAGAGTCGCTGGTCACAAGGTATTCCAGACACCCTACCAGAACATTATGGCCCTAGCTACCGAGATGGGAGCCAAGGACAACCGCACCCCCGATGAAGAGCGACGATTGATCATGCTTCAGACTACTGCGCTACAACTCCGGGGATGGAACCTTGAGTCTCTAGCTGATGAACAAGCTTCATCCCATCCAAGCCAGAGGCGACCTGTTCAGGAGCGACTCGGCCGAGTTCCAGCAAGGAGTCATCTGGGCCACCGAGTACCCAATCAAGCTGAAGAAGGAGCCGAATCTTCATACCGAGGAGTCACAATTGCAGCATCTGATGCAGTCGATCATTTTCCTTGTTTTTCCCAGAGGCTACGAGCAGTCCCGTTCCCACGAAAATTCAAACCCGGGAACTACTCAAAGTACGATGGGAAGACAGAACCTAAACGTTGGCTCAAGCTGTACGCTCAAGCAGTTGAGTTAGCAGGAGGAAGCAACAACGTCAAAGCACTCTTTCTCCCAATGGCTTTAGAGACAATATAATGCCACTCGCTTGGTTCGACAAGCTTAAGCCTGAGTCCATTGACTCCTGGGAACAACTCCATCGTATCTTCACAAAGAGAGTCATTTCTTCATCATTTATCTCACAACCACTTGAGCTTGCCTCATCATCACTTTCCTCCTTCTTTGCTTTGCCCTTGCTCTTGCTCTTGGAGGATGAAGCCTTGAATGCAACAGTCTTCTTCTTCTTTTCTTCCTCTTGGGCTCCCCCATCCCGTTCCACATGGTATGTGTCTTGTGTGACCACATCACCTAGTACTTGGTTTGGGGTTACTGTTGACACTTACTAACGTCGCTACCAAGAGTAGAGATAAACTCTATCCCCGGCAACGGCGCCAGAAATGCCTGTTGGTATAAATTAACGCACACTCTACTTTATCCGCAAGCGCACAGATAACATCTACCGATGTAGCACTTCACCGGAGTAACCCAGTTTTAATATCGAACCAAAAGGAACGGATACTGTTAAGTCTCAAGTCTAACCCCTGAGTAGCTAACAAGGACGGAGAATCTAGAAGCATAGAGTATGAGTCTTAAGAATGATCCAACTTAAGAGTGATATGTTTATATTATTCTTAGTGGGGAAGTTGCCATAAAAGGTCACAAACAGAGTATGAGTCTTTTATGCAAATGTATAATCCTACCGAGCCTACACACGGGTAAGTGGACTATAGAAGAATCAACAAGGCTATAAGAGTCACCCTTGCGAACAACCACTACTACCGGCGTTATAGGAGGCATATATGAGTGTTGACGTTGGTTATCTATCATAATTAAGAGATAAATAAATATGAAAAGGGCATGAATTTAATCACCAACAAAGGTTTAGGGTTTCAACTGACAATATTCCACGAGTTTTGGTGAGTTATGATTCTGCAGGGACTAAACCAGGAAATCGGCACCAATAGCTTCCCATAGAAGGAAACCGTCGGGAGATAACGCATTCGGCAAGTCAGGAATCTTCTGGAAGACTTTAGAGAACACCTAGAGACACCACGAGGAGGGGCACCCCGGTCCACTTCCAGGTGGGACCGACCGGTCCCCTGGGCCCACCGGTCGGTCTCCCCCCGGGCCCGCTGGCTTCCGTCTTCTGCAAGCTTCCTCCACCAAACCCTAGGACTCATCTCCACCGTCCCTGAAGTCGGTTTGATCCAACGGCTGCGGTTGATCCCTCAGGGCTATATAAGCAGCCCCAGACCCCCCTCTCCAGGCATCTCCCTCTTCATTATGCATCTCCACATCAGAAATTAGGGTTCCAATGTAGAAGTAGAGGTCCCTCTAGATGAATCTCTTCTAGTTTATCTAGAATTAGATCTAGTTCATCTAGTTGTAATCAAGAGTTAGCTTTCAAGTAGAAGACTAGATACCCCTCTAGTAGGATTAGAACCTAGTCTTATTCTAGAACTAGAAGAGAGAGAGAGAGAGAGGAAGAGATCAAGAGGAAGCTCCGGCCTGTCGGATCAACTTCTTCATCTTGTACCTGTGGATTCTTGTTTTTCATCGACTTGCTTCAACGATTGTTTCGGTAATCAACATCTATATTTGAGTTATTTAAGTTTGAGCTGTTGTTCTTATTGTTCTTAAGGTTTATGACTCTCTTTTGAGTACTTTAATTCTAGTCGCTCTAGAGTTAGAGTAGTTGGATAGTATAAGCATAGTGCTTAGACTTGATAGCTCATATTTACCTCCTATAACGCCGGTAGTAGTGGTAGTTCGCAAGGGTGACTCTTATAGCCTTGTTGATTCTTCTATAGTCCACTTACCCATGGGTAGGCCCGGTAGGATTATACATTTGCATAAAAGAATCATACTCTGTTGTGACCTTTTATGGCAACTTCCCCATTAAGAATAATAAACATATCACTCTTAAGTTGGATTTAGATAACCTTAGTGATCCCCTCTATACTTTTAGCTTCTCCGTCCTTGTTAGTTACTCAGGGGTTATACACTTGAGACTCATCGTTATCTGTTCCTTTGGGTTCGATATTAAAACTGGGTTACTCCGGTGAAGTGCTACATCGGTAGATTTTATCTGTGCGCTTGCGGATAAAGTAGAGTGTGCATTAATTTATACCAACAAGCATTTCTGGCGCCGTTGCCGGGGAATGGTAGATCATTTTACGTCTTAAGTTTAACCTTATAATCATAATTTTATCTTTTCCTTTTTTGTCCCAGTCTTTTCATCATTTTTGTTTTCATTCTTATGAATGTTGTTTTTGAATTCCACTCTTATCTATCACTACCCCATGAGCAAGCTATAACTAGTAGAATCCTTATACCCCATCATAATACCTGGTTATGAGCTATGCCTACCTTTCTGCTGCACTGTCCTTGTAATGAGAATAGAAATATAAATATGAAAATATTCCTTCGGGTATTCTTGTCACTAACCTTCCCAGGTCTGGAGCAGAAAAGAACTAAGGAACAACAAACATAAGGTATGTCCCACCAATCATCATGCAACATTGAATTACATTCATCCAATCTTGATTTATGCAAAATCCAAGCTTAGGAAATAGACCTTCTAAGAATATCTCTTGCCATGTTGCTATGTTCGTTGTCCCTACCTTTAGGATATGCTCATTATGCTCTTTCATCACCATCTGAATAAATCTCTATAATACTTTCATGCTACCCTCATTCGCTATATTATATGTTTAGGTTTGGAGTACTTTCATACATCTCTTAAATTAAGCATGGTGCCTAGTTTAGGAGTGGTGATCTTACTTTCAAAGGTTTTTAATTTAAGCAATTAAGTTAAAATACCTTCCTAGATCAAATTAGACGTGGTGTCTAGGTTGATTTTTGAACCGATAGTATGCTATAGTGGATGTTGGATATTTTGTTGGACTAACCACTGCAGGGAAACTTTCAATATCAATTTGGGAAAGTCCGGAGATGAAGTCACACTGGAGATGAAGAGACACATGAACTTTAACAACTTTGCACAATGAAGACTCAGCTCATTCATCATGGATGAAAGAACTGTGAGTATCAACGTTTATTTATTTTGTCGTCTACTGCAAGTTATCCTTTGCCTTGAATCATGTTAAAGTGTAGCCAACACATACTAGTCTATGCTAAAGTAATCCTAAAAACATCTCCTTATTAGCATAGATGCAAAATACATATGTTATGGACAACAACCCATGCTTCAAATTCTTGCAATCCTTCGGGTATATATCCACTAACATTATGCAGGAGAGAGATTTTGTTCATCCATGGTTTGGTCTGAACATTGAAGATCCAAAACCCAAACCATAGACATACAAACCAACTCTCGGATCACAAATGGTGCTAGCCTAGCTTTGAGTCTTGCTTGAGCACTGATGACAAACAGGATGCAACTTACCTCGTATGAAACAACCTATGCCTGCAACCATCAATGCCCGAGACATCAAGACAAGAAGTGGAAAGTTGTTTTCTCTCTTCTAATCAAGACCTAGCTTGGGAGACAAGATGGTACCGCTACAACAATAGCAAGATCTACAAGTCAAACACATGAACATATTGTTGGAAGTCCATCTACAGCACAAGCCAGCCTGGGAGAGACAATTTCGTTGTCTAGATGTGTTTCACAATCAAAGGGAGGAAGGAGAAACCCAACTTCAACATATTGATCTCCTACTCACCACTTTGATCAGTACAAACCACTAGATGTTGTCCTAGTCGAGGAGAAGAATATGATCCACCACTCATTCTTGGAAGATCGTTCTTGAACGCCATCAATGTTATCATCTATATCGGACCTGGAGAAGTCAACTCTTGGATCTTTTGCTGATTCTTCAACAACTATATCACTTATGAACAGTCAAAGAGAACCAAGAGAAGACTTCAAAGGAAGAACCAACTGCCAAGAATTGAGGAGGGCATCATTAAGGATGAAGCCACTGCACCATAAGAGTTAGAAGATGAAGATATTACCTGAGCTAGTGAATCAAGAAGAACAGCCGATAAGATCTCCATCATCTAGACACTGTTGAGAGGACAAGGCTCAGTCGTGGCACTAAGAGACAAAGACTCTCATGGAGGCACTCGAGTAAAAGTTCTAAATTCAAGTCTTTTGCCAACCCAATGATTAAAGGAAAACAAGAAAGGTTGACAAGAGAAGAATGTGGAACTGTCCCTACATCCTCATAGTACAGAATTAATACAAGAAAGAGAGAGGATCCTAGTCAGCATATTCGAGGAACAATGTACCTTCACTGATAAGTCAACACATAGAGAAGGAAGATCGATACCTCTAAAGATGATTCCACTGTGATCTTCCTCCTCTCAAGCACACTGTGAGACGAACAAGAGAAGACAAGCCAGCTAGACAAGAGAAGCTTCCACAAGGTGGTTCGACACATCACTCTTCAATAACAAAGTAATATTTCAAGGCAAGTAACCATCACTTTAAAAGCTTCTTCTTGATTCTAGTATGAACATAAATAAAGAACTAAACATGTTTAAGTTGCACCTCACTTGATCCAACCTAATCAACTCAACATGTTCAGTCCTTTGATCTTTGTTTCTAGCTTTACTCTCTTGTATCTCACTGTCTTAACTAAGTAAGCTAAAATGTTGTGCATCCAACCTTTGGAAGATGATATATCTCAATTATGAAAAGATCGACACTTTATGCATAGATTATCCTTCCTTTGGTTAAGTAATCTGATCTGTTAAATATTTTAAGATGCTACTTTTATGCTCATCCTCTTATCCTATCACTCATGTTAAGATTGAATAGAACACATAAACAACAAGTTTGTCTTGTGCAATGTGCCTAAGGGGAATAAACAAAACTTTTGGTTCTGTTGTTGTTTTTCCACCAACAGAGCCTATGCACTTGATCTCTACCTTATCCTTATGAGCAGAACACACTCTTGAGCAAACATGGAGAAGTTTATCACTCCCAAATTCTATAGAGTGAAGGTCCTAGATCTACAAGAACATGCACACTGAGCAAGATGCTGCCAGCTTCCATAATTAACGCTTCATTTCAAACTGCTGGGCAAACGAAGAACATGAGTGACACCATATCAAGAGGCATAAAACAAGAAGGAGTGATGGAAGACGTCGTAGTCAGAATTAGAGGTCATTAAGTCCCCACAGACTTCTTGATCCTCGACATGGGAGAAGACGATGATGTCCACCTCATCCTAGGAAGACCATTCCTCTACGCTACATGTGCAATCATCTACAAGAGGAAATCCATTTTCACTTTCCTGGAGAAAAGACACGATACAACTTCATCAGCTACATACCCAATGAAGCACCCAAGGAGAACAGAAGTGAAAGACGCCGCTCTCAATGTCAAAGAAGACAAACTATCAAGAATAGAGAGACCAATCACGAAGAAGAAGCTATCGACACTGTCCCAGAAAAGAAAGAACAAAAGAAATCTCAAGACAGTGAACCACAGGAAGTGAAGACTCAGACCAAGAAAGTATGGAAGAAAATGTCTGCACCTAAGAGGTACAATCGATAACAACTTTCTAAACGTCTGACATACCTTGGGAGGTCTGAACTAAGGAAATGTTCGGTTCGTCGGACCTAAATATCCGAACCTTCGCCAAAAGGTAAAAATTGGTAGTTATCTTTACTTTGCTGCATATTTCTCATATTTAATTCTTAGTCATTTATTGCATCATCATATTTAATCATTGCATCATCATATTTAATTCACAAACATTTTAATTTTTGCATTGCATTAGAAAAGAAGATAAAAATATTGCATTTGTTACACTACATCATAAACCATGAAGCCCATGTGAATAATTCTATGGTGTGTACAATCCCACAGGAATGTTCATCGTGGAGGCATAAATAATAAAAATAAATATGCATGCATTCATCCTGTTGCATTTTCTCTTGCTTCATAAAAATATAAAAACATAAAAATATTGACAAAGAGATCTTACTGAAATTCTGGACAACTAAGACCTGAGTGGTCAACCACTAATGCTTAATCTGTTCCATAAGTTTTGTTGTCTATTTGAGTTTCACAGGATTTGAAAGGCCAAGAATAGCTGACGAGCAAGTGAATGCTCCATCCACTGTTGGAGCACTGTCTCAACAAACATCAACATCAATCAAAGCTCTAATAGAGGAAGGACATATGCACTGCCAGTCCGCTACATTGCAAGATCGAACGACTATGTCACATTCAGCTTGGGGGAAGGCACCCCCATGTATCCACGTAAGTATCTTTATCCTCTTAAGTTTTTCATTCTATAAATAAATTCAAAACACCAAAAAAATGTGAGCACATGAAGGCTCACCCTTAAAAAAGAAAAGAACAAAAATATGTGAGCACATGAAGGCTCACCATTAATTAAAAAAAGACAAAAATATATGGGCACATGAAGGCTCAACGCTATTAAGGGAACTAGCTTGAGGGAGACGCACCCCGTTATCTTCGCGATTCAGGTATCATTACTACTACTACTATTATTAGCTTTTATCTTAAAGTGTGTTAGTTTAAATAAATAAAATAGTGTGTCTAGTGTGTTTTAAGAAGTTGATGACCCAAGAAGAACCCTCTCTCTCTAATCTTTTGCAGGGAAATGATGAATAGTTGCTCTAGTACCTAGCCTTTAAAGCATGAGTTCTCCTCATTAATAATGATGCCTTAAAATAAAATTAAATACATGGTTGGCAAATACTTAATCTAAGGTCAAGGTAATTGAGATATGACATGTGATGATCTGAGCTGCTATTATCTTATTCGAAACAACACTAGAGTTTCGGAGATTTCTAAATATTAATATGACTAATAATTGCATTGAGTTAAATTAAGCTTTGTGACCCTGTGAGATGTTATCTTGCCATTGAATTGAGATCACTTACACATTTCATCCATCTTCCACATAAATGCTCATATTTATATGTTGCTACCCTCTCAGAAGTTTGTTGGAAGCATATGGCTATTAAAAAAAAAGAAAAAAAAAGAGAGAAAAGAAAAAAAAGAGATCCGAGGAAATAAAAAGGGACAAATGTCTGAAACCTCAAAAAGATAGATCCCGAGGAAATAAAAAGGGACAAGTGTCCAGAACCTCGAAAAGAAAAAAAATAAGAAAAAAAATGTCAGAAAAATGGGCACGTGCCCGACAGTAGAATTAGCCTGATAGTCATATGTCTCTGATAGACAGAAGAGAGTCAATATTTTCAAAAGAGCATTCGACTCCATTTTTCCATACACATGCACTTCTTGATTCAATGGTTGGTTGACTTTCTCTTTGGATCCATTGTTTAATTTGACAACATATGTATTAATGCTTTTGAAAATTAATTAAAACTCCGGGATAAAGGTGAAGTGAAAGAACTAGAGACATAGTGCTTGATTCGATTGTTCAATCTCTCAATTATTCAAGATCTAAGGTAAGAGTAATAAGCCCCATGAAGAATAACATGATATGTTTCGGAGAATTTTTGTTTAACAGCAGGTATACTTGTTGGAAGTGAAGATATAGTAGCAACTCCTGATCCATTGACAAGTTTTGGTTTTGCTAAGGGACTAGCAAAGGGTAAGCTTGGGGGAACTTGTTGACGTTGGTTATCTATCATAATTAAGAGATAAATAAATATGAAAAGGGCATGAATTTAATCACCAACAAAGGTTTAGGGTTTCAACTGACAATATTCCACGAGTTTTGGTGAGTTATGATTCTGCAGGGACTAAACCAGGAAATCGGCACCAATAGCTTCCCATAGAAGGAAACCGTCGGGAGATAACGCATTCGGCAAGTCAGGAACCTTCCGGAAGACTTTAGAGAACACCTAGAGACACCACGAGGAGGGGCACCCCGGTCCACTTCCAGGTGGGACCGACCGGTCCCCTGGGCCCACCGGTCGGTCTCCCCCCGGGCCCGCTGGCTTCCGTCTTCTGCAAGCTTCCTCCACCGAACCCTAGGACTCATCTCCACCGTCCCTGAAGTCGGTTTGATCCAACGGTTGCGGTTGATCCCTCAGGGCTATATAAGCAGCCCCAGACCCCCCTCTCCAGGCTCCCTCTTCATTATGCATCTCCACATCAGAAATTAGGGTTCCAATGTAGAAGTAGAGGTCCCTCTAGATGAATCTCTTCTAGTTCATCTAGAATTAGATCTAGTTCATCTAGTTGTAATCAAGAGTTAGCTTTCAAGTAGAAGACTAGATACACCTCTACTAGGATTAGAACCTAGTCTTATTCTAGAACTAGAAGAGAGAGAGAGAGAGAGAGGAAGAGATCAAGAGGAAGCTCCGGCCTGTCGGATCAACTTCTTCATCTTGTACCTGTGGATTCATGTTCTTCATCGACTTGCTTCAACGATTGTTTCGGTAATCAACATCTATATTTAAGTTTGAGCCATCGTTCTTATTGTTCTTAAGGTTTATGACTCTCTTTTGAGTACTTTAATTCTAGTCGCTCTAGAGTTAGAGTAGTTGGATAGTATAAGCATAGTGTTTAGACTTGATAGCTCATATTTACCTCCTATAACGCCGGTAGTAGTGGTAGTTCACAAGGGTGACTCTGATAGCCTTGTTGATTCTTCTATAGTCCACTTACCCATGTGTAGGCCCGGTAGGATTATACATTTGCATAAAAGAATCATACTCTGTTGTGACCTTTTATGGCAACTTCCCCATTAAGAATAATAAACATATCACTCTTAAGTTGGATTTAGATAACCTTAGTGATCCCCTCTATACTTTTAGCTTCTCCGTCCTTGTTAGTTACTCAGGGGTTATACACTTGAGACTCATCGCTATCCGTTCCTTTGGGTTCGATATTAAAACTGGGTTACTCCGGTGAAGTGCTACATCGGTAGATTTTATCTGTGCGCTTGCGGATAAAGTAGAGTGAGCATTAATTTATACCAACAATGAGCTATCAAGTCTAAGCACCACGCTTGCACTATCCAACTACTCTAACTCTAGAATGACTAGAATTAAAGTACTCAAAAGAGAGTCATAAATCTTTAAGAATAATAAGAACAATAGCTCAAACTTTAATATAGACGTTGATTACCGAAACAATTGCTGAAGCAAGTTGAAGATGAACTTGAATCCGCAGGTACAAGATGAAGAAGTTGATCCAACAGGCCGGAGCTCCTTCTTGATCTCTTCCTCTCTCTCTCTTCTAGTTCTAGTATAAGACTAGGTTCTAAACCTAACTAGAGGGGTAACTAGTCTTCTACTTGATAGCTGGCTCTTGATTACAACTAGATGAACTAGATCTAATTCTAGATGAACTAGAAGAGATTCATCTAGAGGGACCTCTACTTGTAATTGAAACCCTAGTTTCTGATGTGGAGATGAATAATGAAGATGGAGATGCCTGGAGAGGGGGGTCTGGGGTTGCTTATATAGCACGAGGTGGAGTAGGAGGCAAGGAATCGCCATGTCATCGATCCGCGTCACGTTTATCCATTGGATCAAATCGACTTCAGGGACGGTGGAGATGCATCCTAGGAGGCGGTGGAGGAAGCTTGCAGAAGACGGAAGCTAGCGGGCCCGGGGACCGGTCGGTCCCACCTGGCAGGGTCCCGCGGTGCCCGACCTTCTGGTGTCTTCTGGTGTCCTCTGGAGTCTTCTAGAATATTCCTGATGTGTCGGTTGCATTATCTCGCGTCGGTTTCCTTCTAGGAGAAGCAATCAGTGCTGGTTTCCTAGTTTAGTCCCTGCAGAATCACAATTCACCAAAACTCGTGGAATATTGTCAGTTAAAACCCTAAACCTTTGTTGGTGATTGAATTCATGCCCTTTTTATATTTATTTATCCTTTAATTTTGATAGATAACCAGTGTCAATAATTCCCCCAAGCTTACCTTTTGCTAGTCCCTTAGCAAAATCAAAACTTAACAATGGATCAGGAGTTGCTACAATATCTTCACTTCCAACAAGTATACCTGTTGTTAAACAAAAATTCTCTGAAACATATCATGTTATTCTTCGTGGGGCTTATTACTTCTACCTTAGATCCTGAATAATTGAGAGATTGAACGATCAAATCAAGCACTATGTCTCTAGTTCTTTCACTTCACCTTTATCCCGGAGTTTTAATTAATTTTCAAAAGCTTTAATACATGTGTTGTCAAATTAAACAATGGATCCAAAGAGAAAGTCAACCAACCATTGAATCAAGAAGTGCATGTCTATGGAAAAATGGAGTCGGATGCTCTTCTGAATGTATTCACTCTCTTCTGTTTTATCAGAGACGTATGACTATCAGGCTAATTCTACTGTCGGGCACGTGCCCATTTTTTCTGACATTTTTTTTGAGGTTCTGGACACTTGTCCCTTTTTATTTCCTCAGGATCTATCTTTTTGAGGTTTCAGACACTTGTCCCTTTTTATTTCCTCCGATCTCTTTTTTTCTTTTCTCTTTTTTTCTCCTTTTTTTAATAGCCATATGCTTCCAACAAACTTCTGAGAGGGTAGCAACAGATAATTATGAGCATTTATGCGGAAGATGGATGAAATGTGTAAGTGATCTCAATTCAATGGCAAGATAACATCTCACAGGGTCACAAAGCTTAATTTAACTCAATGCAATTATTAGTCATATTCATATTTAGAAATCTCCGGAACTTTAGTGTTGTTTAGAACAAGATAATAGCAACTTAGATCATCACATGACATATCCCAATTACCTAGACCTTAGATTAAGTATTTGCCATCCATGTATTTAATTTTATTTTAAGGCATCATTACTAATTAGGAGAACTCATGAAGGCTAGGTACTTGAAAGAAATTAGATAGAGCAACTATTCATCATTTCCATGCAAAAGATTAGAGAGAGGGTTCTTCTTTAGTGATCAACTTCTTAAAACAAACTAGACACACTATTTTATTTATTTAGTCTAACACACTTTTAGATATAATATAAAAGCCAATAATAATAGTAGTAGTAGTAATAATAATACAGACATACCTGAATCGCGAAGATAACGGGGGTGCGTCTTCCCCAAGCTGTTTCCCTTAATAGTGTTGAGCCTTCATGTGCTCATATATTTTTGTCTCTTTTTTTAATTAATGGTGAGCCTTCATGTGCCCACATATTTTTTTTGTTCTTTTCTTTTTAAGGGTGAGCCTTCATGTGCTCACATATTTTTGGTGTTTTCATTTTTAAGAGTGAACCTTCATGTGCTCATATATTTTTGGTGTTTTGAATCTGTTTATAGAATGAAAAACTTAAGAGGATAAAGATATTTACGGGGATACATGGGGGTGCCTTCCCCCAAGCTGAATGTTGACGTAGTCGTTCGATCTTGCAATGGAGCAGACTGACAGTGGATATGTCCTTCCTCTATCAGAGCTTTGATTGATGTTGATGTTTGTTGAGACAGTGCTCCAACAGTAGATGGAGCATTCACTTGCTTGTCAGCTTTTCTTGGCGTTTCAAATCCTGTGAAACTCAAATAGACAACAAAACTTGTGGAACAGATTAAGCGTTAGTGGTTGGCCACTCAAGCCTTAGTTGTCTAGAATTTCAGTAAGATCTCTTTCTCAATATTTTTGTATTTTAATATTTTTATGATGCAAGAGAAAAATGCAACAGGATGAATGTATGCATATTTATTTTTATTATTTTTATGCCACCACGATGAACATTCCTATGGGTTTTCACACCATAGAATTATTCACATAGGGCTTCATGGTTTATGATGTAGTGTAAAAATGCAATATTTTATTTTCTTTTCTAATGCAACACAGAAATTAAAATGTTTGTGAATTAAATATGATGATGCAATGATTAAATATGAAGATGCAATAAATGACTAAGAATTAAATATGAGAAATATGCAGGAAAGTAAATACGAGGATAACTATCGGTTTTTACCTTTTGGCGAAGGTTCGGATATTTAGGTCCGACGAACCAGACCTTCCCTTGGTTCAGACCTCCCAAGGTATGTTATAAATTTGGAAAGTTGTTATTGATTGTACCTCTAAGGTGCAGACTTTTTCTTTCATACTTTCTTGGTCTGAGTCTTCACTTCCTGTGGTTCACTGTCTTGAGGTTTCTCTCCTTTCTTTTCTGGGACAGTGTCGATAGCTTCTTCTTCATGATTGGCCTCTCTATTCTTGATAGTTTGTCTTCTTTGGCTTTGAGAACGGCGTCTTTCACTTCTATTCTTCTTGGGTGCTTCATTGGGCATGTAGCTGATGAAGTTGCATCATGCCTTTTCTCCAGGAAAGTGAAAAATAGATTTCCTCTTGTAGATGATTGTACTTGTAGCGTAGAGGAATGGTCTTCCTAGGATGAGGTGGATATCATTGTCTTCTTATGTCGAGGATCAAGAAGTCTGTGGAGATTTCATGACCTCTAATTCTGACTACGACGTCCTCCATCATTCCTTCTTGTTTATGTCTCATGATATGGTCTCACTCATGTCATTTGTTCGTCCATCAATTTGAAGTGAAGCGTTAATTATGGACGTTGGCAGCATCTTGCTCAGTGTGCATATTCTTGTAGATCTAGGACCTTCACTCTGTAGAATTTGGGAGTGACTTCTCCGTGTTTTGCTCAAGAGTGTGTCCTGCTCATAAAGACAAGGTAGAGATCAAGTGCATGGGCTCTGTTGGTGGAAAAACACCAACAGAACCAAAAGTTTTGTTTATTCACCTCTAACCTTAGGCACATTGCACAAGACAAACTTGTTGTTTATGTGTCCTATTCAATCTTAACATGAGTGATAGGATCAGAGGATGAGCATGAAAGTAGCATCTTAAAATATTTAACAGATCAAATGACTTAACCCAAGGAAGGATAATCTATGCATAAAGTGTCGATCTTTTCATAATTGAGATATATCATCTTCCAAAGGTTAGATGCACAACATTTTAGCTCATTTAGTTAAGACAGTGAGATACAAGAGAGTAAAGCTACGAACAAGGATCAAAGGACTGAATATGTTGAGTTGATTAGGTTGGATCAAGTGAGGTGCAACTTAAACATGTTTAGTTCTTTATTTATGTTCATACTAGAATCAAGAAGAAGCTTTTACAGTGATGGTTACTTACCTTGAAATGTTACTTTGTCATTGAAGAGTGATGCGTCGAACCACCTTGTGGAAGCTTCTCTTGTCTAGCTGGCTTGTCTTTTCTTGCTTGTCTCACATTGTGCTTGAGAGGAGGAAGATCACAGTGGAATCATCTTTAGAGGTATCGACCTTCCTTCTCCATGTGTTGACTTATCAGTGAAGGCACATTGTTCCTCGAGTATGCTGACTTGGATCCTCTCTCTTTCATGTATTAATTCTATACTATGAGGATGTAAAGACAGTTCCACATTCTTCTCTTGTCAACCTTTCTCGTTTTCCTTTAATCATTGGGTTGGCAAGAGACTTGAATTTAGAGCTGCTACTCGAGTGCCTCCATGAGAGTCTTTTGTCTTGTAATGTCACAACTGAGACTTGTTCTCTCAATAGTGTCTAGATGATGGAGATCATATCGACTGTTCTTCTCGATTTGCTAGCTCAGGTAATCTCTTCATCTTCTAACTCTGGTGGTGCAGTGGCTTCATCCTTCATGATGCCCTCCTCAATTCTTGGCAGTTGGTTCTCCCTTCGACGTCTTCTCTTGGTTCTCTTTGGCTACTCATAAGTGATGTAGATGTTGAAGATGCAGCGAAAGATCCAAAAGTTGACTTCTCCAGGTCCGAAAAAGATGATAACATTGATGGCGTTCAAGAACAATCTTCCAAGAATGAGTGGTGGATCATATTCTTCTTCTTGACTGGGACAGTATCTAGTGGTTTGTATTGATCAAAGTGGTGAGTAGGAGATCAATATGTTTGAAGTTGGGGTTCTCCTTCCTCCCTTTGATTGTGAAACACATCTAGACAACGGAATTGTCTCTCCCAGGCTGGCTTGTGATGTAGATGGACTCCCAACAACATGTTCATATGTTTGACTTGTAGATCTTGCTATTGTTGTAGTGGTACCATCTTGTCTCCATGCTAGCTCTTGATTAGAAAAGAGGATAACTTCCCACTTCTTGTCTTGATGTCTTGGGCAATGATGGTTGCAGGCATAGGTTGTCTCATATGAGGTAAGTTGTATCCTGTTTGTCATCAGCTCCCAAGCAAGACTCAAAGCTAGGCTAGCACCATTTGTGATCTGAGAGTAGGTTTGTGTGTCTATGGTTTGAGTTTTGGATCTTCAATATTCACACCAAACCATAGATGAGCAAAATCTCTCTCCTGCGTAATGTTAGTGGACATGTACCCGAAGGATTGCAAGAATTTGAAGCATGGGTTGTTGTCCACAACTTTATGTATTTTGCATCTATGCTAATAAAAAGATGTTTTTAGGATTATTTTAGTGTAGACTAGTATTTTATGTGTTGGCTGCACTTTAACATGATTCAAGGCAAAAGATAATTTGCAGTAGAAGACAAAATAAATAAACTTTGACACTCACAGTTCTTTCATCCATGATGAATAAGCTGAGTCTTCATTGTGCAAGAGTTGTTGAAGTTCATTATACGCCTTGCTTCATCTCCAGTGTGAGTTCATCTCCGGACTTTCCCAAATTGATAATGAAAGTTTTCCTGCAGGGGTTAGTCCAACAAAATATCCAATATCTACTATAGCATACTATCAATTCAGAAATCAACCTAGACACCACGCCTAATTTGATCTAGGAAGGCATTTTAACCTAAGCACCATACTTAATTTAAAAGCCTTTAGAGGTAAAATCAGCATACCTTTTAGCTCAAGAATCAAACCAGACACCATGTCTTACTTTAATTCATGAAAACAGTTAAACTAAGCTCCATGTTTAATTTAAAAGGTGTATGATAATACTTCAAAACCAAAGTATATACTATAGCAAATAAAGATAATATTAAAGCATTAAAGAGATTTATTCAGATGGTGATGAAAGAGTATGTTTAGTATATGGGCATATCCTAAAGGTAGGGACAACCAACATAGCAACATGGCAAGAAATATTCTTATAAAGTCTATTCCCCAAGCTTTGATTTTGCAAATCAAGATTGGATGAATGTAATTCAATGTTGCATGATGATTGGTGGGACATACCTTGTGTTTGTTGTTCCTTTGCTCTTTTCTGCTCCAGACCTGGAAAGGTTAGTGATAAGAATACCCGAAGGAATTTTTTCATAATTATATTTCTATGCTCATTACAAGGACAGTGCAGCAGAAAGGTAGGCATAGCTCATAACCAGGTATTATGATGGGGTATAAGGATTCTACTGGTTATAGCTTGCTCATGGGGTAGTGATAGATAAGAGTGGAATTCAAAAACCACATTCATAAGAATGAAAACAAAAATAATGAAAAGACTGGGACAAAAAAGGAAAAGATAAAAGTATGATTACAAGGTTAAACTAAGATACCGTTCCCCGGCAACGGCGCCAGAAATGCTTGTTGACACTTACTAACGTCGCTACCAAGAGTAGAGATAAACTCTATCCCCAGCAACGGCGCCAGAAATGCTTGTTGGTATAAATTAACGCACACTCTACTTTATCCGCAAGCGCACAGATAACATCTACCGATGTAGCACTTCACCGGAGTAACCCAGTTTTAATATCGAACCCAAAGGAACGGATACTATTAAGTCTCAAGTCTAACCCCTGAGTAGCTAACAAGGACGGAGAATCTAGAAGCATAGAGGGGTATGTTTATATTATTCTTAGTGAGGAAGTTGCCATAAAAGGTCACAAATAGAGTATGAGTCTTTTATGCAAATGTATAATCCTACCGAGCCTACACACGAGTAAGTGGACTATAGAAGAATCAACAAGGCTATAAGAGTCACCCTTGCGAACAACCACTACTACCGGCGTTATAGGAGGCATATATGAGCTATCAAGTCTAAGCACCACGCTATCCAACTACTCTAACTCTAGAATGACTAGAATTAAAGTACTCAAAAGCGAGTCATAAATCTTAAAGAATAATAAGAACAATAGCTCAAACTTAAATATAGACGTTGATTACCGAAACAATCGCTGAAGCAAGTTGAAGATGAACTTGAATCCGCAGGTACAAGATGAAGAAGTTGATCCGACAGGCCGGAGCTCCTTCTTGATCTCTTCCTCTCTCTCTCTCTTCTAGTTCTAGTATAAGACTAGGTTCTAAACCTAACTAGAGAGGTAACTAGTCTTTTACTTGATAGCTGGCTCTTGATTACAACTAGATGAACTAGATCTAATTCTAGATGAACTAGAAGAGATTCATCTAGAGGGACCTCTACTTCTAATTGAAACCCTAGTTTCTGATGTGGAGATGAATAATGAAGATGGAGATGCTTGGAGAGGGGGGTCTAGGGTTGCTTATATAGCCCGAGGTGGAGTAGGGGGCAAGGAATCGCCATGTCATCGATCCGCGTCACGTTTATCCGTTGGATCAAACCGACTTCAGGGACGGTGGAGATGCATCCTAGGAGGCGGTGGAGGAAGCTTGCAGAAGACGGAAGCTAGCGGGCCCGGGGGCAGACCGGTCGGTCTCCTGGTGGGACCGGTCAGTCCCACCTGGCAGGGTCCCGCGGTGCCTGACCTCCTGGTGTCTTCTGGTGTCCTCTGGAGTCTTCTAGAATATTCCTGATGTGTCGGTTGCATTATCTCGCGTCGGTTTCCTTCTAGGAGAAGTAATCAGTGCTGGTTTCCTAGTTTAGTCCCTGCAGAATCACAATTCACCAAAACTCGTGGAATATTGTCAGTTAAAACCCTAAACCTTTGTTGGTGATTGAATTAATGCCCTTTTTGTATTTATTTATCCTTTAATTTTAATAGATAACCAGTGTCAACATTTACTGTGTCCAGTCCTTCTCTCACTAGGATAGTCACCAAAGTATCAAACCTTGGTGGTAAGCATCTCAAGAACTTGTGTGAAAAGTCCTTGTCCTCCACTTTCTCTCTGTCGGTGTTTCGAACCCGGGGGTATGACACCAACGAGTAATATGATCGCGTGCTCTCTTCCTGGATGGTGATGCAAGATGACACAAGGATTTATCCTGGTTCGGGCAAAGAAGGCCCTACGTCCAACGGGGGAGGAGGTTCTTGTATTACTTGCACCTAAGTGCTTGTACAGGGGCGAATACAAGCTTAGTGAGCGTGGACCGGAGTCCGGACTCGAGTGTGTGTGTGTGTGGATTGTGTGTCTCTCGGAGTTTTTTGTCACCGTCTGCGTGAGGGGCCCTAGCGTCCTCTTTTATAGAGCAAGAGGAGGCCATGGCTACACAGGGATGACATGTACAGCGCTTGGTATGGCGTAGGGTAGGAATCCTGTCTTGTCGGGGCCACTGGAGCCGACGTGGGCGTTGCTGTTGAGGCGTCCTTGAGCGTGACCTCCATCCCGGGCGCGGACGTGGAGGCGTGGCGATGTGGAAGCCGTACAGCACCCATCTCGGCACGTACAGGACACGACGGGGTCCCTCCGGGTCTGGGGTACCTGTCCTCCAATAGCATGAAAGCAGTCAGGGCTCGAGGGGCTCAGAGCCGGCCTCGAGGTGGCGCCTACGGGGGGCTCGAGTCCCCGCAGTTATGGGCAAGTCCCGGAACCCGAAAGCAGCAGGAATCCGGGCCTTGAGACGTGGCTTGACGTGCGACAGTGTAGGGTATGGGTTAATAGTGCCGTACTGGCGCCTTTTTGCCCATGCTTGTGGTGAAAACGAGACTTGACTTTGCCCTGGTTACTGTGGTACACGTCGGGCTGCAGAGGACGTGACTGAAGTAGGTGGACGCATTAAATGCGCGGTATGGGGGTTAGGGAGCAGGAAGCTTCCTCCTCGTGGAGGGCTTTGAAGGGTAGTGGCGCACTCGCTCGAGCCCGGGCGCTGAGGGCTCGGGTGAGTGGAGGTTGAGCTCCAGCTCGAGGCCTAGCTCGAGACGAGCCCGAGGGATAGGCTATCGTGCTGGAGGGGCTCGAGGTCCCCACGCGAGGTCCCGAGGAGCGATGCGCAGCTGTTGCGGGTTCGAGGGGTGGGCTACCAGGAGGTGGCCGGTAAGGTCTTGACAAGTCTAAGCTCCCTGGTGGTGTGCCAGCGTTGCAGCTCCGAGGGGTTGGTTTCTTGGAAGTTAGCTTAGTTGGGTTTATTAATTGGTGTTCTAGGTTTAACCTATTTGTTTGCGTTGATTGGGGGTACCCCTTTTGTGGGCCCCGACAGTAGCCCCCGAGCCCTTGTTCGAGTGCTTGCACTCGAGTAGGGGCTCCCGACTGGGATCTCGAGGGCTAGCTAACTGGTTTCGAGGGTTTGGCCGTTTTGATCCGTGGGTGTCGTGCGAGCGACACCCGCGGGTGTAGCCCCCGAGGCCACGGGGGAGTGGTTAGGACTCCCTCGTGGGCTTTCTCTCGTGCGAGTGTTAGTTGCGTTTTTTAGGTTCGGGAGTGTCGAGAGCCCGAGTTTTTTACACCCTCTTTTGTCGAGGGGTGTCAGGCTGAACCGGTCGGCCGGCTCTTTGAGCTGTCCGGCACGCCGGTTGCCCTGGCTTGTCATCCCGCGAGTCCTTTCGATCGGATGCGAGGGGGGATGCCTCGTACTACCACGAGCGGGCGAGTATCGAGGTTCCCGGTGAGCTGGTAACGGGGAATCCAAGTGAGACCTCGTGCCCCGTTCGATAGGGTCGACTGTGGCCCGGAGGCGATCTCAAAAGCATGGCGCTCAGTCTGCAGGAGTGCCGGGTCCATTCGATAGGACCCGGTGGCTCGATGCCTCCCTCCGAGGGGATCTCACTGCACGTCATGCTCCCCGCCTTGGATACACGTGAGGGGCCTCGAGGGCTTGGCCCTCGAGCGATGCTACGGGTGGCGCCCCTTAGTGTCCCTGACTCGGGTGCTCAAAGCCGGCTGTCGAACCCTCTTCGAGGGCCAGCCTTCGCTGCTTCGAGGCTTAGGGCCGGGGCCCGTTTTTACCTTTGTGAAGAAGCCTCCGTCGTTTGGGAATCCTTCTGCCCGTTGGGCGTGCCTTTTTAGGCGAAATCTGTCGGGGAGGCGGCGGACGCGAAGCCGCGGCGACGGTCGTGGCGGGCCCGGGTAGTGAGCGAATGGAGAGCTGCCGCGTGTACCCTGCATCCGGCTCGAGACGTGGTTAGGTGGGCGCATTAAATGCTATGCGGTTACCTTTTTTCGTCGCCGTGGGACGCCTCGCCTGTTGGGGTTCTTTCGTATAAATACCGAGAGAGGGGAGAGGGCTCTTCTCTTTGCCTTTGCCTTCATAGCCGCCGCAGCTCCCGTGCATCTCCTTCCTGAGCCCGCCATCCGTATCCTCCTCTGCTGTCCATCCGCCGCCCAAGTCCACGCCGTCGTTGCCATGGCCGACAAGACTCCGCCGCAACCGGCCGAAGACTGGAGCCGATCGAAGACGACGCATCGCGAGTTGGACTCGCTGGTGGCGTAGGGACTTCTCCGCCCCAACCCGGAGGGGGGACCCGCGTGGTGGATCGTCCCATCGGCGGATCACCGGGAGCCGCAGCCGCCGGAGGGGTACGTGGTGAGCTTCACCCGTTACCACCGCATGGGGCTCGGTGTCTCGCCGAGCCGCTTCATGCGTGCGTTGACCCACCACTACGAGGTGGAGCTGCAGCATTTCTCCCCCAACTCGATCTCGCACGCCGCCATCTTCGCTGCGGTGTGCGAGGGTACCTGAAGATCGAGCCGCACTGGGAGATGTTCGTTCACATTTCCGGGGCGAGCTCTTCACCAAGACGTCGAAGTCCAGCGGGAAGCGGCTCGTGCGCGTTGGCTCCCTCGCCATCACCATGCGGACTGGGACCTCGTCGGCCGGCGTCCCCCGTGAGTACCTCCGCTACAAGCTCTCGACCAACCAAGCGAGATGGGACGACCACTGGTTCTATCTGCGGAACGAGGGGGGGCTCCTTCCGTAGTGCACCGGCAGGGTCCTTGACCAGCGCCCAGAAAAGTGGAACTGGGGCGTCGTGGCGGATAAGCAGCGCCATTTGCTGCCCCTGATGGAGATGATGAAGACGCTGGTGGACGAGAAGGGGCTGACCGTCCAGGCGGTAATCTGGGCGTTCCACCAGCGACGGGTTCTTCTGCTGGCGGACCGCCCCCTTTTCTTGTTCGAGATGGGGCCGAAGGCCGAGCCCGAGGCGCTGAACGGGTCGAGGATGGCCAAGGAGGGGCTGACTTGTAGCGACGGCATCTCCTGGGTGGCGATCACGATCCAGGGATCGTTTGCCCCGGAGAGTTCCAAGCTGATCCCTATGGCGCCCGACAAGGGGTGCCTCGATCTGGTAGGTCCCCATCGAGCTAGCCCGTCTCGAGCCTCCCCTCCTTCTTTCTTCTTCAAACCTTGCGCCTTCTTTTCGTGTTTTTTCCTCATCACATTTCCTTTTTCGCAGGGGCGTTCATGTGTCGTGCCTCGAGGCCCCCGGTGAGGGAGGACGCCGCGGAGACACAGGTGAGGCGCCTCTCCGCTCAAAAGGAAAAGAGAACAAGGATTCCAGAAAGAAGAAAGAGAAAAACAAAAACTTGCGTCGGTCGGCTCGGGAGCAAAGGTTGGCGAAGGCTCGCCGCAATCGGCAGCCTAGGGACGAGTCCCCCGAGCTCAGCTCCTCGAGCTCGGAGGGATGATGATGATGATGATGATGAGAGCGACGACGAGGGGATGGACGCGCGCCTGAGACGCGCGGGGTTTGGCGACATCTGGGCTGACCGCCCCCTGTGCAGGAGGACATCTACGAGGTCCCACCGGCGAAGGTACCGCACGGGGTGAAGTAGCAGAAGGCCACGCCCAGCTCCGCCTCGTCGGAGGCCCAGGGCACGTCGAGCTCCCGGCCGGACGCGCCCCCTATCGTGAGAAAGCCCCGAACCCGGAGCGCCTCCGCCACAGCACCAACGGAGGCCGCCCCCGCGTCAGCCCAGGCGGGAGGTCTCGAGAAGGGCCGAGCCTCGAGGGGCAGTGACCATATCGGGAGGACTCCGGGTCCGACCGTCGCGAGCCATCGAGGTCGGGGTCGAGCCCGCGGAGGAGCGGGCGTCAGGAGGAGGCGTCGAGCCCGCACCATCACGAGCGTCGGGGAGGGAGCCCCCGGGCGTCTCGTGACCAGGGCGTGAGCGTCCCCGGAGTCCATCGCCGCACCGCCGCCGGAACACAGAAGCAGACGCGGGAGGGCGCGACCGCCAGCGCGAGCGCCGGAGCAGGTCCCGAGACCGCGCCGGGGCAGGCGCCATGACGACAGCACGAGGGAGGTATGGTCGCCCTCCCGCGATGTGGGGCGGAAGGAGGGATCTCCCTCGAGGTCGAGCCACGGGAGGCGTCGGGAGCCCTCCCCCATCCCAGCCCTGCGGAGACGGCCCAGGCGCAGGGCTCGAGCCGTGGGGTGGGCTCGAAGCCCCCGAGTGGGTCCGGCAATTCCGGGAAGAAGCCCAGCCGCCGCTTTGGGTGAGTAATTTTCTTGGATCTCGTCGGTAGTGAGGTTTTACCTCTTTACTTTTGATGATGCATGCCATCTCTGGTTTCTCAGGGGGAAGCGCTCCTACCAGAAGGTGGACCTCGCTGCGTCCAAGCGGGCCAAGACCTCGAGCCCTGTCGAGGCACAAGCACCTCAAGGTATGGCACCTTCCTCCGCTAGAGAAGCCGCTTGGCTGGAGAAGGCTCGAGCTGCCATGGCTCGAGGAGGCCAGATGATCGTCGCGAATTTTGGTGAGGCCATCGCCATCGACCACCGGGGTCGAGGCATCCTTCCCGGTTCTGATATCACTGTCATCTCGTATTGCAGGGGCCGCAGCTTACGGCATCGAGCCCGCCACTACCACGCCCACTGAGGCGCTGCCTCCTCCCCCTCCTCCTCCTCCCGCGATGGCGCTAGTTGGGAGCGCCACCCTTCCCCCCACCACGACGGCTGTTCCGGGGGAAGCGCCTGGGGCGAGCACGGCCCCGTCGGTGTCTCGGGCCGAGGAGACTGCGCCCCTCGAGGCCCCGACCGACACAAGCCAGGCTGCGGAGGAGGGAAAGGGGGGAGAGGCATTGGCGGAGAAGGAGCCGACGGTGGAGGACCTCCTGAACGAGCTGGAGCAGGGGCCGCTCCTCGCCGCGGGCTTGACGATGGTGGAGGCGCCCGAGGCGCCGGCTAGCGCTGACAAGACGCCGGAGGACCCGGCCAGGAAGAGGGCCCGGGGTCGAGCCTTCTTTCGATCGACTCGCCGCCGCTCAAGTCTTCGTCCCCACGCGAGGTTGTGACGCTGCCTCAGGAGGCGGCGGAGCGACAGGAGGTGCCGGCGGAGGGACGGAGGAGCCGGGGCCCGTGCTGTCGGGCGGCGGGCCGCAGCTGGGGCAGCTCGGGGCGGAGGAGGATCTGCCCGACATCGAGCTTGACCGACCAGTATGGCCGTTTCCCGACGCGCCGAGCCCGTCCCTTGCCATGGTCCCCGTCGAGCAACCGGCCCAGCGGGGGCCCGCGCGAGGTGCGGTCCATCTTCCGGGAGGTGGCCGAGCTCATGGCGGAGGCGGAGCGGTCCTGCTCTGAGGAGGCGGGCCGGTCCGCACAGGTGTCGGCCGCCCTCGCGAGGGCGGAGGCGGAGCTTCAAGATCTCCGCGCTGAGCTGAGCCGGAACGCCCAAATGGCGAGCCGGCTCAACGAGGCGGGCGGAGGTCCGGGCGGCTCGAGGTGAGGTCGCTCGATCCAAGGAGGAGGCCGCCGCCGCTCTCGAGGCGTCGAGGAAGGAGGCCGCGGACGCCCGAAGCGGGGCCACCTCCGCCCGGGCTGAAGCTGAGGCGGCGAAGACGGAGGCCGCTGACGCCCGAGGCGAGGCTGCCACCGCCCGAACCGCAGCGGAGGCGGCGAGAAAAGAGGCTGAGGATGCTCAACGCGATGCCGCCGCCGCTCGGTCCGCAGCGGAGGCGGCGAAGAAGGAGGCCGAAGACGCCGAGAGCGGTGTCGCCACCGCCCGAGCTGCCGAGGGGCGGCGCGGCAGGAGGTGATCCGAAAGGATCTGGCCCTCGTGGAGGCGGGCAAGCTGGTCGAGGAGCTTAGGTCCGAGAAGCTCCTCATGCTGGCCGAGAAGCGCAGGCTCGAGCAGCGCGCTGAGGGCCTTACCAGTGACCTCGCCGAACTGGGGCAACATTGCGATGGTGAGGCTTACACCTTGTCCTTGCTTGGGCCTCGAAGTTTTTTGTTACGCCACAGTCTCACTCTTCCTCGTTCGTTGCGCAGGGGTCGAGAAGACGGTCGAGGAGCTCCGCGGGATGAACCAGGCTCTCTTGGACCAACTCCAAGACGAGACGATGGAGGCGGAGCGGGCTTGCGCTTCCCTCGACCGGCTCGGCTCCATGTGGGGTGTTCCTCCGGTGGCTGCGGCAGAAGGTGCGGTGGCCCGAGGCGACGCCTTGGTCGATGCCTTGTGCTTCCTCGACGTAGCGGCGCGGGACCGTGTCCGGCAAGCTCTCCACCATGGCGTCAAGCAGACGCTCGCGGTCGTCCGCTCCGGCTTCCGCTTCCCGGTCCACGTTGTCGCCAATGGTTTCATCGAGATCGAGGGGAAGGACGAGGAGTGGAACAACCGCCGTGTCGACAAAATCTTGGAGAAGATGGAGAGGCCGGGGACGTCGCTCGCGAAGATCTTCGAGGAGGACGTGCTGCCTCCTGACGCCAGCAGCGGTGTCGAGGACCCTCCTCCCTCTAGCTCGGGTGTCGAGGCTGAGCCGCCGTGGAAGACCTCGGGGAGGAGTATCATACCGACGAAGATTAGGGCCTGCGTGCCAAATTTGGGCGTTGAGGCCCCTGTAAGAATTTTATGACATGAATGAGGGTCCGTCGAGACCCGTATGTATATATGACTTGTTTGTTTAAAGGAGTTGTTTTTTCTTCTCAAATGCGTTTGACCACTTCTCTTTGTTGCAAGCTCGAGTTTCTGCTAGCTTAGTCTGTGTTCCTTCGATACGTCGCGAGCCCCTCGAGGGAGGCGTAGGTAGGGTACCGTAGCCCGGGGGCATAGGTGGCCGTCTACGTCGACGCCTCCCGACCCTTGGAGGCTCGAGGTATTTTAGGATTTAGACGTCGCTAGTTCACTCGAGGCACGAGTCGAGATGAGGGTCGAATTTTTTTTTTGAAAAGAAAACGCGCTTTTTTCGGAGTCTGGGGGGCCCTATCAGCCCCCGAGGGAGGCTTCGACCCTGAGCAGGGCAGGGTCGAGGCTACCTTAAGTTGCTAAGTAAAACGAAAGACAATGCACGAGATTGTTCATTCATATTTGACATGTTTGTACGAAGCAACAGAATGTGCTGGGCCTCGAGGCCCTTAAGGGTAGAAGCGACGTAGCTGAGAGATGTTCCATGCGTTCGCCAGGATTCTGCCTTGATCGTCATAGAGCTTGTATGTTCCTGGCTTGAGCACCTTAGCCACGGTGTATGGGCCTTCCCACGGAGGAGTGAGCTTGTGGCGCCCTCGATTGTCTTGCAGCCGTCGAAGCACGAGGTCCCCCACCGCCAAATCCCTCTTGCATACGTGCTTGTCGTGATAGCGTCGAAGCATTTGCTGGTAGCACGCGGAGTTGATGAGCGCCACGTCTCAGGCCTCCTCGAGCTGGTCCTTGGCGTTGGTGAGCCTTTCATCGTTGGTTTGCTCGTTGTAGGCTCAAAGTCGAGGGGAGTCGTATTCGAGGTCTGTGGGCAAGACA
The DNA here is from genome assembly GCA_009763385.1 of Coix lacryma-jobi var. lacryma-jobi. NCBI lineage: Eukaryota > Viridiplantae > Streptophyta > Magnoliopsida > Poales > Poaceae > Coix > Coix lacryma-jobi. Next base: position 132,655,600 of record CM019823.1, on the reverse strand, counting down.
GCCTCGGCGCCGTAGGTTAGGAAGAACGGAGTGAACCCGGTGGCTCCACTCGGCGTAGTCCCGAGGCCCCACAGCACCGAGGGGAGCTCTGCAGCCCACCCCTTCCGAAGTTTTTGAGGGTCTTGAACAGCCTCGGCTTCAGCCCATGGAGTATCATGCCGTTGGCGCGCTTGACCTGCCCGTTGCATTGAGGGTATGCGACCGCGGCCCAGGTCACGCGAATGCTGTTGTCGTCGCAGAAGTTGGTGAACTTTTTGCCCGTGAATTGGGTGCCATTGTCGGTGATGATGACGTTAGGCACCCCAAACCGGTACATGATGTCTGCGATGAACTCGACGGTTTCTCGGAGGTGGGGTCGCCTATGGGCTTGGCCTCGATCCACTTGGTGAATTTGTCGATGGCCACGAGCACATGCGGTACTTTCGGTTGTCATCTTGAGGGGACCCACGAGGTCGAGCCCCCAGACGGCAAACAGCCAAGTAATGGGGATCATCTGCAGGGCGTGCGGACTGGTGCTTTGCTTGGCGTAAAACCCCTTGCGCTGGTCTCGGCGCTTTGCGTCTGGCGGTCGGTGGCTTTCGCCTTGGCGTTGGCCCAAGGCAACTGTTGGCAGGCTACCAGGCGCTGTCTTCGTTGGCGTGGCAGTAGAAGCCTGTCGAAGCGTTCCCTACCAGGGTCCTTGGCCTGCATGATGCCGCAAGCATGTGTTAGCCTCTGCGACTTGCGAGCAGTGCGTTGGTGCTGCCATCTGTAAGAAGTGTACCCACACATAGATTTTTTTAGTTTGAGAACAACTTTTATTAGGAAAACAGGACGGAAACCATAAGGAAGGAAGTAAGATTAATGCAAGATTATATGATCATGATGCATGCACGTTTCATACGTCCTCACTGCCTAACAATCTAACTGTAACACCCCCGGTGTTAAGCAATCCCTAAATGCATAATTTGGCATGGCATAAGCATAGCATCTCATCATTTCATGCGCATATGCTTGTTAAGTGCTTAAGTCCTTGTTTGGTCTCTAGTGTAACCTTGTTTGCTTTCTGTTTCTGACCAAGTGCCTTATAACAAAGTTGTAGATCTTGATGAAGGGAACAACTTTGCTTTACAGCACTTTCTCAGAAAAAGCTGTTAAATTATAATTTCTTGCATTAGAAAAATGGTTTAGCACTAAAATTCTTTTAAACAACAGAATTTGGACTAGAGCCTTAAAGATGATTTGTTCCTTACAAAATTCTAAGCAACTTTGCTTTTAGGACCTTCTCCTGTTTTGGCTTAGTTTAGGAGTTATAGAGCGTCAAAGTTTTTAACCAAACTTCATTAGTTTAACCCCAGTGGACCCCGCCTGTCAGTCTCTCCTTCTTCTCCTTCGCGGACGCCGCTCCCTCCGCGCCGGCAGAATCCGCCCGCAGCCGCGAGACCGCCTCGCCGCCGGCCAAACCATCGGCAACCGCCGCCCGTGGTTTGCGCCCGAACTCGCCACGTCGCCCATCCACCCCGTCCTCGCTCGCCGCGTGGAGCGCGACGCCTGGCGCCGCCGCGTCCGGTCGGGAGTTCCCCGACGGGAACCGGCCAGGTGCAATGCACCTAGCACTTCGTTCCTTTTGCCTTCGCTCCGCCCCGTGCTTGCAACCAGAGGAGCATTCCATTGCTCGCTCTCTCCCTCGCTCCACTCCACTCCATCTTCATCAGAGCTCCGCGCCGCCGCTGCCCGCCGAACCTCGGCGAGCGATTACTCGCTCCACCGCTCACCGCCGTTCGATTCCTCCCGCCAGTTTCTCCGCCCTAATCTCCTCTTTCTCTGGTAAGGGTTGGTTTCCCCTCTCTCCCTCTCTAGCCGCCGGAACAGCGGATGCCATCCGCAAGCTCCCGCCATGGCCGCCACCGTGACCTTCATGTGGACCGGTCATCTCCGGCCAAGCTATCCCAAGCCGAGCCATGTTCTAGTCTTCTCTACCTCCGTAGTAGCTTAGAGTTAGTTGGAGACCTCTCTTTTGCCGTGTTTCAGCCGGAACCGAGCCGTGTCGCCGCCGTGTCCGCCATGGACCGCCGCCGTGCATAGCTCCGAGCAATGCCGGGGATGCTGAAGCCCGAGAGTTGCTCCAATAGGTCGCTTAGGTCTTGCTTGGGCTAGTGCTAACCTCGCCGAGTCGCAAGCCACCAGGAAGAGTTCCGCCGCCGAGTCACAGAGCCGCCGCTCCGCCATGGCCGCCGTCAAGCTTGCTCCGGTATCCCTCTGGCTTAGCAAGTCGGTTAGTCGTGTTCGCCTCGCAAACCCGCACCCAGGGATGGTCTCAGTGTCACCAGAAGCGTCGCCGTCGACGAGCTAGGGCCGGTCAACGACTACGGCGCAAAACTCCGCCGTTGACCGCCGAGCCTGGCCTCGCGCGGTAACGTGCCGATCTTGGCCTCGGAAGCTTGGTCGCCCTGACCAGCGGGCCCCGACTGGCAGTAAGAAAGAGAGAAAGGAAGAGCTTGGGTGCCGTAGGCCTCGGAAAGCCGGATGCGCCGAGCCTTCGCCTCGAGCCTCGACCGAGTCGGTTGAGTTAGTCTCGGTGGAGTCAGTAAGTCTCGGTTGAGTCAGTAAGTCTCGGTTGAGTCAGTAGCCTCGGCTGAATAGGTTAGCCTCGGCTGTCAGTGCCTCGGCCGAATCGGTAAAATGTGTCTGAGCCTCGGCCGAAAAATCGGTCGAGTACGTAAGCCTCGGCTGAGTTGAGCCGGGTGTGCCGAAGCCTTCGCCTCGAGCCTCGGCCGAGTCGCGCCGGGTGTGCCGAGCGCGTCTGTCTTGTGCCTCGGCCGAATCAAGAAGGGAGCCCGTACGTTAGGATTGAGTTTTCTTTTAAAATGTTGTTTTGCAGAATTCATGTAAGGCTTCAAAATTCATACAAGGCTCATTTTAAGTCCAAATGCTGTGAAACAAATTTTGTTAGGTCAAGCATTTTAGATCTATCAGTGAAAACTGTTGAATGCATTCTTGGTGATATTTTTATGGGTAATTTAATTTACATTAGGAAGTGCTGATAACTTGGAAAATGCATAACTAATTATATATCAGTCAGAAAAATGTGATTCTAGTTTTGTTAGGTTTGTATGAATGTGTAGTTTCAGAGAAAATATAATATGAGGTTGTTCTGTGAATTAATTTGACAGTAGCTTTTAAAATGGTTAAATGTTGTTTCCTTGTTTATTTTGTAGTAATTAAAATATGAGAAATATGAACCTGAGAATTTAAGCACATTGCTCTTGTACTAGGAAGCTCAGTAGAAAAATAAGAAATCTGTTGTTTGACACTTTGTGCGAGGGTGTGTAGTTCAAAGCACCTTTCCATGATAGAATTTGTCTTTTTCATAGAGAATGGAGTTTAAGTCCAAATGAGATGAAATTTGGACAGGGAGCTAGATTAGGTGTTGTTAACTCCCAGTAATTTCTGTAGATTTTTCTGAAGCTGCCTAGGTTAGGTTTGCTGTTTAAAGCATGTGTAAATAGATTTATTTCAGCAAGTATTTAGAGGGTAATAAACTCATTAAGTAAACTTTGAGGTGGTGACAACATAGCTTAATCAATTGTCTATGTTAGGTTAAATAGTGGGATGATGTTGACTACCTTGTTGAAGAGAATGCAGTAGATGACATGTGCCTATCTCCTGATTGCTGTCGATCATGTGCATCACATATGCATTCTATGTGCATTCATCCTATTCATGCGCCACTATGCATCATACAGGATCAGCGGAGGAGATCCAGACCCAGTCGATACTGAAGAGCCCAGTCCGGAGGAGAACTTGACAGAAGAAGCCGGAGGGACCGACGCGCCGAGTTGCCCGAGTGCCGCGATCACCGTCCGTCGGACTTTGAGAAAGGCAAGCCCCGGAGCATTCTAACTCCTACGGTTTGCAAATGTTTTCTAGTTAACCTGATGATGAATGATGCATTAGGTTATAGGAGTTGATTGCTACCGTTGATGCACTATTTACTTATCCTTGTCCACCTGCAATATATCTTGATATCCCTGTTTAGGTCTAGGCTCGTTATATGCTTAGCCCTGCTTAGATCGGTAAAAGTCGGGTGATTCCCTGTCTCCCGCAATAGGTGGATACTGATCATGTTTAGCCTGTGCTATCATGAGGTAACCATGTGATAATTAATTTGAGACGGAGGCGGATGTAAGAGCAGCAGAACATGGGTTCTGAGTGCTAGTAGTCTCCCGTCTGTGTCGCCTAGGACCCGTTCGGGAATGTCCCTTCAGTCAAATTGAACGCGTCGATCACTTAACGGAGTTGGTCTGAGTACCTCCCGTGAAGCCGAGTAAGGTTATTCGAGCCGAAGATGGAGATGTTGACGCCTAACACCCAGGGCCTCAGCTGTACCGTGGGCAACTATTCTGATCGACCTGGCATGGTTCGAGGGCAGGCAGGGCCTGATCGACCTGGCATGACCGTGGGCAGTTATAGATTGAGCGACCTGGCACTGAGATAACCCCCGGTGTAGAAGGCCCCATGGTCGTCCCGCGCTTTGTTTTCTCGAATCTCCTGACTGGCAGCTTACGACTGCCGTAGCCGGAATGTGCCGGGCGAGTGTGAGACATTTTATCCCCAGCTGGGTAGGAATCGATTATAATCGCCATCGCTCCTGGACAGTGAGCAGTGACTTTAGATCATCTCCCGTAGAACTTATGGAACTAAAATGGTTATGGAATCTGAAAGGCTATTGATGAAATAGTCACTCTTGATTGATTAATTAGCAAGTGCTTGTTTAGTACAGGTGCAAATCTAGTAAGGTAGAGTTAATGACTAAAAGCAATTGCCAACATTTGAAACTGAGTTTATTACTAAAGCTTTCATGCAAAAGAGTATGTACAGCCAACCCCACCCATATAGCCTACATGATCCTTGGAGTCTCATTATTTCTGGTTTATGATGGGTAAGTCTAGCTGAGTACCTTCTCGTACTCAGGGTTTATTTCCCTTGTTGTTGCAGATGGCCAGTGCTTTTATGGTTACTGCGAGAACTGCTTGTACCGGGTAACGGACGGGTGATGACTAGACCAAGGGCATGGTCAACACTGTCTCGTCTGTTGCTTTTGTGGACCCGGTCAACTGATGGCACCGTATTTATAAACAATCCAAACTTATGTTTTAAAGACTATTTTGCTTCCGCTACTACTACAATTATGGTTTGTAATATTATTTCGTACTCCGATGTAATTTGAACTCTATGCAACTGTGATGTAACCCGTGAGCATGTTCGTGGAACTAGTACGATCTTGGCTGGATGTCGTTGAATGATTTGAAATCCTTCGAGATTTCCAGACTACCGGGTTTGTACGAGCTTAAGTACTCGATGATTTCTGCGAGAGCGGAGGTTTTCAGTGCTTAATCTGGTGCAAATTGGTCGGTTCTGTTACACTAACGGCTAGGCGGTGGCATACACGCTCACTCATAACGTTAACTAAACGGCCTACCCGACTTTTACCGGTCTAAGCAGGCTAAGCATATACGAGCCTAGACCTAAACAGGGATATCAAGATATATTGCAGGTGGACAAGGAGAAGTAATAATGCATCAACGGTAGCAATCAATTCCTATAACCTAATGCAACATCCATCATCAGGTTAAATAGAAAACATTTGCAAACCGTAGGAGTTAGAATGCTCCGGGGCTTGCCTCGCTCGAAGTCGGCGGGGCGGTGATCACGGCACTCCGGCAGATCCTCCGCGTCTCCTTCCGGAATCCTCTCCTCGGGTGTCTCCTCCTGACGCTGCTCCTCCGGCGTCTCCTGGGCTTCCACTACCGATCCTGCATGATGCGGTAATGAATGAATAATGAATGCACATGGGATGCATGGTGATGCAACATGGAGTAACAATTTAGGAGATAAGCACATGTCATCTACTGCTACTCACTTACTTAGTTTAACATACTACTTACTAAGTCTTGTTGTCACCACATCAAAGTTGCTTAACGGGTTTGTTACCCTCTAATTATTTGTAGAATTAAATCTAGTTTAATAGGCCTATAACAGTAACCTATCCTAGACAGCTTCACAAAAATCTATAAAATTACTGGATATTTACAACACTTAATCTAATCCTCTGTCCAAATTTCACCCCATTTGGACCTAGACTCTACCCCCTATGAAAAAGACAAATTCTATCATGAAAAGGTGCTTTGAACTACACCCCCTAGCACAAAGTATCAAACAACAGATTTCATAATTTTCTTCTGAACTTCTTAGCACAAGAGCAGTCAGTAAAATTTACCAAGTCCATACTCTTCATATTTTAATTATTACAAAATAAACAAGGAAACAACATTTAATCATTTAATTACTACTGCCAAATTATTTCACAGAGCATCCTCATTTTACATTTTTCCCAGAAACTATTCCTCAACACAAACCTAACAAAACAAGAATCACATTTTTCTGAGATAAATACAATTTACTATGCATTTAACAAGATTTCAGCCTAAACATGAATTAAATATAACTACACAGAAAATCACCACAAACTGGACATATTATATTTTTCATGCATAGACCTCAACATAACAAACCTAACAAAACTTGTTTCACCTTTTTACATTTATATTTCAAGATATGAATTAAACAAGCAATACACAATTTCTGGAAACTAATTAACAAAACCTGAAAAACATTCAAACAGGAAACTACTACGGGTACCCGAACTAGTGCACACAGACAACACCAGACTCGCTGACACGCGGGTCCCCGAGTCAAACCGACCCCACCTGTCATCCCCACCGAGACAGGGGAGGAGTTGACCACGGCGGAGCTCACCGACGGCGAACTCCCCGGCGAAACCATCCCCACCGGCGGACTCCCCTCAACCTTCCACACTCGACTACCCCTCGCTGGCCCAGCCACGGCGGATCGAGCTCGCCGACGGCGATGGCGGACGGACACGCGGCGCGCGCGCGCTACGCCGGCCGGCTCCGGCCACGACGGGCTCATCCGACCCTCGAGATCTACTCTGGCGACCTTCATAACCCTAGCCCAGGGCTCGGAAGCCAGGGCGCAAGCTCCGAGCACCCGCGACCACGGCCACGCCACTCGGGACCTTGGCCGGCGGACAACGGCGTACTCGAGCTTCCAGACCCTAATCGGCCTAACCGTCACCACCACTAGCTCCGGCAAGTCGAGGCGACTCGCGAACGCTAGCTAGGGCAGATGGTTGAGCTCGGGAAGAGGGTTGGCCACGGCGGACCGAGCGCGCCGGCCATGGCGGTCATGGTGGACGGCGGCGTTCCGTGGGCTCTTAACCCTAATCGACCAAACCAACACCCTCTACCCTCTCCTCGGACCTCACTAACCCCTATACGGGCGCTAGGGTGACATGACAACCACGGGAAGGTGGCCGGCCACGGCGAACCGAGCTCGGCGGTCATGGCGGCCATCGCGGCGACTCGTCCTGGGGCTTACCTAGGGCTTCCTAGGGAGCGCTAAGGACAGCATGGGGTGCGGGGGCTCACGGTGACTCGATTTGGTGGGTCGGTTGGGATGGAGGCGCGGCGGAAAGACGCCGGCGGACTCGCGGCGGCGCTTACCGGCTCGGGCGACGGCGAGAGAGCGGGAGCGAGAGCGAGTGCGGCGACAGAATGGAGGGAGGAGCGGCGCGGCTTCGGGCAGCGGGGCGAGCGGCAGCTTATGCTTGCCACGCCGCGCGCGGACGCTGGCTTGGCCGACCGTCGGGCGCCACGCGGCGGCAACGCTCTGGCGCGGTCGGCCACGACGCCGCGCGCGGCGCGCGGGCACGGCACGGCCGGCCCGGGTTCAGTGGCCATCAGGCCGACTGACAACCTCTTTGCACGCGATTAACTCCTAAACCCCGCTCAGTGAAACGCTAAACCACTTGTTTCATTGAGTAGAGCTACATGCCAGCTACAACTTTGGTTACAAGATTGATCTTAGGTTCTGCCTAGATTGCTCCCAAGAAGGCTCCAAAGTTGGTTAGATGAAACTGCTCGGTCAGTTAGAGACAGAAAATTTTCTAAGTCCAACTCCTCCCTCAAATCTGCCTTGTGGGTCCCAAAACACCTTGTTAAACCCATTTTCATAGGTTGGGCCTTAAACAACTTTTGTTCTACACTAAATTCTACACACTTTGGTTAAGGGCCCACAGCCATGCAAAGCTTCTATAAAGAAGGTCTTAGTTAGTCAAACAAAAGGACTCCTAGGGCTCTATCAAGGCAACTAGGGTTAGAGACTTGGTTAGCCAACATGACCAACATAAACCTAGCTTCATTTTGACTCCCCAACAAGGTTCAACTACTTAGAAGACTTAAGCACTCCACTAACAAGACAAACAAGCATTCCATCAAGCAGAGCATCAAATGAGCACACATGAAATGACACTTAAAAAGAAAGAATGCAACATGAGATGATGATGCTTTATGCTCATGAGATGTCAAGTTATGCATTTAGGGTTGCTTAACACCTAGGGTGTTATAGCCCTCCCCTCCTTAAAGGAATCTCGTCCCGAGATTTAAGTTACTAACCATTTCTTAAAGAAGTGGGGATATACTTCTCTTAGATAGTCTTCTGTTTCCCAAGTGGCATCTCGATCATCTTGCTCACTCCAATATACCTTATACTGCTTCACTATTCTTCCGCGAGTTATCCTTTCTTTTTCATCAAGCACTCGGTGCGGCTTTACTGAGTAAGTGAGGTCGGATTGTAACTTGATGTTGGTCGGTGTACTTCCTCTTCTGGAACTCGAAGACATTTCTTTAATTGTGACACATGGAATACAGGGAATATAGCCTTTAAATGTTCAGGTAACTGTAGTTGATAAGCCACTTTTCCCCTCCTTTCCTTTATCCTGTAGGGTCCCACAAACCTTGGCGCTAACTTTCTTTTCACGCCAAAACGTCTAACTCCTTTCATGGGTGATACTTTCAAATACACATAGTCACCTACTTTGAATTCAAGCGGCCTTCTTCGCTTATCGGCATAGCTTTTCTGTCGGGACTGTGCCGCTGCGATATGTTTGTTGAATTATTCTAACTTGTTCTTCTGCTTCCCTAACGAAGTCAATTCCACAGTAGCGACGTTCTCCTGGTTCAACCCAACTTACTGGTGTTCTGCATCTCCTGCCATACAGAGCTTCGAAAGGTGCCATATGAATGCTTTCTTGATAACTGTTGTTGTAAGCAAATTCTACTAATGGCAACCACTTCTCCCAAGATCCCTTCGTGGATATCACACATGCTCTCAACATATCTGCAAATTATAATCCTTAATCAACTCAAGCCATCTTCTCTGTCTCATATTCAGTTCAGGTTGAGTAAAGATATACTTGAGACTTTTGTGGTCCGTGTACATGTTACAGACGTTACCAAGCAGATAATGTCTCCATATTTTTAGAGCGTGTACCACAGCAGCTAATTCCAAGTCATGCGTAGGATAAAAAAACTTCATGTTTTCTCAACTGACGTGAAGAAGCATAAGCAATCACTCTGCCTTCTTGCATAAGAACACAACCTAAACCAACTTTCGATGCGTCGCAGAAGACATCAAACGGCTTCTCGATATCTGGTTGAGCTAAGACAGGGGCAGTGGTTAATAGTTTCCGCAAGGTACGGAAAGCTGTTTCACACTTCTCTGTCCACTCAAACTTCTGATCCTTTTGAAGCAAACTTGTCATGGGCTTGGCAATCTTGGAGAAATCGGGAATAAAACGATGATAATACCCTGCTAAATCGAGAAAACTCCGAATCTCCCCAACTGAAGTTGGAGCTTCCCACTCCATCACTTCTTGTACTTTGCTAGGGTCCACAGAGATTCCTTCTTCTCTGACAGGATGTGACCAAGGAATTGTACTTGCTTCAACCAAAACTCGTATTTACTAAACTTAGCGTAAAGTTTATGTTCCCGGAGTCTTGTCAAGACGATCCTCAAATGTTCTGTCTGCCGTCCCGGTTCTCAGAATAAACCAAAATATCATCAATGAACACCACTACAAACTTATCTAGTTCTGGCATGAATACCGAGTTCATCAAACTCATAAAGTAAGCTGGAGCATTTGTCAATCCAAAAGACATGACTAAATACTCGTATAGGCCATATCTGGTTGAAAAAGCAGTCTTGGGATATCTTGTGGTCGGATTCTAATTTGATGATAGCCTGATCTCAGATCGATCTTGGAGAATACTTTGGCTCTAGATAACTGGTCAAACAAAATATCTATCCGTGGCAATGGATATTTGTTCTTAACGGTCACGGCATTAAGCGGTCAATAATCCACACACATCCGCAGAGACTTGTCCTTCTTCTTGACAAACAAAGCTGGACATCCCCACTCTGACACACTAGGTTGAATGAAACCCTTGTCCAAAAGTTCCTTAATCTGCGTCTTGAGTTCGGCTAATTCATGTGGCATACGATAAGGTCTTCTCGAGATCGGTGCAGTCCCTGGTAACAGCTCAATGGTAAACTCTACAGCCCGCTTGGGCGGTAAACCCGGCAACTCATCTGGAAAGACGTCTGGGAAATCCCGAACAACTGGAATTTTTGACAGGTCCTCTATAGATAAGGTACAAGATAGATCAACAAAATCAGCCCCTCGAGGAAGAGAGATACGTAACTTGTTGTCCCTCCTTGGATCAGACAAGGTAAGAGTTCTTCCTGCAGTGTCTAACACCGCTTTCCACATACTCATCCAACTCATTCCTAGGACTACATCCATACTGAGCCTTGGCAAAACTACTAAATTAGCCCCAAACTTATGCCCTCCGATGTCGATGGTTGCATCACGGACCATCTGCCTAGACAACACAGTACTCCCCACAGAGCTTACGCGAAACCCATAATCCATTTCAGACACCTCTTGATCATGCTTTTGTGCAAATGCTTTACTCATGAACGAATGCGATGATCCAGTATCAAACAAAACAACTGCAGGATGATGGTTAACAAGACACATACCAGCAGTCACGGGTTCTCCAGCATGAGCTTCTTCAGCGGTCATGTTGTGTGCAGGCGTGCGGGGTAGTTGGCCTATTGCTTGCTTCTTTGGTAGGGGCAGTATCTTGCAAAGTTCCCCTCTTGGTTGCAGTTGTAGCATGGTCCCCGAACCAATGGTTTGTTCCCTGAAGAACTGCCTTGACCTCCACGAGCCTGAGCAGCAGCTATCTTGTATGGCTTCTGATTGCGCTGAGCTTGTGGCTGATTCTTCTTCGATGGCGGCCTAAAACGTGCCCCCGGCGCTGGTGGTCGATACAGATTTCGCTGAGCTGGTGGTCCTCTGGGTTGTGATGATCCTGATTCAAAGGTCCTCTTCCGGGCCTTGCTAGCAGCATGCTTGTTGTTATGATTTTCTTGAATCAGACAGTCACTTATGAAGTCACTGAAATTGGTACGGGACGATGTACCCACTGACTTTCCCATTTTAGTATTCAAGCCTCTCTTGAAACTAGCAATCTTCTTAGCGTCTGTGTCAACGGAGTCTGGGACATAGCGAGCCAGTGAATTGAATATGTGATGGTACTCGGTACTCCGTAACAGATCGAGTCCCCTGTGTCAGGTTCATGAACTCGGCCACCTTCATCTGGGTCAAACTCGGCGGAATGTAATGACCTCGGACAGCAGCAGTAAACACCCTCCAAGTGATGGGAACATTGGCAGGGTAGGTGGTGCGGTGATGCCCCCACCAAATCCCGGCTGGTCCCTGCAACTATTGCGCGGCATATTCTGCTTTTAGTTCTTCTGTGAGCCTGAGCAAACGAAACTTCTGCTCCAGAGTATGCAGCCATTCTTCTCCCCTCCATGGTTCCGTAGCTTCCTTGAAGATAGGCGGTTTAGTATCCAAGAAATCCTTGAAAGAACTATATTGGTTCGGCTCAGGGCGTTGATGTCCCTGGGCCAAGTTCTCCCTCAGCAAAGCTTCGATGTTGCGCTGGCTTCCAAGAAATTGAGCAAAAAGTTGCTCAGCCGTCGGGGGTGGAGGAGGTGGTGGATTGCGGTTTTCTCTGGGGTCCTCATTTCCACCACTACCGCCTGCTCCACTACGAGTTGTCGTCATCTGCATATAGGATAGTAAGCGACCATTAGGCGAAGTTGCAACTTGTAGAGAACAATAAATCATACCCACTGAAATTATTCGGAAAAATTCACCAAACAATGACAGAGGTACAATGAATTTCAATCCACATCGCATCAACACATAACAAGATCACTTAACACATCATGCAAAAGATAACATAACATCCATAGCTTTGTCCATACATATGGGTCTTTCCAAGGTCTCTCACACATCACATAAGTCTGCTACCCATGCTTACATTCAGCCCAACACACAAAAGATCAGGCTGCCAACATACGCAAAAGACCATCTAGACGCTAAGCATACGATCTAGACTACTCTCTAGCGATCTCACCAACGTCACCGTCCTCACTAGACATATCTGAAGAACTACTAGAAGAACTACTCGGCTCCGGATCCTCCTGGGGAAAGATGGGGTTCCTCTCATTTTCCCTGCGATGGATCTCCTCGTGCAGACGGTCGTTGTAGTCCTGCAGATGATGGAGTTGCAGCTCTAGGTCTCCCACTCGCAACCTCAGCAGCCTGTTCTCCTCTGAAACACGAATGCCCTCAACACAAACTCCTCGAAGCGCCTCCTCAGTCTCCCTCATGACCGAGGCCAAGAAAGTAGTCGACCCCTGCTGAATGGCAAGCTGATGAGCAGTCTCCTGCTCCCTCTGAAGTGTCTGGTCTCTCTCTACTGTCAACTGAGCTAGCTGTGTAGTGAGGAGGTCTATCTCTGTAGCGTGCTCCTCCTGCCGGCGATGTTGTGCAGCCATCTCCTCATCTCTCGCTAGAATATGATCCAGATGATCATAGCTGCGCGACAGGCACCCATAAGTAGCCATCAGAGCAGCCATAGCACTCCCTGCTGGTCCAGCACAATGCTCCCTCTCAAGAGAGCTAGCCTCAAGTACGTAACGCCTGGCTGACGCCACATTGCCTGGTAAGGGTCTGTCGTCGGGAAGATACTGGCGGTAGCTTGGGCAACCACCTCTGGATGGTCCTCCATGATATCCCGGAGAACTGTGTATGCGACCCTGTTGGCTGCATCCCAGGGGGTCCTCCCCTGCAAAGCAAACACTCGACGGCACCAGACGTGATCCTGCTCATCGCGGCTACTACGTCCACCTCCACCGTGTACACGTGACGATCCTCTGACAACTGCACACGGTGCCAGTCATACTGCGGCTCCTGGCCCTCCTGATATCCGACCAGGTGCAGAACTCTCCAGAGGATAGTGGGCATCCCAAATTCTCCCAAAAAGTCCTCTGATCCCTCATCGGTCCATGGCCCCAGCATGTAGTTAGGCCTCTTGCCTCCCGTGGACTTGCGAGCAGTGCGCTTGGTGCGTGCCATCTGTAAGAAGTGTACCCACACATAGATTTTTATTAGTTTGAGAACAACTTTTATTAGGAAAACGGGACGGAAACCATAAGGAAGGAAGTAAGATTAATGCAAGATTATATGATCATGATGCATGCACGTTTCATACGTCCTCACTGCCTAACAATCTAACGGCTAGGCGGTGGCATACACGCTCACTCATAACGTTAACTAAACGGACTACACGTTCGCAAGTTAGCGTACCTGCAGAAACTCACTTCACTTCAGCCCTTCCCACAGTATGAACATCATGCACTGCGGAAATTTAAATCTAATACTCACTTAGGTGTACACCCGGTATACACGTAAGCAGTATATGCACCCATCAGAAATTATTACTCCCACAATCAATACTTTCACATATACTTGTGTGGAACAGGTATACGCGTCGGTATCATATAAGCACTTCCCTAGATTGGCGGTTGTCCAATCATGCTCTCACAACTCTCATTACCTTTAGCGTAGAGGCAATTGATCCATACATTACTATTCCGAGAATAGCATCCATACAATTTCACCCTTGCCGTATGGACGACAGAATAAACAGAAATAAGTATGATGCACGACCCCCAAAGTTAGTACTTAAATAGCCACCTAAGTTCCTATTGGGCATAAGGACTTGATCAATGGCACACCTAAATCTTTATAAGAAGGGTTTTTCAGAACCTACTATAGCTACAAGTTTTGACAATGAAGGAATTTTATTTGAAAATAGTTTTTCAAATAGAATCATGAACAGTAACGTTAACCACGCTCCGATGCCAGCTGTGACAGAACCGACCAATTTATACCAGATTAAGCACCGAATCGCTGCTTGCGCAGAGACTACAAGTACTTAAGCTCGTATAAACCCGGTAGTCCGGAAATCTCGAAGGATTTCAAGTCATTCAACTTTAACCAAGATCGTAATAGATTAGCGTACATGTCCACGATCTACATTCAGTTCGCACATAGTTCAAATACATCGGAGTTCAACAGTTATTACAAACCATAGTTTAAATTCAAAAGCGGAAGCAACATAGTTTTGAAACACAAGTCCTTAGTTCACAATACAGCGCCATATGCTTGATCAGTCCACAAAAGCATCAGGGAAGATAAGAGTTGACCATGCCCGTGGTCTAGTCACTGCCCTCGACGGGGTACAGACAGTTCTCGCAATAGCCGAAGAAGCATTGCCCATCTGCAACAACAAGGGATAAAACCCTGAGTACGAGAAGGTACTCAGCTAGACTTACACGTCATAAACCAGAAATAAGTGACACCACCAAGGATTATGCAAGGCTGTATCTGGGGTTGGCCACACTTACCTTTTTGCATAAAAGCATTTTATTATTAAATCATCATCATTAGAGTATTAGCAGTCACTTTTATGTAATCAGCCTGATTATCTAGATTTGCACCTGATCTAGAGCAAACACACTTGACTACTTAATCAAGCAAGAGTGACTATTTCATTAATAGCCTTTCAGATTCACCAACCATAACCATCATTAATTCCATATATTACTACGGTAACACATGCTCAGTCAAGTTACTCACTAACCAGGAGCGATGGCGATTATAATCGATTCCTACCAGCTGGGGACAAAATGTCGCACACTCGCCCGACACACCCTGCCAGGTGGCCGTTGGCGACCACTTCAGGAGGTTCGAGAACCCAAATCGCGGGACGGCCATGGACCCTTCTACACCGAGGGTTATCTCAATGCCAGGTCGCTCAAGCTATTAACTGCCCACGGTCTCATGCCAGGCAGGCCCTGCCTGCCCTCGGACCATGCCCAGGTCGATCAGAATAGTTGCCCACGGTACATGTAAGGCCCTGGGTGTTAGGCGTCAATGTCTCCATCACCGGCTCGAAAAACCTTACTCGGCTCTCACGGGAGGTACTCTCCGACCTACTCCGTTAAGTGATTGACGCGTTCAAAATGACTGAGGTGTGCCTTCGTTGGGTCCTAATCGACACAGACGGGAGACTACTACACACAGAACCCATGTCCGTCCTGCTGCTGCTCCTACATCCCGCCCGGTCTCAGATTAATTATCACATGGTTATAATCCACGATAGCACGCTAGTCATGATCAGTATCCACCTATATGCGGGAGACAGGAAATCACCCGACTTTTACCGGTCTAAGCAGTCTAAGCATATACGAGCCTAGACCTAAACAGGGATATCAAGATATATTGCAGGTGGACAAGGATAAGTAATAATGCATCAACGGTAGCAATCAATTCCTATAACCTAATGCAACATCCATCATCAGGTTAAATTAGAAACATTTGCAAACCGTAGGAGTTAGAATGCTCCGGGGCTTGCCTCGCTCGAAGTCGGCGGGGCGGTGATCACGGCACTCCGGCAGATCCTCCGCGTCTCCTTCCGGAATCCTCTCCTCGGGTGTCTCCTCCTGACGCTGCTCCTCCGGCGTCTCCTGGGCTTCCACTACCGATCCTGCATGATGCGGTACATGAATGAATAACATGAATGCACATGGGATGCATGGTGATGCAACATGGAGTAACAATTTAGGATATAGCACATGTCATCTACTGCTACTCACTTACTTAATTTAACATACTACTTACTAAGTCTTGTTGTCACCACATCAAAGTTGCTTAACGGGTTTGTTACCCTCTAATTATTTGTAGAATTAAATCTAGTTAAATAGGCCTATAACAGTAACCTATCCTAGACAGCTTCACAAAAATCTATAAAAATTACTGGAGATTTACAAACACTTAATCTAATCCTCTGTCCAAATTTCACCCCATTTGGACCTAGACTCTACCCCCTATGAAAAAGACAAATTCTATCATGAAAAGGTGCTTTGAACTACACCCCCTAGCACAAAGTATCAAACAACAGATTTCATAATTTTCTTCTGAACTTCTTAGCACAAGAGCAGTCAGTAAAATTTACCAAGTCCATACTCTTCATATTTTAATTATTACAAAATAAACAAGAAACAGCATTTAAT
The DNA here is from genome assembly GCA_009763385.1 of Coix lacryma-jobi var. lacryma-jobi. Lineage (NCBI taxonomy): Eukaryota > Viridiplantae > Streptophyta > Magnoliopsida > Poales > Poaceae > Coix > Coix lacryma-jobi. The sequence goes on along the minus strand of CM019823.1, from coordinate 132,639,199 downwards.
CATTTTAATTACTACTGCCAAATTATTTCACAGAGCATCCTCATTTTACATTTTTCCCAGAAACTATTCCTCAACACAAACCTAACAAAACAAGAATCACATTTTTCTGAGATAAATACAATTTACTATGCATTTAACAAGATTTCAGCCTAAACATGAATTAAATATAACTACACAGAAAATCACCACAAACTGGACATATTATATTTTTCATGCATAGACCTCAACATAACAAACCTAACAAAACTTGTTTCACCTTTTTAGCATTTATATTTCAAAGATATGAATTAAACAAGCATACACAATTTCTGGAAACTATTTAACAAAAACTGAAAAAACATTCAAACAGGAAACTACTACGGGTACCCGAACTAGTGCACACAGACAACACCAGACTCGCTGACACGCGGGTCCCCGAGTCAAACCGCCCCACCTGTCATCCCCACCGAGACAGGGGAGGAGTTGACCACGGCGGAGCTCACCGACGGCGAACTCCCCGGCGAAACCATCCCCACCGGCGGACTCCCCTCAACCTTCCGCACCGACGGTACCCTGGCTGGCCCAGCGCACACGCGGATCGAGCTCGCCGACGGCGATGGCGGACACGGCGGCGCGGGCGAGCTACGCCGGCCGGCTCCGGCCACGACGGGCTCATCGACCCTCGAGATCTACTCTGGCGACCTTCAAACCCTAGCCCAGGGCTCGGAAGCCAGGGCGCAAGCTCCGAGCACCCGCGACCACGGCCACGCCACTCCGGCGACCTTGGCAAGCGGCGGACGACGGCGTACTCGAGCTTCCAGACCCTAATCGGCCTAACCGTCACCACCACTAGCTCCAGCAAGTCGAGGCGATTCGCGAACGCTAGCTAGGGCAGATGGTTGAGCTCGGGAAGAGGGTTGGCCACGGCGGACCGAGCGCGCCGGCCATGGCGGTCATGGTGGACGGCGGCGTTCCGCGGGCTCTTAACCCTAATCGACCAAACCAACACCCTCTACCCTCTCTCCTCGGACCTCACTAACCCCTAAACGGGCGCTAGGGTGACATGACAACCACGGGAAGGTGGCCGGCCACGGCGAACCGAGCTCGGCGGTCATGGCGGCCATGGCGGCGACTCGTCCCGGGCTTCCTACCTAGGGCTTCCTAGGGAGCGCTAAGGACAGCACGGGGTGCGGGGGCTCACGGTGACTCGATTTGGTGGTGTCGGTTGGATGGAGGCGCGGCGGAAAGACGCCGGCGACTCGCGGCGGCGCTTACCGGCTCGGGCGACGGCGAGAGACGGGAGCGAGAGCGAGTGCGGCGACAGAATGGAGGGAGGAGCGGCGCGGCTTCGGGCAGCGGGGCGAGCGGCAGCTTTGCTTGCCACGCCGCGCGCGGGGACGCTGGCTTGGCCGACCGTCGCGCCACGCGGCGGCCACGCTCCTGGCGCGGTCCGGACCCGACGCCGCGCGCGCGCGTCGGGCACGGCACGGCACGGCCCGGCCTTCCGGTTCGTGGCCATCAGGCCGACTGACAACCGATCTTTGCACGCGATTAACTCCTAAACCGCTCAGTGAAACGCTAAACCACTTGTTTCATTGAGTAGAGCTACATGCCAGCTACAACTTTGGTTACAAGATTGATCTTAGGTTCGGCCTAGATTGCTCCCAGAAGGCTCCAAAGTTGGTTCCATGAAACTGCTCGGTCAGTTAGAGACTTAGAAAATTTTCTAAGTCCAAACTCCCTCAAATCTGCCTTGTGGGTCCCAAAACACCTTGTTAAACCCATTTTCATAGGTTGGGCCTTAACAACTTTTGTTCTACTCACTAAATTCTACACACTTTTGGTTAAGGGCCCACAGCCATGCAAAGCTTCTATCAAGAAGGTCTTAGTTAGTCAAACAAAAGGACTCCTAGGGCTCTATCAAGGCAACTAGGGTTAGAGACTTGGTTAGCCAACATGACCAACATAAACCTAGCTTCATTTTGACTCCCCAACAAGGTTCAACTACTAGAAGACTTAAGCACTCCACTAACAAGACAAACAAGCATTCCATCAAGCAGAGCATCAATGAGCACACATGAAATGAACACTTAAAAAGAAAGAATGCAACATGAGATGATGATGCTTTATGCTCATGAGATGTCAAGTTATGCATTTAGGGTTGCTTAACACCTAGGGTGTTACACAACGTTGAAGGATTCCTGGTGGGCTTCGACGGTACAGCTCCCGTTCGTCGCCGTAGATGACGTAGGTCTTGGCCCTTCGAGCGATGCGTCGGGCCTCCGTCTTGTCTTCTGGTAGCACGCCTTGCGTCAGGTAGTCGAGGAAGGGCGTCCGCCAGTCGTGGGGTCGTGATGACGAAGAGGCAGGTGCGTCGATCTGCATCGCCTCAGCGGATGTCGAGGGGTCGTTCTCGAGGGGTGGCGTTGAAGGCCGAGCCCCTGTGTCTGGTTCGAGGGGTGGCGTCGAGGAGCCAGCCCCCGGGCCGATTTTGACGGATGGCTCGAAGATATCCCTCGAGAACACATCTGGGGGGACAGTGCCGCGCGTGGATGCTAACTTAGCCAGCTTGTCCGCAGCCTCGTTGTACTTTCGAGTGATGTGGTTGAGCTCGAGGCCGCAGAACTTATCTTCTAGCTTGCGCACCTCCCCGCAGTACGCTTCCATCCTGGGATCGATGCAGCTCGAGGCCTTCATGACCTGGTTGACGACGAGTTGCGAGTCCCCTCGAACGTCGAGGCGTCGGACCCCAAGCTCGAGGGCTATGCGCAGCCCATTGATGAGGGCCTCGTACTCAGCGACGTTGTTGGAGGCGGGGAAGTGCAAGCGCAGCAGGTAGCGCACGTGGACTCCGAGGGGTGAGATAAAGAGCAGGCCTGCACCAGCCCTGTCTTCATGAGGGACCCGTCGAAGTACATAGTCCAGAGCTCGGCTTGGATTTGTGCTGGCGGGAGCTGGGTGTCGGTCCACTCAGCAACGAAGTCCGCCAATGCTTGTGACTTGATGGCTTTTCGTGGAGCATAGGTGATGGCTTCCCCCATCAGCTCGGCAGACCACTTAGCGATGCGCCCCGTGGCCTCTCGGTTGTTGATAATCTCCCCGAGGGGGAAGGATGGCACCACCGTTACGGGATGAGCGAGGAAGTAGTGCTGGAGCTTGCGTCTCATGATGATGATGCCGTAGAGCAGCTTCTGGATGTGCGGGTACCGGATCTTGGCCTCAGAGAGCACCTCACTGGTGAAGTATACCGGTCGTTGGACCGGCAACGCATGGCCCTCCTCGTGCCTCTCGATGACTATGACCGCGCTGACCACCTGAGTGGTTGCGGCCACATAGAGGAGGAGAGGCTCGGGGGAATCGCCAACCTGGGCTGGTCGCGGTGGCACGAGAATTGGTGCGGAAGTCAGCAACCCCTTCAACTTGGTTAAGGCCTCCTCAGCTTCGACAGTCCACGCAAAGTGTTCCGTCTTCTTCAGCAGGCGGTAGAGGGGTAGCGCTTTTTCCCTAGCCTCGAGATGAATCTGCTGAGAGCGGCTAGGCAGCCTGTCACTTTCTGCACACCCTTGAGGTCTCGAATTGGGCCCATCCTCGTGACTGCTGAGATTTTTTCAGGGTTGGCCTCGATCCCCCGTTGTGAGACAATGTAGCCTAGTAGCATGCCCCGAGGCACACCAAAGACACATTTCTCGGGGTTGAGCTTCACATTCTTGGCCCGGAGGCATTTGAACGTGGCCTCGAGATCGCTGATGAGGTTCCCGACTTTCTTGGTTTTAACCACGATGTCATCGACGTAGGCCTCGACGGTTTTGCCTATGTGTTCGCCAAAGATATGCTGCATGCAACGTTGGTACGTTGCCCCGGCGTTTCGAAGGCCGAAGGGCATTGTAACGTAGCAATACATACCAAAAGGCGTAACAAAAGAGGTAGCGAGCTCATCGGATTCTTTCATCCTAATCTGGTGGTAGCCGGAATACGCATCGAGAAATGAAAGTACTTCACACCCCGCAGTGGAATCGACAATCTGATCAATTCTAGGTAAAGGAAATGGAACCTTCGAACACGCTTTATTCAGACCAGTGTAGTCTACACACATCCGCATTTTTCCATTCTTTTTCCTAACTAGTACAGGGTTAGCTAGCCACTCCGGGTGAAACACCTCCTTGATGAATCCGGCCGCCAAAAGCTTGTGCACCTCCTCGCCGATGATCCTGCGCTTTTCCTCGTCGAAGCGGCGCAGGCGTTGCTTCACCGGTCTGGACCCGGCCTGGATCTCCAAGGCGTGCTCGGCGACTTCCCTCGGTATGCCCGGCATGTCCGAGGGGCCCCACGCAAACATGTCGATGTTCGCGCGGAGAAAGTCGACGAGCACTACTTCCTATTTAGGCTCGAGGCTGGCACTGATGGTCAGCGTCTTGCCATTGGTCGAGGTCGGGTCGACGGGTATCTGCTTGGTGTGCTCCGCCGGCTCGAAGGTGCCAGCATGGCGCTTTGCTTCAGGGGCCTCTTCGGTGGCCAAGGCTGCTAGGGCCTCGAGCGAGTCGAGGTGGACATCGGCCTCCCCACGCTCGATGCACCCCACGTCGCAGTGGTACGCGTGCTCGTAGGAGGCGCCGACGGTGATGACCCCTTTCGGCCCCGGCATCTTGAGCTTCAAGTACGTGTAGTTGGGGACTGCCATAAACTTGGCGTAGCCTGGCCTGCCGATGATGGCGTGGTAGGTCCCTCGGAACCCTACCACCTCGAAGGTGAGCATCTCCCGGCGGAAGTTGGCCGGCATGCCAAAGCAGACAGGGAGGTCGATGCGCCCGAGGGGGTGGGCCTTCTTCCTTGGTACGACTCCGTGGAACCCCCCGATGCTGGGTCGGAGCTGGTCCCTCGAAATCCCTAGGAGGTCGAGGGTCTCGAGGTATATGACGTTGAGGCTCGAGCCCCCATCCATCAACACCTTGGAGAACCGCACGTCGACTATGACGGGGTCGACGACGAGGAGGTACGCCCCCGGGTTTATGACACGGTCTGGATGGTCGTCACGGTCGAACGTGATCGGCGCATCAGACCAGTCAAGATACTGGGGGGCGTCGTGGCAGAGCGCAAAGATCTCCCAGCGCACCTTCTTTCTTTCTCGGGCTGAGAGCCCGACGGTTGACCCCCCGTAGATCATGTAGCAGTCGCGCACCGGGGGGAAGTTGCCATCCGCGTCCCCGCCGCCGCGCCGATCGTTGTCCTTTCCCTTAGGCGCGTCTTCTTTCTTATCCGCGAGCTTGGAGTAGAAGCTTTTCAACAGTCGGCAGTCCTTTAACTTGTGATTTATGGGGCCCTTGTGATAAGTGCAGGTGTCCTCGAGCATCTGGTCGAAAACAGCCCCGTCAGGGGGGCCTCGGGGCTTCTTAGGCTCGAGGGCGCCTGCGAGCACCTCTTCGTCGTCGTTGTCATTGGCGTCGCGCTTCGCCTTCTGACCTTTGCGTTTGTTCTTCTTCTTTTTGTTGCTATTATTGTTGTCGTTCTTGGCATCGTTGCCCTTGTTTGAGCCCTCCGGCGCGGTCACCGCCTTACCTTTGTCCGTGGAACGGCCAAAGAAGGCCCCCACTGCCTCGTCGCCTGAGGCAAAGCTGGTGACACGATCCATCAGGTCCTCGACCGTCCTGGGACGGTAGCGTCCTAGCTCGTGAACTAACTCTTGGCATGTCGTGCCCGCGAGGAACGCTGAAATGACGTCCTCATCAGGCACGTGGGGGAGCTCGAGGCGCTGCTTTGAGAATCGCCGAGCAAAGTCACGGAGGGGCTCGTCCGCCGCCTGCCTGCAACACCGTAGGTCCCAGGGGTTGCCTGGGCGCACGCAAGTCCCTTGAAATTCCCGTCGAAGACCCTGACTAGGTCGGTCCAGTCATCGATCCGGTCTAGCGGGAGCCCCTCGAGCCACCGGCGGGCGGTGTCAGAGAGGTAAAGTGGGAGTTGGCGTATGATCACACGGTCGTCGTTCTTCGCTCCGCCTAGTTGGCAGCCTAGGCGGAAGTCCGAGAGCCAGCGCTTGGGCTCGACCTCCTCGTCATACTTCACGATGTTGGTCGGTGGTCGGAAGCGGTCGGGGAGGGTTGAGCTGCGGATGGCCCGGCTGAAGACTCTGGGGCCCGGGGGCTCGAGGACTTGCCGGTCCTCGTCACTGTCGTAGCGCCCCCTCGATGGGCGCTATAGCCACGCTCTTGGCCCCCCTTGTCCTTGCGCCGACGGTTGATGTCGTTGCGGGCGTCATTGGGGTCTCGAGGTGGCCGGTTGTCAACGATCCGTTCCCGGACCGGCCTAGCTCGAGAGGCGTTCGGCTGGTGGACGGACGTCTCGCGCTCGTTGCGGGGCGTGTCTGCTGGTTTCTCTGAGGCCGCCCCGCGCCACCGCGAGGCTGAGCTCTCCGCCTGCTGCACAGCGGCTGTCTCGAGGAGGTTCTTCATTTCCCCAAGCATACGCCTGGCGTCAGGGTTGGAGACGGCGGGTAGATCACGGAGCAGCATTGCCGCCGCCACCACGTTCTGCCCGGCTCGCGGGAAACGCACCTCGGGGCGTGCTGGCGCCCCGTCCTCGAGGATCTGCCGGTGGACCTCTCGAGCTCGGCCACGAACACCGGCGCCTCGAGGCTGGGCTGGTTCTTGTGCTAGGGTTTTCTCGAGCTGCAGCAGGCGTTGCCGATCCTCCTCAGCCTTGGCGATGGCCTCCCGCAGCTGCGCGAACTGCGCCGCTCGGTCGTCGCTGTGCTGAGATGGTGCAGCCGGTGCCGGGGGTTCGTTCCTCCCCTGAACGCGTGATCTGCCTGCCGCGGCCACGTCCCTGGGCTCTTCGAGGTTGAGCGCCGGCCTGGTGTCGTCATCGCCGTCGTCCTCGGCATCGTCCACGACCTCCTCGAGCTGGAAACACTCCCTGGTAGGATCCCAGAGGTCAGGGTCATGGTAGTCGTACTCATCAGAGTCGGAGCTGGTGATGTCGCGCCGCCCTGGCTCGTGCCGGGACTGCAGCTCGCGGTACCACTCCCCGAAGGTGGCTTGACGAGGTGGCCCGATGGCTCGTGAGAGGCCGCGGTCGACGTGCGCGGGGTAGACGATCTCCAGGTCGGTGGTGGCTCGTAAGAGTACGCCCGGACGCTCCTCCCGCCCTGCGGTCGCCCGGTCCTAACGGCGCTCGTCGAGGTGGGGGGCGTAGACAGCCGCGGAGTTGTTGAGGCCAGACGGGAACCGCTGGCGTCGAGCGCGGTACGCCCCGTGCGGGAGGAGGTCAGGTGGTGTCGACGGAGCACGGCTTGGGGGCCTCTGGCCAGGCTCCCGGTCCGAGCGCGTGACGAACGCGAACTCGCCGGGGGAGTGCGCACGCGCTCTGGAAGTCTCCGGCCGCGCGCCGGGCTGGTTTCCCCTTGGGGACCCTGCGCCGGCTACGGGGAAGTGGGTGTTTGCCGCGGGCACCGCTTGTGCCCGGCGACGATGGTGACGACGGCGCCGCTCACGAGGTGGCGACACATGGTGGTGCGGGCGACGCGCCACGCCCCCAGCGTAGGGTGGCGTGACACGCCCCCCGCTCGGGCACTCCGTGGAGAGCAGGGTCAGCTCGTTGCCGCTGTCGGTGGCCAAGAACTCGAGGCTCCCGAACCAAACGACGGCACTAGCCGGGAACGAAGGAGGGGATGAAGCCATCCAGAAAACAACGAGAAATCGACTCGGACACGCGAAGCCCCCTACCTGGCGCGCCAACTGTCGGTGTTTCGAACCCGGGGGTATGACACCAACGAGTAATATGATCGCGTGCTCTCTTCCTGGATGGTGATGCAAGATGACATAAGGATTTATCCTGGTTCGGGCAAAGAAGGCCCTACGTCCAGCGGGGGAGGAGGTTCTTGTATTACTTGCACCTAAGTGCTTGTACAGGGGCGAATACAAGCTCAGTGAGCGTGGACCGGAGTCCGAACTCAAGTGTGTGTGTGTGTGGACTCGTGTGTTGTCTCTCGGAGTTTTTTGTCACCGTCTGCGCGAGGGGCCCTGGCGTCCCCTTTTATAGAGCAAGAGGAGGCCAGGGCTACACAGGGATGACATGTACAGTGCTCGGTATGGCGTAGGGTAGGAATCCTGTCTTGTCAGGGCCACTGGAGCCGACGTGGGCGTTGCTGTTGAGGCGTCCTTGGAGCGTGACCTCCATCCCGGGCGCAGACGTGGAGGCGTGGCGATGTGGAAGCCGTACAGCACCCATCCCGGCAAGTAAAGGACACGACGGGGTCCCTCCGGGTCTTGGGGTACCTGTCCTCCAATAGCATGAAAGCAGTCAGGGCTCGAGGGGCTCAGAGCCGGCCTCGAGGTGGCGCCTACGGGGGGCTCGAGTCCCCGCAGTTATGGGCAAGTCCCGAGAAACCCGACTGAGCAGCAGGAATCTGGGCCTCGAGACGTGGCTTGGACGTGCGATAGTGTAGGGTATGGGTTAACAGTGTCGTACTGGCACCTTTTTGCCCATGCTTGTGGTGAAAACGAGACTTGACTTTGCCCTGGTTACTGTGGTACACGTCGGGCTGCAGAGGACGTGACTGGAGTAGGTGGACGCATTAAATGCGCGGTATGGGGTTAGGGAGCAGGAAGCTTCCTCCTCGTGGAGGGCTTTGAAGGGTAGTGGCGCACTCGCTCGAGCCCGGGCGCTGAGGGCTCGGGTGAGTGGAGGTTGAGCTCCAACTCGAGGCCTAGCTCGAGACGAGCCCCGAGGGATAGGCTATCGTGCTGGAGGGGCTCGAGGTCCCCGCGCGAGGTCCCGAGGAGCGATGCGCAGCTGTTGCGGGTTCGAAGGGTGGGCTACCAGGAGGTAGCCGGTAAGGTCTTGACAAGTCTAAGCTCCCTGGTGGTGTGCCAGCGTTGCAGGCTATGAGGGGTTGGTTTCTTGGAAAGTTAGCTTAGTTGGGTTTATTAATTGGTGTTCTAGGTTTAACCTATTTGTTTGCGTTGATTGGGGGTACCCCTTTTGTGGGCCCCCGACACTCTCCCAATGCCTTCAAGTCATTTATAATCAGTTGCAACCGGTGGAACATCTCTGGTATGCTTTCATCATCTTGCATCTTGAAGGTGGCAAGCTTGTCTTTGAGGATGTATAGCTTGGCACTCTTGACCGCCTTGGTGCCCTCATAAGTCTCCTCCAATCTCTCTCATATCTCACTTGCTTTTTCAAGGTCTTTGACTTGCTCAAACACTTTTGTGTCAAAGGCTTCATAGAACAAGTTGATTGCCACATCATTCCATTGAAGCTTCTCTTCTTCTCTAGGAGTGGGACTTGTGGGATCAATTACCGCAAAGTCATGCTCAATCACATCCCATATCTTTCTATTCATTCCTCTTGTGAATGCACACATCTTCCTTTTCCAACAATCAAAGTTGGTGCCGTCAAAATGTGGTGGCTTCCCCATATAGTTGATTTGAGCCATTGTAACACCGGAGGATGTTAAGCCTCAAACAAACGGTGACCACGGCTCCGAAACCACTTGAAAGGTCCAAATTGGCTAGAGGGGGGGTGAATCGCCTAATTAAAAATCTACAAACATTACTTAGGCAAACACTATTAGTATAACAAATGGCGAAGCTTTTTGTGCTAGCCTAATAGTGTGTTGCAAGCCACCTATCCAACAATTCTACCTAATATAACTATGGCACACAAGCAATTAGAACTAGAAACTAATGCGAAATAAACTAGCTCTAGCACAACCATGATCAAGATGAAACAAGATAAACAAGTGTGTGCAAAGAATAAACTAGGCAAGCTAAACACAATCTCACTACACAAGGTATATGACAAAAGATATACAACAAGAGATAGTAACTATATGAATGGAATTGCTCAAAGTAAATACACAAAGTAAATGAGCTAGATAGAGGTGGTTTCACCGAGCCTTCAGGATCGCCTAGTAGAGAGCCAATCACCGGTGAAATCCACTCGTGAAGCCAATCACCAAGAATATGAATATGAAGACCAATCACAATAAGCACACGGGACACCAAGATTTATCCCGAGGTTCACGTGCTTGTCGGCACGCTACTCCCCGTTGTGTCGACCAACACTAGGTGACCCGGTGGCTAATCGGCGCAAAGCCAAGCTCACAAAGAGCGCCACAAGAATCTATCAATAGTGAGGTAGCTCAATGACACGAGCAATCCACTAAGGATGCCTCTTGCCGCTCCGGCGAGGTGAGGCTCCAAAACCTCGCACAATCACGATTGGCGGTGGCCAAGAACAAGCTCCTTCTCTTGCCAACAACACCACAACACCTCCAAGCCGTCTAGGCACCGGCAAATGCCAAGAGTAACAAGAAACTCAAAGCCAATGCGAAGAACTAGTGCCACTAGATTGAACTCTTTCAAATCACGCACTAGATCACTCAATCTCACTTGGTTTGATCAAATCAACTTGGGAGATGAGTTGGGAGGCTTGCCAAAGCTCACTAGTATGCTTAGGAATCAAAATGTGCAAGAGAGAAACCAAGTGAGCTGGCCAAGCCCCTTAAATAGGCCACCCAAAACGGCCTAGCCGTTGGGCCCGAAACAGAGGCATCGGACGCGCCGGTGTCTCTGCCATCGGACGCTCCCCCAGCGTCCGATGCTCCGATGAGCACCGTGTGTCCCCTTGCTATGAAATCAGCCCGCTAGATCCAAACGGTCATATCTCTTCACGTGCCAGTTAAAGTGGCATCGGACGCGCCGATGCCTAGCATCGGACGCTTCGATGCTTCTGCTCATTTCAGTTCATTTTAGCGCTCCATCGGACACGCCGGCACCATTACATCGGACGCTCAACCCCTGCGTCCGATGACTATGCAGAGAGCATCCAGAGAGGGCCAGATCACATCGGACGTGTCCGATGGATCTGCATCGGATGCAGGCCAGCGTCCGATGCTCCCTGGAAAGCTAGCATGCGCCACGTCATCAACATCGGATGCTGCAACAGTGAACCTTCAGCGTCCGTTGCCAGCGTCTGATGCTCCTTCAGCATCTGACAGAAACTAGGGTTAGCCATCGGACGCTCGGCCCAGCATCCGATGCTGCCGCCTCCAGCGTCCGATGCTGATAACTCAGCACCTTTCGCTTTCTAACTTCTACCCTTGCTCCCATGCGCCAACACCAAAGAGTTTCAACACTTGTGCACATGTGTTAGCATTTTTCAAAGCATTTCCAAGGGTTTTGTTAGACACTCACTAGGTCTATAGCATTAATATGTTAGAGAACTCCTAGTGGCACTTGAACATCGCATAAGCCGTGAATAATCTCCTCTTAATAGTACGACTATGTATCCTAAATGTGATCATACTCGCTAAGTGTCTTGATCACCAAAACAAAGAGCCCTATAGGTTATACCTTTGCCTTCGGGCCTCTTTGCTCCATCTCTTCTCTTCTTCTTTTCACCAAAGCTAGAGCACTTGAACTTTTGAGTGCTTGTGGCCATCACCATCCTCCATAGTTGCCATCTTGCTAGCTCCACCACTTGGCTTGGTCACAATCCTTTCTTATAAGCTACACACATGCTTAGCAATAGGATTTAGACCAAATAGGTTTCATCAATTAACCAAAATCATACTAGGGCTTTCAATCTCCCCCTTTTTGGTAATTGATGACAACCTATACAAAGATATGTGATTTAAATTTAAGTAACCACATTGATAGTATTAGCTCCCCCCTTACATATGTGCTATAGAGTTTTGTTCTAGATTTGGCACATATGTATAATTATGAAATGTGGATGAGCAATACTACCAATGATGATGCTAAGGCATAAGAATGGACCTTTGAAGCGTGATACCAATCGGAGTGCACATGTTAAACCATCCTTAGCACCATTTGTCACTAGACATACATCAAAACTCAAGAACCCCGTGAGATCAACATAATAATAAGGCTCTTGAACCATTTTAAAGTACAAGTATGTCTAGTTATTATCCTATTCATGCTAGTGAGTCATATCATCAATCATGTTCTAACACTAGCATTCATCACATAAGCATGAATAGCTTATCCATTGCAAACAAACATATGAATATGCACATTGCAAATGCAACAAACATGTTTATGAGGTTGCTCCCCCCTATTTGTATGCTCCGATCCCACTTGAAGGTTTACTTAGCATGTCTTATTTTATCTTTGTAGCATTATCTCCCCCTTTGTCAACAATTTCCATAAAGGTGGGGCAAGTTTTAATGAAAGGAGACAATCTTTGCATTATGAGAGTCATATGTGGGGATCAAACTAAGTCAATTTATGGCTTAATCTAGCTCATGAGCATAGGATATTTAACATAGTTTGCTCTAGAGTAAGCTTCTTCACACATCTTATAATGGTTATCTTACTCACGTTGGTTAAACATCCATTGCTCACTTACTAAACCAAACACTAGAGTTACAAGCTCACAAACAAGTTATATGCTACCACTAGATCAAGTTAAACAAAGAAGCAATAGTGGCACCATATATACTTCAAATTCATTTGATTTACCATGAATGAGCCTAAATAAGCAATGTGATGGCTATATAACTTAGAACATAACCTAATAAGAATGAATGCACATGCCAAACAATTTCACCTTTGCTTTCTTGGAGGAGAGGCATGTCATAAGTGGGGGTACATTCAACTCATGTTGGAGAAGTCTAGGATATTTAGTTCATTCATTAGCTTGCAAAACCTTCTTTCATCTAGTGGCTTGGTGAAGATATCGGCAAGTTGATCATCGGTGCCCACACTTTCAATAGATATATCTTTCTTTGCTTGATGGTCTCTAATGAAGTGATGCCTTATGTCAATGTGCTTTGTTCTTGAATGTTGAACCGGGTTGGTGGCTATTTTGACGGTGCTCTCATTATCATGAAGCAATGGTACTTGTCCAAACTTGACTCCATAATCTTGCAATGTTGCTTTCATCCATAGCAATTGTGCACAACAACTACCCGCGGATATGTATTCGGCTTCGGCGGTAGAGAGTGCAACACTATTTTGCTTCTTTGATGACCATGAGACAAGTGATCTTCCAAGCAATTGACAAGTGCCCGATGTGCTCTTTCTATCCACCTTGCATCCCGCATAATCAGAATCTGAGTATCCAATTAATTCAAATTGAGAGCCCTTGGGATACCACAGTCCAACATTAGGAGTGTGCTTCAAATATCTCAATATTCTTTTGGTTGCCTTCAAATGACTTTCCCTTGGTGAAGCTTGGAACCTTGCACACATGCACACACTAAACATGACATCCGGCCTAGATGCGGTCACATATAGTAGGCTTCCAATCATTGACCGATATAGCTTTTGATCTACCATGTCACCACTAGAATCACTATCCAAATGTCCATTTGTGCCCATTGGAGTGGTTATTGCTTTTGCTTCATCTAACCCAAACTTCTTGAGCATGTCCTTGATGTACTTCCCTTGACTAACAAATGTGTCTTTCTTCATTTGCTTGATTTGTAGCCCAAGAAAGTAACTAAGTTCTCCAATCATAGACATCTCAAATTCTTTAGCCATCATCTCTCCAAACTCTTCACAAAAGTCTTGGTTGGTTGATCCAAAGATAATGTCATCCACATAGATTTGCAACACAAACAAGTCACTTCCAATCTTCTTGGTGAAGAGAGTGGTGTCAACTTTCCCAATCTTGAACCCTTTAGCTAACAAGAAATCCCTTAATCTTTCATACCATGCTCTAGGTGCTTGTTTTAACCCATAAAGTACCTTCTTGAGCTTGTACACATGGTTGGGCTTCTTCAATTCTTCAAATCCGGGAGGTTGCTCAACATACACTAGCTCATTGATGAATCCATTGAGAAAAGCACTTTTGACATCCATTTGATAGAGCTTGATGTTGTGAGAACAAGCATATGCAAGTAGGATTCTAATGGCTTCCAATCTAGCAACTGGTGCATAGGTTTCTCCAAAGTCAATGCCTTCCATTTGAGTGTATCCTTGTGCAACCAATCTTGCTTTGTTCCTTACAACAATGTCATCTTCATCTTGCTTGTTCCGAAAGACCCATCTTGTACCAATAACGTTTGTGTTCTTTGGTCTTTCTACTAACTCCCAAACATCATTGTGGGTGAAGTTGTTTAACTCTTCATGCATTGCATTTACCCAATCAACATCCATCAAAGCTTCATCAATCTTGGTTGCCTCAATAGATGATACAAATGAGTAGTGTTCACAAAATGAAGCCAATCTTGATCTTGTTTGCACGCCTCTTCTTATGCCACCAACAATTTGATCTAAGGGATGATCTCTTGCAATGTGTGTTGGTTGAAGCACTTGTTGCGGTTGGACACTTGCACTTGGACTAGCATTATGTTGATCTTGAGAACCACTAGAGCTTGCAACATCATTGCCATGCATGGTTGGAGGAGAGAGCACTTGATCTTTGTCATCTTCAATGTCAATCACTTGCTTTGGCCTAATATCACCAATGTCCATGTTCTTCATTGCTGCCGTCAATTGTGTTCCTCTCACATCATCTAGATTATCTTGTTCTTCATGTGAGCCATTGGTTTCATCAAACTCAACATCATGGACTTCTTCAACTATTCTTGATATGTTGTTCCACACTCTATATGTCTTGCTTGTAGTGGAGTAACCAAGTAGAAACCCTTCATCACACTTCTTTTCAAATTTGCCAAGTCTTGTGCCTTTCTTCAATATGTAGCACTTGCATCCAAAGACCCGGAAATAAGCAATGTTGGGCTTTCTATCATTGAGGAGCTCATATAGTGTCTTTTTCAAGAGAGGGTGACAATAGAGCCGGTTGCTATAATAGCATGTCGTGTTGATTGCTTCGGCCCAAAAGGAATCACTCACATTGTATTCACTAAGCATGGATCTTGACATATCAATGAGTGTCCTATTCTTTCTTTCAACTATCCCATTGGATTGAGGTGTATACTTGGTCGAGAATTGATGTTTGATTCCAAATTCATCACATAGCTCATCAACTCTTGTGTTCCTAAACTCACTTCCATTGTCACTTCTCACTTTCTTGATTCTTCTATCAAATTCATTTTGACTTCTCTTGACAAAGGTTTTGAATATGCCAAACACTTCACTCTTGTCAACGAGAAAGAAGACCCATGTGTATCTTGTATAATCATCCACTATCACAAAGCCATACTTGTTTCCCCCAATACTTGCATATGTAGTTGGTCCAAACAAGTCCATGTGCAACAACTCAAGTGCATGTGTAGTGCTCATCATTCCTTTGTTGGGATGAGTGTTTCCAACTTGCTTTCCCATTTGGCATGCACTACATAGCTTGTCTTTCTCAAAGTGAACATCTTTTAGTCCTCTAACCATGTCATGCTTCACTAGCCTCTTTAGTTGCTTCATTCCAACATGTCCCAAGCGCCTATGCCATAGCCAACCCATACTTCATTTGGTGAATAAGCATGTTGTCAATTGAGCTTCACTTGCATCAAAGTCCACCAAATAAAGGTTCTCATATCTAAATCCTTTGAACACCAAGTCACTTCCATCAACACCCACTATCTCCACATCATCAACCCCAAATATGCATTTGAAACCCAAGTCACACAATTGTGCCACGGACAATAGGTTGAAGTTGAGAGATTCCACTAATAGCACATTGGAGATGCTCAAGTCATTGGATATTGCAATCTTGCCCAAGCCTTTGACCTTGCCTTTCTTGTTGTCACCAAATGTGATAGCATCCGCATGATCATTACCACTAGTGTTGATTGATTTGAACATTCTACCATCTCCGGTTATGTGTTGAGTGCACCCACTATCAAGCACCCAATGCTTTCCTCCCGCTTTATAGTTCACCTACAAAAGAGATCAATCCTTTTTAGGTACCCAAATCTTTTTGGGTCCTCCAAGGTTAGTTGCCAAGCTCTTGGGCACCCAAATTGCCTTATTCTTTGGGCCAACCAAGGGTGCACCAATATACTTAGCCTTCACACCATTAGTGCCCTTTGTAAGCATATAACAAGAATCAAGTCGAATAGATGAAACATGAGCATGGTTCTTGTTCTTGTTCTTGTTAAAGCAATTTTGCTCTATGTGCCCGGATTGCTTGCAATTATAGCAATACCGACCATTGCTCTTCACAAAACTAGTCTTGTGAGGAGCAAAAGTGGCCTTGCCCTTCTTGGGGGTATAGCCAAGTCCCTCCTTGTTGAGTGGACATCTTTGGCTACCCAAGCACTTAAGCAAGCGGGCATCTCCACAATAGGCATTGCCTAAAGCATGAGTGAGCTCATAGACCTTGTTCTTAAGGTTCTCATTTTCTACTATTAATGATGAATCACATGTAGTAGAAGTAGGCATTTTAGTTGAGCTAGATGATGATGAAGCATTGGTGGGAGCAACTATAATAGGAGCATAAAAAGATTCATCAAGAATATCACATGTTACTCATATGTTGCATGTCTCTACAATATCCTCAATCTTACTTTGATCAAGGAGGGAGGAGTGGGCTTCCTTAAGCCTAGTGTGCGCTTGGTCAAGCTTCTCATGGGCTTCCTCTAGCCTCTCATGAGTAGACTTGAGCTCATCAAAGGATTGCTCAAGAGCCTTATTGGCCTTGCGTAATTCTTTGCACTCCTTCCTCTTAGTCTCAATGTAAGAGTGAGCATCTTGTAGCATGCTCATGAGGTCCTCCTTTGAGTACTCCTCATCATCATCACTCTCACTCTCACTTTCACTCTCATCGGATGATACCTTAGTGGCCTTAGCCAAGAAGCATGTCGATGGAGTGTTGAAGATAGAAGGCTTGCTTGAGATAGCAAGACTAGCCATAGCCTTCTTCTTGGTGGTCTTCCTCTCATTATCACTAGAATCATCATCATCACTTGAGGAAGCATCACTAGCCCATGTCACAACATAGGAACCACCCTTCTTCTTTTCCTTCTTCTTTTCTTTCTTTTCTTTTCTTTTCTTTTCTTTCTTTCCTGTCATTCTTCTTCTTGTTTTTCTTGTCATCATTATCTTCATCACTAGAGTATGGACAATCCGCAATGAAGTGATCCTTGCTCTTGCATCTATAGCATCTCTTGGTTGTGCTCTTGGTTGTATTTCTTCTCTTTCTTGCTTCATAGCCCTTCTTCTTCATGAACTTGCCAACTCTCTTCACAAAGAGAGCCATTTCTTCATCATCTATCTGACGGACCAGGATGTCAGAGATGTCATCAGAAGATGATTACTCTGACTAATCCCGAACGGAACGGGAGATCCGAAGACTTGATACGAAGCGTACTTGGATTAGGACTCTCATTGTAACTTAGTCGAGTTCTTAAAGGAAGTCTTGTAATTAGAATAGGACTCCTCCATTGTAACCGACTAGGACTCGGTCTGCGCTATGCTTCACCCGGATATATAAGGGGAAGCAGGTGCGGGCTCCAATCAATTGAATCATAATCATACACAAGGCACACGCCGCACTGGACGTAAGGTATTACGCTATTTAGCGGCCTGAACCGGTATAAATCGTTGTCCCTGTGTACTCGCCGAGTCCTACGAACGCCAATCCCCACCGAACAAATCGTCTGAGATTACTCAAGACGAGTTGTCGATTAACAAACACCGACAGCTGGCGCGCCAGGTAGGGGCTTTCGGTGATTCGATGACAAAGAGCCCGGCGAACCACGACAACATGTTCTCAACGGGATCAATTTTCGTTTTTGGCTCATGGACTTGCATCGCGGATGATCAAGGAAAGTTGCATCGACAACTCCACACTGATCTGGAAGCACAAGCCACACCAAAGATGAGTGATCTCACCCAGAACCTAGCAAACCTTGCTATCCAAGATCCGCAAGATTCTGGAGACCAACCTGAAGCACCCGACTCCTACTGGAACTTAAATTCTGAGAACGAAAAGGACTCGGAGATCAAATATGGTATCACCTTCGGATTGCGGAACTCGGTTGAAGACTTCCAAGACCTGATTGACGCAAAATTCAAAGAGTAATAGGTACCTTTGACCGGAGCTCAAGAAGGACTCGTTTTCAGCTCTACCAAGGAGGGTAACATTGTCCATTGGCCAATACAGCCAGCTCCGGCTAGGCTGGTTGGCACAATCGACCAGCAACTTCCATATCAACATGGACATCAGCTCCCCTTTGAGGAACATGAAACCTCAACAGAACTAATCTCCAGCACTTCTACTTTGGAGTCGGTTACGTCAGGATCAATAAACCAGGGCTACACCCGTGAAGTTTTCATGGCGGGGCATCAGTCATCTCTACGACCACCAACCCCTCCAGATGTCTTCCAGGATGATGAAACTATGAGTATGATATCTGACAATGACCCAGAAGGACACGCAGAAACCGAGTCATTAAAGGCTGAGAGAATCAGAAGGAATCAAGCTAAAGAAGCTCGCAGAAGGCGCGCAAATCACCACAAGGAAGTTGTAGACCGCTACAATGTACGACTCGAAGAATATAATACTCGGAGGCGCCTAGAAGAGGACGCGGAAAATCATGCTCGCGCCCAACGTGATCAGGAGCATAAATCACAAAACGATCACAATCGCCGATGAGCTGATTGCTCCCGCAACCTCGAGCCTGAGTTTATGAGAGTCGCTGGTCACAAGGTATTCCAGACACCCTACCAGAACATTATGGCCCTAGCTACAGAGATGGGAGCCAAGGACAACCGCACCCCCGATAAAGAGCGATGACTGATCATGCTTCAGACTACTGCGCTACAACTCCAGGGACGGAACCTTGAGTCTCTAGCTGATGAACAAGCTTCATCCCATCCAAGCCAGAGGCGACCTGTTCAGGAGCGACTCGGCCGAGTTCCAGCAAGGAGTCGTTTGGGCCACCGAGTACCCGATCAAGCTGAAGAAGGAGCCGAATTTTCATACCGAGGAGTCGCAATTGCAACATCTGATGCAGTCGATCGTTTTCCTTGTTTTTCCCAGAGGCTACGAGTAGTCCCGTTCCCACGAAAATTCAAACCCAGGAACTACTCAAAGTACGATGGGAAGACAGAACCTAAACGTTGGCTCAGGCTGTACGCTCAAGCAGTTGAGTTAGCAGGAGGAAGCAATGACGTCAAAGCACTCTTTCCCCTAATGGCTTTAGAGACAATGCCACTCGCTTGGTTCGACAAGCTTAAGCCCGAGTCCATTGACTCCTGGGAACAACTCCATCGTATCTTCATAGAGAACTTTGCGGGTGTCCCCGAGAGATCAGATCCCCGGACTAAGCTCAGGACCTGCAAGCAACAGAAAAATGAGTCAATACGTGAGTATTATAGGCGCTTCTCAGAGATCCGCTCCACAGTATCTGACATCACAGACAGAGAAGTAATTGACCTTTTTGGCAATGGAATTTGTGAAAGGTACAATTACAAAGATTTCATCAAGCAGGACTCGACCACTGCCGACGAGTTCCATCGGGCCGTAAATTCCATGATTGCAACGGAAGAACGCACTCAGGAACGTTTCCCCGAGTGGAACACGTCGGGCGATAGAGGGAACACTCAGAGAGGCAACCAGGCACCATAGCAAAACACCCACAAGAGAACAGGAGACAATATTGTTGCCGCCATGGAGCCTCAGAAGAAGGGGAATAAGCCATCCACCTTTGATGACTTACTCGACGGACTGTGCCATTTCCATCCTAAAGGAGGATATCAGGCTAGGCATTGTCGACAGCTCAAGGAGAGAGGCTTAAACTCTGACTTCAATAAAAACAAGAAAGACAAATGGAAAAATGCAGCCGGAGACCCTCAGCAGGACATTGGCGGTTTCCAGCACCCCAAAGGGACCATCAACATCATATTTGGGGGAGTAACTACTAGCGATAATAAAAGACTCTAGAAGATTTCCCTACGAGAGATCATGTCTACAGAACCAGCAACTCCCAAATATCTTGACTGGTCTGAGCACCTGATAAATTTCTCCCGAGCGGATCAATGGACCAGCGTCTCCAATGCAGGGCATTACCCGCTAGTCCTGGATCCTACGGTCGCCGGGTTTACATTGGGGAGAGTACTCATTGATGGAGGGGCGGGACTTAACGTCATCTTTGCAAGCACCCTACGCAAGATGAATCTGGATCTCGCAACCCAGCTCACACCATCAAGTGCCCCCTTCTACGACATAGTACCCGGAAAGACGGTTGTACCACTCGGAAGGATCATACTACCCATCACTTTTGGAACTCAGATCAATTACCGGACTGAGTACATCAGTTTTGAGGTAGCCGACTTTGAATCATCGTACCACGCCATATTTGGACGACCAGCCATCGCCAAGTTTATGGCAGTACCTCATTACACGTACCTTCTGTTAAAGATGTCGGGTCCTAAGGGAATCCTAACCTTCAGGGGTGACTTGAAGCGATCATTCGATTGTGACACAGAGGCTGTTCAATTTGCTGAAAAAGCTCAACTCGCTTTGGAAGTACAAGAACTCGCTCAGATGGTGCATAGTACCAAGCCTGGAGATTCAGAAATCCCAACCAAGAAGGTGGGTACTATCCAACCATCAGCAGAAGTCTCTACAAAAACCATTGACCTGGAAACCGGTGATCCCTCCAAGACAGCGGTTATCAGTGCTCACCTATCTGAAGAATAGGAACTCGCGCTCACCAAGTTCCTTAGAGCAAACAAAGATATATTTGCTTGGAAACCAGCTGATATGCCAGGAGTCCCAAGGAATTTGGCTGAGCACAAATTGGAATTAAAAGAAGGTTCTAGACCTATCAAGCAAAGACTACGACGGTTCTCACCAGAGAAGAAAGAGGCGATCAAGAAGGAAATATCCAAACTACTCGCAGACGGATTCATCAGAGAAATCCTCCACCCCGAGTGGTTAGCTAACCCAGTGCTAGTCAGGAAGAAGAACTCTGCTGAGTGGCGCATGTGTGTCGACTACACAGACCTCAACAAACACTGTCCAAAGGATCCGTTCGGATTACCGAGGATAGATCAAATAGTTGATGCCACCGCAGGCTCTGCTTTATTATCCTTCCTAGATTGCTACTCCGGGTACCACCAGATTGCTCTCAAAGAAGAAGATCAACCCAAGACATCGTTTATAACTCCCTTTGGCGCCTACTGTTATAAAACCATGTCCTTTGGGCTGAAGAATGCAGGGCCCACTTATCAACGAGCTATCCAAGATTGCTTGGGTGACCAAATCGGCCGCAATGCAGAAGCTTATGTTGATGATGTGGTCATAAAAACAAAGGATCCGACTACTCTCATATCAGACCTGGAGAAAACTTTCAACCGACTGCGCGCATATCAATGGAGACTCAATCCCACAAAATGCGTTTTCGGAGTACCCTCAGGCCAGTTACTCGGATTTCTCGTTAGCCATCGGGGCATCGAGGCTAGTCAAAAGCAGATCTCAGCTATCATCAACATGAAGCCACCTACCTCAGTCAGGGATGTTCAGAAGCTCACCGGCTGCATGGCCGCGCTGAATTGATTTATCTCACGACTGGGAGAAAAGGGACTCCCTTTCTTCAAATTACTCAAAGCTAGCGATAAATTTCAGTGGACAAAAGAAGCAGACAAGGCCTTCGAACAACTCAAAAGATACCTTACCAGTTCACCTATACTGATGCCACCAGAACCCAAGGAGCCGATGATGCTTTATATCGCAGCTACCACACACGTCGTAAGTACAACGATTGTGGTGGAGCGCAAGGATGACAAGCACATCTACCACACCCAGCAACCAGTATATTACATCAGCGAGGTACTCGCCGACTCAAAGGTCAGATACCCGCAAGTACAGAAATTACTCTACGCCCTACTTACATCTTCAAGAAAGCTACGGCATTACTTCGAAGCTCATGAAATCACAGTTGTTACGGATTTTCCTTTGGGAGAAATCCTCCACAATTGTGATGCTACTGGAAGAATTTCCAAATGGGCTGTCGAATTGGGGGCACTCAACATCAAGTTCACTCCCTGGAAAGCAATCAAGTCACAGGCTCTAGCTGATTTCGTCGCCGAGTGGACAGAAATACAGTAGATCCAAGACAACGCTATTCCCGATCATTGGAAGATGTACTTCGATGTGTCCCTAAAACTCGGAGGAGCAGGAGCCGGAGTACTACTTGTATCACCCGCCGGAGAGCAGCTCAAGTACGTTCTACAGATATTGTGGCATGCTACCAACAATGAAGCAGAATATGAAGCGCTACTCCACAGACTCAAGCTAGCAGTCGCATTGGGCATCAAGCGACTCCTAGTCTACGGTGACTCTTCTGTGGAAATTCACCAAGTCAACAAAGACTGAGATTGTACCAAGGAAACAATGAATGCCTATTGCGCGGAAGTCCGTAAACTGGAAAAACACTTTTCTGGGCTGGAACTCATTCATGTTACCCGGGATCTCAATGTAGCAGCAGATGTCCTAGCCAAATTGGGTTCCGACAGAGCTCGGGTTCCCAGTGGTACCTTCGTTCATGAGTTACCCAAGTCATCAATTCAAGAGAAGGAAGAGGTTGACCCAGCACCATCTGCTCAGGTTCTAGCTCTAACACCCGACTGGACACAAGTCTTCATCGACTACTTCAAAGAGCATAAACTGCCAAGTGACAAAACAGCCGCAGAGCAAGTAACCAGACGTAGCAAAAACTATGTACTAGTCGGGGACAGGCTATATCGACGCGGAGCTTCGTCAGGAGTCCTCCTCAAATGCATTTCACCTGAAGAAGGCAGGGAAATCCTAAATGAAGTCCACTCCGGGTGTTGTGGCAACCATGCAGCATCAAGGACACTAGTCGGAAAAATCTTCAGATCAGGGTACTACTGGCCCTCAGCCTTGAAAGATGCAGAAGACCTAGTCCACCACTGTCAATCATGCCAGTTCTTTGCCAAACAGCAGCACGTACCTGCACATGAATTGATCTGTATTCCTCTGTCATGGCCTTTCTCATGCTGGGGACTCGACATGGTGGGTCCTATGAAGCGTGCTCCAGGCGGATTCGAGTACATCTACGTCGCAATCGACAAATTCACCAAGTGGATTGAGTACATACCATTGGTCAAGTTCAATGCATCCAAGTCAGTACAATTCATGCAAAGCATCTTCCACCGCTTTGGGATGCCGCATAGAATTATCACCGACCTTGGGTCCCCTTTCACGGCTATTGAGTTTAAGTCATGGGCTAGCGACTATGGAATCAAGATAGACTACGCATCAGTAGCCCATCCACAATCCAACGGTCAAGTCGAACGAGCAAATGCCCTAATTCTTGCTGGATTAAAACCAAGGCTATTTGACCTTCTAAAAGATCACAGCAGAAAGTGGGTCGAAGAGCTGCCTAAGGTAGTCTGGGGACTACGGACACAACGAAGTCGGGCAACAGGCCAAACTTCTTTTTTCTTGGTATATGGCACTGAAGCAATCCTCCCGGCCGACTTAATCTAGAGCTCCCCACGAACAGAGCAGTACAATGAAGGCGAAGCTGATGATACCAGGCGGCTAGAAGTCGACAGCCTTGAAGAATCCCAATTAACCGCACTCTTTCAGTCAGCAAGATACCTTCAAGGGATGAGGCGCTACTATGATAAGAACGTCCATTACCGCACCTTCCAAGTAGGCGATCTGGTTCTGAAGAAAATTCAGAATACCACAGGGCGCCACAAGCTTATGAGTCTATGGGAAGGACCCTACATAGTATCCAAAGTAACAAGACCCGGGTCATTTGAGCTAGTCACTGAGGAGGGTTCTCCGTTGCCAAATTCATGGAATATCGAGCATCTGAAGAAATTCCATACCTAAGGACTACGCTAGAAATCTGACTCAGGGCAAATGTATTCACCACACAGATATTAATAAAGTTTGCAGTTCATCAGTAACAAAAGCTTTTTTCTCTTATTATACTTCATTATGACTATCTAGTCACATGAAGCCTATCAGTCATACAATAAGCTTTAGCTATTGTATTCCACCGACTAATATATAATATTACTCGGATGGACTGGTTCAGCGGCAACCATACTCGAGTTACGAGCTCCGAGCTCAATACAACTCTAATGATAGTACGGTTTAATACCCGGCTATCAACCTATAGCGAATATGGTATCTACCATAGTAGATACTAGTTCCTATAAGGTGTAACAAGGGGAATAGTACTCACCCCGTTACAACTTAACCGGATAGAGGTCCACCCATTTTCGCACTCAAGCTGCGAGTACCAAGAGGATATGATTCACCCAGAAGGAACCATTATCACGGTCCTTCAAGAGGTGCTTGATCAAAATTATCCCTTGAACAAGGGTACTAAGAGTAGTACTCGAGCAAGACTAAGTTCTCTACATGATCATTATAAGACTACTAGAGAAACGAAGTCACACGACCCAAACTCAAGTGCTAGAGAGCACCCGGATAGACTCGTCTAATAAGACGCCTGGTCATACATCCACATCAAACAGAAACAACCTATTGACAAGAAATTTCTTGCAATGTCGAGTTGATACGAACTTCACAAAGATTCAAAAGTAACTAATACTTTGATTCTTTATATTTGATAATAATTATTTCCAGGGAATACAAGCGGCAGTTAAACGATCAAAGAGGCTAAGCTACTCTACAAGATCTAAAATCTGCGAGTACTCCTCCGTCGCGGTCTTCACCACTTCTTGCATCGCTGCAAGATCCCCATCGCCTTTGCCTTCAGGAAGCGTCATAAGAGATGACAAGTCGAAGGACGGCAGATGCAGCCGCAGTGTCGCCATTAGACCCTGCACAACTGAAGTCGACATATCTTTGATATACTGAGCCAGCCGTCTAGGTGCAGCTTTGGCCCGATCAGTCAAAGATTCCTCGACTCCTTCAGGGCACGGAATCATATCCAGGATGAGCTCGACGGCACACTCCAACGCCTTCAAGGAAGCCTGCGAAGACTCGAGAGCTTCCTGCGACTCCTTCGTAGATTTCAAAGCCTGCAGGAGGTCCCGGTCAGCACCCTCACGGATCAATTTGGCTTCTTGAAGAGTACTTTGCGCATTAGCAAATACCTCCTCAAGTTTTGCCTGCTTTCGGTTGAACGCGCTTTGCCACCCGGAAGCCAGTTTGTTCGCATCTGAAGACACATCAATCGGATACCGTGTTATCAGTTAGCAAGGATACAAAGACTCGGAGCAGTATTTTCAACTTACCATCCAGTTGTTTCTTGGAAGCTTTCTTCAGCTCCTTCATCTTCTGCTCCAAGGAGGCGTCTTTGGCTATCAGTGCAACCTCCTAGTTATTGGCAGCGTCACGCTCAGCTACTGCAGTCTTAAGACTACCTTGAAGCTCGTTGATGCGATTGTGCAGGACTTGGGTGGCCACTTTTTGGCTAATTTGGTCCTGGGCGATATAATCTCGAAGCTCCTGATTCTCACGAGACATCTCTTGACGGATCCGAGTAATCTGGTCCTTGACCTTTACATCAAAGCCCTGCACAAAAAAATTATCATCAGTACTCAAACGACATTGTAACGAATGAAGAGGACTTCAAAAGATTTACCTCAATAAATTGTCGAAGTGCTTCGACAGGGGCTCTCACTTGCTCACTTAGCTCTTTCAGCCGGGTGAGGTCTTGATCGTACCCCATCACATCGAGCGTCGCTCCTTGACGCGAAGACTCAGGGGCACCCGCGGACTCTCCCTGCAGAAGAGTGGCTACCTCAGCATCGACGTCGGCTAAGACCATCTCCAGGGTTGGCTCATTCGGCTATCGACTGCGGAAAAACCACTCATTCATTACTCGGTCAAATTCCAACTGAGCAGGAGAACGGAAGATCGAATATGGCACACCAACCTGAGGCAAAGGGATAATATCCACTTCAGATGCTACATCCGCCTGGGGACCCGACGTAGAGGAGCCAGGCAGAGGATCTACCTGACTAAACACAAGAGGGGCGTTGGTCTCTTCTTTGTCCACCGTCTCTGACTCCTCTACCGCCTGAGTCTCAGGGACCGCATCTGAGGCTGCTGCAGTCGACTTCGTTTTCCTACAACATATGAGTATCTATGTTAGTACCAGAAATATGTGAGCACTCTACAAGTAAAATTCTGTGATTTACTTTACGAGCTCTAATGGCCGTGGCAACTTCAAGAGTGGTTTCTTCAGTAGCGGGTCTGGAGTCGGAGTCTCCTCAGGGACCACACTGCTTGAAGTCCCTTGGATTGTTTCAGTATCTGGTACAAAGACATATATAAGACAAGGGTTTATTAAAATCCAAAAACAAAAGGAGTACAAGGTACTCGGGTTTCCCCTTACCAGGAGAACCCATATTACAGTGCTTTTCAGCCAATGTTGGTGACAAAAGTACTTTTCGACAAGCACGGCGCCTACCAGTGCGAGCCTTCTTCGGGACAGGTTCCCCGGCTTCTTGAAGTGGAGTCGGCGACCTTTTCCGGCTACTCTTAGCTTTCGGGTCTATGAGCATGACATCAGAGTCAGTTGATTCTGTGTCAAGCCAATCAAGGTCATCAGGAGAGCTTGGGTTGTTCGGAAGGTCCTCACTTCGGATAGGACCTCCTAGAACTATGTCTCCGCCTTCTTCAGTCGCCGGAGGAAGGGGCGGACAATCATTGTTATCCCTCCCCTGGCCCTATATAAGAAGAGAACTCAGTCAAGTCAGAATGATATCTACTAAGAATCTTAAAGACAAGACAACTATTAACCTGAGGAGGCGGGTTAATGGCGCAGAATGTCATCATCACCGGAACAAGGTGTTCACGACTCTTGAGCAGTTGGTTCACCCTCCTCAGGATTTCATGATCAGGCAGCTGTTCGGCGTCATGACGACCCGGGTCCTTCGTACCCAGGTACTCAAAGCCAAAGTTGGCTCGCTGTTGAAGAGGATGGATGCGGCGCGCGATGAAGTCTTGGATGACGGTGTACCCGTTCAATCCGCCAAGCTTTAATCCATCTATCATATCAATGAAGGGTTGGACAGTCTCTACCTCAACGGCGGTAATCTTGTCCTTCCACTCCCGGCACTTTCGTGGAGGCCATCCATCATGGCAGTGAAGAGCCGACGGAGGGTTGGCCATATAAAACCACCCGGCAGCCCAATCTCGGACAGAATCTGACAGCTCCACAGTAATATACTGCGTGGCCACTTCTAGCCTAAGCTGGATGCTAGCCCCTCCAACTACCTCAACGCTAGCGTCACTAGGTTGACACTTCACCCAGAAGAAGTAGCGGAAAAGAGTAAAGGATGGGCAGATACCCAGTAAAGCTTCACACAGATGAGTGAAGATGGCAATATGGAAGCAGGCATTGGGAGTGATATGGTTGAGAGTCAAACCATAGTAATGGAGCAACCCTCACAAGAAGTCCGACGCTGGAAGTCCCAATCCCCGCTCCACGAAAGATTTGAACATGACTATCTCCGTGGTGTTGGGGGCGGGGGCACGATGATCAGTCGGTACCCTCCACCCATCCAATGGTTGTGCTCGGAGCAATCCTTGTTGCGCCAAGTAAGCAAGCTCCGTTAGCCTGGTATCCGACATCTTCCATGCCAAGACATCAGTGGGCGGGCAAGGATGGCGCGGCGTCCCTGTAGTGGTGATCCTGGTTTTCTTCTTCTCCGCAGCGGCTTGCTTCTTAGGACCCATGTTGGTAGCAAGAGATTTTCTGCGCATCAACTGAGGATTGGCTAGGGTATTTCTAACTCTGAAGGCAATGCCTTGATGAAAGCGTGAGGAAAACACAGGCCCGACGACGGCTTATTATAGATCTGTTTCGGGAACCATTCATTTTTTTCCAGACGGCGTTATGAAACCGTTCAAAACCCTAACGGCTGTGAGAACGTTTCGGACGGCGTCAGCAATAGTGAACAGGCATACAACAATCAGACAAGCTTCCTTCTTTCACAAGACACATTTAGTACTCGGAGAATAAGACAGAGGACTCAGAAAACATTCCAAGTACCCGGATCTTATTTATTATTACTCAGAATTACAACAGAGATACATGGAAACATCTTGAGATACAGCAGCTACCAGCACAAGTACCATCAGGATGTAAAACTCTACTCTAGTGTAATCAAGGTACAGAGTCCTGATGCCTAATGCACCAAGGACTAGGTTCAGTGAGACGCAGTAAAGCAGACACAGAACCTTGGGTAGACACTATCTTTTCAGTGCATCCCAAGGTGGATCTTAGGCACCACCCCAGTACTCAAGGAACTCGGGGGGAAGACCATCACCCTCGCCACCTTTTGACAACCTGTGACTCCGAGGTTATCTACGAGTGGTAGTCACAAGAGTTCTTCTAGGCGCACCTCTGTATCCCTCTGCTCGCGACCACTTGGAAACCACCCTGGCGGATGGTCCCTTCACAAGAGTTCTTCTGGACACCTCATCTATCTTACAGAAGGAAGATACCCGGGGGCTCGGCCATCTCCATTATTGATCCTACAATACTCATGGAACTAGAGGCAGTCATACACTCAAAAGGATATGAGCTCTTTGCTTCCCAGGCAGGGTATTTATAGGTAGATCATCTTGGTCTATAGACATTGTCCACAGACACAAGTGACTGAAGGGTCAAATAATTCAACCTATGTACTGTTGCACATGTGAAGCCTGGCATCGATGATGGATTTGATTCCCATGCGCACTTCAAGAGGAAGACGACAAAGTTTGCAGTTGCAAAAGACGACAAAAATTATTAATACGTACAGCTGGAACAGTCATTGGTCAATTATTGCTGATTTCACAGTAATTTTTGTTCAGTGGGGGGTGATAAGGGATGTTTGTTGAAAACATCACCCACCTGAAGCTGAATATTTATTACTCAGATGGAGTAAGCAACACATCAGTGGCATGTTTTGGCTCCTCAAGACCTTTTATGGATTACCCGGTCATATATTTGGAAGACCCCAAGAACCGACTACTGAGTACTCGGAACTTAGGCTCGGGGGCTGCAGGGTACATATCATAAAGGAAGTGTTTTTTCTTACCCAAGAATTACTCGAAAAAGGCTCAAAAGATCCTCAAAGTTATTATAAATAACAAGAGGCTCGGGGGCTACACCCTATGGGTGCACTTTTCAAGAAAAAGTGCACACCATGGAAGTTCTTTACCTACAGAGCACTTCAAGATTTCTCAAGACATTACTCGGAGATTCTTAAAGAGAAACCAGAAGATAATGTTATGAGAAAATGATGAAGAGCTCGGGGGCTTGACGAACCAGGATGTCAGAGATGTCATCAGAAGATGATTACTCCGACTAATCCCGGATGGAACGGGAGATCCGAAGACTTGATACGAAGCGTACTTGGATTAGGACTCTCATTGTAACTTAGTCGAGTTCTTAAAGGAAGTCTTGTAATTATAATAGGACTTCTCCATTGTAACCGACTAGGACTCGGTCTGCACTATGCTTCACTCGGATATATAAGGGGAAGCAGGTGCGGGCTCCAATCAATTGAATCATAATCATACACAAGGCACACGCCGCACTGGACGTAAGGTATTACGCTATTTATCGGCCTGAACTAGTATAAATCGTTGTCTCTGTGTACTTGCCGAGTCCTACGAACGTCGATCCCCACCGAACAAATCGTCTGAGATTACTCAAGACGAGTTGTCGGTTAACAAAGACCGACACTATCTCACAACCACTTGAGCTTGCCTCATCATCACTTTCCTCCTTCTTTGCTTTGCCCTTGCTCTTGCTCTTGGAGGATGAAGCCTTGAATGCAACGGTCTTCTTCTTCTTTTCTTCCTCTTGGGCTCCCTCATCCCGTTTCACACGGTATGTGTCTTGTGTGACCACATCACCTAGTACTTGGTTTGGGGTTACCGTGTCCAATCCTTGTCTCACTAGGATAGTCACCAAAGTATCAAACCTTGGTGGTAAGCATCTCAAGAACTTGTGAGAAAAGTCCTTGTCCTCCACTTTCTCTCCCAATGCCTTCAAGTCATTTATAATCACTTGCAACCAGTGGAACATCTCCGGTATGCTTTCATCATCTTGCATCTTGAAGGTGGCAAGCTTGTCTTTGAGGATGTATAGTTTGGCACTCTCAACCGCCTTGGTTCCCTCATAAGTCTCCTTCAATCTCTCCCATATCTCACTTGCTTTTTCAAGGTCTTTGACTTGCTCAAACACTTTTGTGTCAAAGGCTTCATAGAACAAGTTGATCGCCACATCATTCCATTGAAGCTTCTCTTCTTCTCTAGGAGTGGGACTTGTGGGATCAATTACCGCAAAGTCATGCTCCATCACATCCCATATCTTTCTATTCATTCCTCTTGTGAATGCACACATCTTCCTCTTTCAACAATCAAAGTTGGTGCCGTCAAAATGTGGTGGCTTCCCCATATAGTTGATTTGAGCCATTGTAACACCGGAGGATGTTAAGCCTCAAACAAACGATGACCACGGCTCCGATACCACTTGAAAGGTCCAAATTGGCTAGAGGGGGGTGAATAGCCTAATTAAAAATCTACAAAAATTACTTAGGCAAACACTATTAGTATAACAAATGGCGAAGCTTTTTGTGCTAGCTTAATAGTGTGTTGCAAGCCACCTATCCAACAATTCTACCTAATATAACTATGGCACACAAGCAATTAGAACTAGAAACTAATGCGGAATAAACTAGCTCTAGCACAACTATGATCAAGATGAAACAAGATAAACAAGTGTGTGCAAAGAATAAACTAGGCAAGCTAAACACAATCTCACTACACAAGGTATATGACAAAAGATATACAACAAGAGATAGTAACTATATGAATGGAATTTCTCAAAAGTAAATACACAAAGTAAATGAGCTAGATAGAGGGGGTTTCACTGAGCCTTCGGGATCGCCTAGTAGAGAGCCAATCACCGGTGGAATCCACTCGTGAAGCCAATCACCAAGAATGTGAATATGAAGACCAATCACAATAAGCACACGGGACACCAAGATTTATCCCGAGGTTCACGTGCTTGCCGACACGCTACTCCCCGTTGTGTCGACCAACACTAGGTGACCCGGTGGCTAATCGGCGCAAAGCCAAGCTCACAAAGAGCGCCACAAGAATCTATCACTAGTGAGGTAGCTCAATGACACGAGCAATCCACTAAGGATGCCTCTTGCCGCTCCGACGAGGTGAGGCTCCAAAACCTCTCACAATCACGATTGGTGGTGGCCAAGAACAAGCTCCTTCTCTTGCCAACATCACCACAACACCTCCAAGCCGTCTAGGCACCGGCAAATGCTAAGAGTAACAAGAAACTCAAAGCCAATGCGAAGAACTAGTGCCACTAGATTGAACTCTTTCAAATCACGCACTAGATCACTCAATCTCACTTGGTTTGATCAAATCAACTTGGGAGATGAGTTAGGAGGCTTGCCAAAGCTCACTAGTATGCTTAGGAATCAAAATGTGCAAGAGAGAAACCAAGTGAGCCGGCCAAGCCCCTTAAATAGGTCACCCAAAATGGCCTAGCCGTTGGGCCCGAAACAGAGGCATCGGACGCGCTAGTGTCTCTGCCATCGGACGCTCCCCCAGCGTCCGATGCTCCGATGAGCACCGTGTGTCCCCTTGCTATGAAATCAGTCGTTAGATCCCAACGGTCATATCTCTTCACGTGCCAGTTAAAGTGGCATCGGACGCGCCGATGTCTAGCATCGGATGCTCCGATGCTTCTGCTCATTTCAGTTCATTTTAGCGCTCCATCGGACGCGCCGGCACCATTACATCGGACGCTCAACCCCTGCGTCTGATGACTATGCAGAGAGCATCCAGAGAGGGCCAGATCACATCGGACGCGTCCGATGGATCTGCATCGGATGCAGGCCAGCGTCCGATGCTCCCTGGAAAGCTAGCATGCACCACGTCATCAACATCGGATGCTGCAACAGTGAACCTTCAGCGTCCGTTGCCAGCGTCCGATGCTCCTTCGGCATCTGACAGAAACTAGGGTTAGCCATCGGACGCTCGGCCCAGCGTCCGATGCTGCCGCCTCCAGCGTCCGATGCTGATAACTCAGCACCTTTCGCTTTCTAACTTCTACCCTTGCTCCCATGCGCCAACACCAAAGAGTTTGAACACTTGTGCACGTGTGTTAGCATTTTTCAAAGCATTTCCAAGGGTTTTGTTAGACACTCACTAGGTCTATAGCATTAATATGTTAGAGAACTCCTAGTGGCACTTGAACACCGCATAAGCCGTGAATAATCTCCTCTTAATAGTACGGCTATGTATCTTAAATGTGATCACACTCGCTGAGTGTCTTGATCACCAAAACAAAGAGCCTTATAAGTTATACCTTTGCCTTCGGGCCTCTTTGCTCCATCTCTTCTCTTCTTCTTTTCACCAAAGGTAGAGCACTTGAACTTTTGAGTGCTTGTGGCCATCACCATCCTCCATAGTTGCCATCTTGCTAGCTCCACCACTTGGCTTGGTCACAATCCTTTCTTATAAGCTACACACATGCTTAGCAATAGGATTTAGACCAAAATAGGTTTCATCAATTAACCAAAATCAAACTAGGGCTTTCACCAGGCAGTACCGACATATTCCATGAGCTGCTTCTTACTCTCGAAGAAGACTTGTGGGAAGGTGAAATCTGCTATGGCCAATTATTGGTGGAGCAGTTCAGCAGATAGCAGGCATATTCATTGGCTAAACTGGGAGCATCTTACATATCCAAAGGAATTCGGAGGAATGGGTTTTCGTGATTTGCCTAATTTTAACAAAGCCATGCTTGGGAAGCAAGGTTGGCGTCTGTTGTCCAACCCAAATAGCTTGTGTGCTAAAGTTCTTAAGGGAAGATACTTTCATGACAATGATTTCCTCTCCAGCACAAGGAAGAAGCACTCGAGCCATACTTGGCGAGCGATCTTGGCTGGACGAGAGACACTGGCCCAAGGTCTGATCAAAAGAATTAAAGATGGGGCCTCGACGAGCATTTGGCATGATCGGTGGATTCCAAACCACTTTATGGCTAAACCGCTCACGCCAGAAGATGGGCAAGAAGTGTCTCTGGTCTCTGACTTACTGCTGCCAAATGGCTGGTGGAATCCGGCTACTATCAAGCAGATTTTTATATCGGTCGATGCAGCAGCGATTTTGCGTACACCGACAAGGGCCCAGGATGAAGATGTATGGGCATGGGAACCTGAGAAGCATGGTTTCTACACTGTACGATCGGCATACAGGTTGATTGATAGAGAAAGAATAGGAAACAGGGACCCCAATGGGGCGAGTGTCTCTAGGAATGAAGACTGCTCAAAGTCCCTCCAAAAATTCGGGTTTTTTGGTGGAGGGTTGTCCATGAGCTCTTGCCGACAAGACAAATTCTTTGCAGCAGGCATGTCGAACCAATTGCGAATTGTGAGGTCTGCGGGGAGGATGGGGAGTCAATTAGACATGTGTTAATGGAGTGCACAATTGCTCGGGCCTTCTGGGGACGTGTCAAGGAGCT
The DNA here is from genome assembly GCA_009763385.1 of Coix lacryma-jobi var. lacryma-jobi. Lineage (NCBI taxonomy): Eukaryota > Viridiplantae > Streptophyta > Magnoliopsida > Poales > Poaceae > Coix > Coix lacryma-jobi. Next base: position 132,605,838 of record CM019823.1, on the reverse strand, counting down.
TACAGGGGTCAATCTTCCAATGCTCCACCCTGCATCTTGGGCGTGTGACTTGCTGTGTGGAAGGGCAGGTTCTGAACGAAGCCAATCTATGATCATCATTGGTATGTATGCTTTGTGGATGCAAAGGAACAAGAGGAGACATGGTGAGCAGGCTATGCCGGTCAATAAAATAGTTGAGTGGGTAGCAGACTTGGCCTTCGATCTGTGGCAGATTGCACAACTGGAGATGGCCAAAGCTTTGGAGAAAGTCGACCAACACTGGCAGTCGCCGCAGCCAGGATGGATGAAATGTAATACTGATGGTGCTTTCTATGAAGGATCTAGGCAAGGAGCAACAGGAGCTGTAATTCGTGATGACAGTGGTGCATTCTTCAGAGGAGGGGCTAAGTGGTATGAAAACAGCCTGGATGCGTTAACAATGGAGGCACTAGCATGTCGGGATGGGCTGCAGCTAGGCCTGGATATCGAGCCAGCTCGGCTCGTTACAGCTCGGCTCATTATAGCTCGGCTCGTTAGCAAGCTGGCTCGACTCGGCTCGTTATACTAACGAGCTAGAAGAGCAGCTCGGCTCGGCTCGTTATACAGCTCGAGCTGGCTCGATTGGCTCGCGAGCCAAATTATAAAAACACAATTTCTCAAAGTACACGTAAATTTAACAAAAAATAATACCTATATATAAAAAACATAATTTTTCTTGTATAATTATATCTTCTTAATAATAAATATGATTTCCACCATATTGTTGGACGCTTGGATATTCTAGGATAGCTAATTTAAGTTTGTTGGCTTGTGAATTAATTGGCTCGTACGAGCTAACGAGCAGCTCGCGAGCCAGCTCGAGCTGGCTCGTTATAAATCGAGCTGGCTCATTATAAAACAAGTTGGCTCATTATGAAACGAGTCGAGCTCGAGCCGAGCCATTAACGAGCGAGTCGAGCGAGCTAGCGAGTTTCGAGTTTTTCGTCCAGGCTTAGCTGCAGCTTGCGCGGCAAGCCGGCGTATCAAGTTTGTGGCTGGAAACTGATTGCCAGGAGCTAGTGAAGTTATGGTCCGCGGGGGAGAATCAACGATCAAGTGTGATGTCAATTTTGAAGGAGATCCGGGAATTGGGTGCTTCATTTCAGGATTTTCGTTTTTCCTTTATTGGTAGATCTTGTAACACAGTAGCGCATGCTATCGCTAAGAAGGTAACGGATGTGATACAGGTCGGGTGGTGGTCTCCGACACCGGCCGGTATCTCGGATCTGTTGTCCTCATATTGTACTCCTGGTTGATCAATGAATGAATCTCCTAGTCTCAAAAAAAAGAGTGAACTTTGGGTAATAGTGCTGACTGACAGTAAAGATGCTGGGTAACACTAGAGCAAATTCAGTAAAGATAGTGAGCAAATTCAGTATAGTGTTGAGTAACACTGGTGCTCTTTTGTGAATTTCAAAAGGACTTATCAAAAAGACCAATGTATCTCTACAGTTTTATGTATCTACACTTATATTTCTGTTTGTTTAATTGTGTGAAAATGTCAGAGTTTATCCACCAGATGGTTTTGTAAATTTTCTTCAACGACCACAGTATCTACCGAAGCCACAACAACAAGAAGAAAATTTTCATTTAGTTGGCATGAAGCTCATCGTGAATTAATTTCGTTTTTGCATATTGCACTTGTTTCTGTAAGAATTCTGTAGTTATCTACCTTAGTTTTTTCTGCAATGTGAATGCTACATGTGGTTTTCAGTAATGTAAACAGTAACAAAAATGTCTGATAGTTTTCAACAATGTACCCACAACGAGAAGAAAACGTGCAATCCAAGACAAGCACCCGGCAGCCGGCAAGGCGGCCTGGAAAGTACTACTGTACTCCTAGAAACCAAAAAGGTGCTGTCTCGAAAGGTCTTTTGACTCTTTTCTGTTTCATCCCCTGCTCTTCCAAGAGAGACGCAACGACGGAGACGGCCATGGTTGTGGTTAGCGTGGCCCAAGGCAACTCGGCGACGGCGGCGGCGGCGGCGGTTGCGGACGAGCTCTTCGGCGCTGGCGTCGACCTCGACCTCGACCTCGAGACCTTCTTCGACCATGCGGTACGGTCGTACGGATAGGAGATTAGGAGTGGCCGTTTATTCGGTGCCTTTTTTTTACGGTTCCTTGTTTGCGAAATGATCTCGCTCAAGGTCGGTTCTTTCAGGCGCTGGAGGTGCCAGCCGCTAGCAGCGGCCACGGCAAGAACGAGGAGGAGGAGCTGGAGTGGCTGTCGAACAAGGACGCGTTCCCGACGGTCGAGACGATGTTGCCGGCCGCGCCGCGGCCTCGCACGAACGGCGCGCGTCGGTCCCGGCGAGTGGTGGTGAAGAAGGCGCCGGCGGCGGCGGCGGCGAGGCGGTGCCGGCACTGCGGGACGGAGGAGACGCCGCAGTGGCGCGAGGGCCCCGAGGGTAGAGCCACGCTGTGCAACGCGTGCGGCATTTGGTACCGGAGGCAGGGTTTTTTTTACCGACCGGATTAACAAAACCGCCGGCCTCCGGTAGCGGCTTACCGGTCCGGTTTGACCGGTAACCGCCAGGTACCGGCCGGTTTGAAGTTTGAATTCAAACGCCTCAGTTGTTCGGTTTTGCAGCGGTAAACCGATCGGTTTGGATCGGTTACCGACCGGTTAGCTCGGTAACCGGACCAAACCGGTGGGTTGTCTTTTTTTTGTCGGATAAAAATGATTTTTTGGTACTTCCTTTGGACATATAGATATAAAAAAGACCGCACAATGCGGCAATAAATTCATTGTCTCGAAAACATGAACAAATAGTCGCATACAAATATATATACTCACTAGTCACTACACATAGACCCGTCCCGCGCGCTGCCAAATGCTGCTTCAATCTTGTTGCACCATCGCCCCCTTTTGTCAGGTGACAATAATTGCACCGCCACCCGGGAGCGAGATTTTCACCATGCTCCCAGACAACGTCTTTGTGCCTGCCCGACATTGTCTACCTGCATAAACAGACAACACAAAATCACACCCACGTAAATTTTATCTATACAATATATACAAAAAATATACATCCTAACACAAATCATACCTCAAATCCTAAATCCTAAACAAATTAAATACATCGTAAATTAAATCGTACCCTAAACCTAAACCTAACCCTAACCCTAACCCTAACCCTAACCTAAATCCATCCATCCTAATTTCTAACACAGATCCTGCCTAAGTACAACAATCCTAACACAAAACTACACCCAAAACATATAGCTACTTAACTAAAATACCAAAACAAAGGGGGAAAAACTTACCTGCGGAACCGAGCTAACCGCTCGGTAACCGAACGCAAGCGCTCGGTTACCGAGCCACCGGAGCGGTTAGCCGAGGGCGCGTCGCCGGAGCGGTTACCGCTCGCTCCCGCTCGGTAACCGAGCCTAACCGAGCGGTTAGCCGGCGGCGGCGAGCGGACGGCGGCGCTAGGGGCGGAGGGCAGGGGGCACTTTTTTTTTCAAATTTTTAAATTTCAAATTCAAATTTGGTAACCGGCTTACATGGTAACCGGACCGGCCCGGTTGGACCGGTTACCGACCGGTTCGTCGGTTACCGTTCCGGTAAGAAAAACCCTGACCGGAGGGGCCGCCTGGTGCCGGAGTACCGACCGGCGAGCAGCCCCACCTTCTCCAAGGAGGTGCACTCCAACTGCCACCGCAGCATCGTGAAGATGCGAAGACTACGGGAAGAGGCGGCCATGGCCTCCCCCACCGCAGCCGCCGGCGACAAGTGAAGCACGGTTGATTAACAAGGCAATTTTGCTTGATGATTAGGCTAATGTCAAGGTTTATGCTTTTTGGTGTTCCCATGGGTTTTAGAAATTGGGCGCTTTTAGCAATGGTTGATTAGATAACTTGTGGCCGCATAAGGGCGTTCGCAATGGTGTTCAAATCGCTAGCTATTTGGTCTCTACGAAAAATACTATTGACTCTCAATGACAACTTACAAATAGCTAGCTAGATGAGACATATAAATAAATACTATTTTGATGAGGCAACTTACAAAAGTAGCACTCTTATTGGCTATCGAGGAGAGAGATTAAATAGCTAGCTATTGGTAAGTCGCTAGTTATTTGATCTCTCTCCTCGATAGCTAATAAGAGTGCTACTTTTTTATTATTTTTATACGTCATCTCGTTAGCTATTTATAAAGTGCTATTGAGAGCCAATAGAATTCTTCCTAGCTAGTTATTTGACAATCATTGCGGATGGCCTAAAGGTTTATGATTAGAAACTAGAAAAGAGGTTAAGAAAGACCACGGTATCTTCTTTTAGACATAAGTGACCGACCTGCTCTGTTCCCAGATTCTAGTAGAGCGCCATCATCGTTTTCAACATAAATATCATATATATTATATGGTTATTTCATATACATTAGCTGAATGGCTTGCTCTTCAAGTCTTTCTCAAATAAATCAATTCCTAAATTTATGTGAGTCAAACTATATTAAATTTAACTAAATTTACAGAAAAGAGTAACAACATTTTTGTTTGTAGAAACAAAATTCTACTTATATATCTCTCTCCCGTATCTCTAGTTGAATCTCTATTTTTTCCCCATACCGTATATTGCATTTTCAAAGATGCAGTCTCTCTAAAAATGAAGAGCGAGCAAATGGTTTTTGGATAGGAAAAAATAAAGTGTGATTTAAAGAGTACTGAGCTTGCATTTTTTTTAGTTTGTTTTCTAAATTTTATGATATACAGTTATGCGGGTTCTAAGTTTAACAATGCCAAAAGAAATAAACAAAATTCTACTCCGTCTATTTTAAATTGTAAATCATTCTGACATTTATATATATATATACACATGTTTTTTATGAATTTTTATTATAAGGAAACTCATGATAAGATATTATAGTAAAAATTGAAGAATATACTTCTTTTGTTAGCCATACTACTAGGGTTTATTCTCTATTACAGAACATTACTGAAATAGTTTAAATCAGCTAAATAAGTTTAAATGAATAGATCCATAATTTTCTTGAATGGCTTTTTAAATTTTTTAAATAAGGATACCGAGAACACATAGCGTCCTTACTCAGTCAAAAAAAACATACAATTCTAACACATTGTCATAGTTTATGATTAAATATACATAAAATATAATAATATTTATTATGTCAATAAATACTAGTAGATTCATTACGGAAAGTACTTTTTTAATAAATTAATTTGGAGTCATAAAGTGAATAGTATTCAGCAGAAATTTAGTTAAATGTAAATTACTTTTACTAACTTATAACTCATAATTGGATTTTTCTTTTTGCTGGACAGAGAAAGCACTTGCCTTTCAGCCTTTTGTAATGTACTTCATAATTGGATTTTTCTTTTTGCTGGACAGAGAAAGCACTTGCCTTTCAGCCTTTTGTAATGATAAATATGATTATTGTCAAAAATAAAAGTACTGTATGATAAATGTGAATAGTGCCTCTTCGGTTTATCCCCTGCTATTTCTAGAAGGTTGCGAGCCAAACGGCGGCCATGGTGGTGTTGGACGCGCTCCACGGGGATTCGGCGGCCGCCGCCGCGGACGAGCTATTCGGTGGCGGAACTGGCTACTCCGACCTCGAGGCCTTCTTTGACCACACGGTATGTGGGGTATTTCTTCGACGGCTTCTGCGGTTCTTGGACTCTTGGTTGCGACTAGCAAGATGATGGAGGCAAGGCCGATTCTTGCAGGCTCCGGAGGTGAAGGCGAGCGGCTGCGGCAGCGATGGCGAGGAGGAGCTGGAGTGGCTGTCGAACAAGGATGCGTTCCCGACGGTGGACACGATGGATTCGGCGGGGGCGCGACCGCGGACGGAAGGCGTGCGGCAATCCCGGGCGGTGGTGGCGTGGAGCGCGGCGGAGAGGCGGCAGTGCCGGCACTGCGGGGCAGAGTCGACGCCGCAGTGGCGCGAGGGCCCGATGGGGCCCCGCACGCTTTGCAACGCGTGCGGAATAAAGTACAGGGCGGGCCGCCTGCTGCCGGAGTACCGGCCGGTGAAAAGCCCCACCTTCTCCTCGGAGCTGCACTCCAACCGCCATCGCCGCATCGTCGATCTGCGCCGCCTCAGGGAGGAGGCGGTCCAGACCTCCCTTGCCGCCGCCGCCGGCTACGGCAAGAAGGGGGGACAAGAGCTGGAACGGCTGTCCAACAAGTCCGTGTTCCTGGCGGTGGACACGATGCCGCCGGCGGGGCAACGGCCGCGGACGAAGGGCTTGCAGCGGCCACGGAGGGTGGTGGCGTGGAGCGCGCTGCCACCGCCTCCGACTCCGGCGCCGGCGGGGTGGCGGCGGAGTGGGGGAGGAGGAGCTGGAGTGGCTATCCAACAAGGACGCGTCCCTGGCGGTGGAGACGATGGCGCAGGCTGGGGCGCGGACGAAGGGCGTGCGGCGGCTCCGGCGGGTGGTGGCGTGGAGGCCACCGCGCCGCGGGCTCTGGCGGTGGCGGGTCCGCGGCGGAGTCAGGGAGGAAGAGACGGAATGGCTGTCAAACGACGACACGTTCCCGGCGGTGGTGACGATGGCGTGGGCGGCGATGCGGCAGCCCCCGCGGGTGGTGGCATGGAGCGCTCCGTGCTGCAGGCCCGGATGGCCGCGGACAACGGTCCTGCGGCAGCGGAAGCCCCACCTGGTGGTGGCGCGGATCACGCCGCACGCGCCGCCGCGCTTCAGACTCCGGCGTCGGCGGTGGCGCAACGGTGGTGCCAGCACTGTGGGACGGAGGAGACGCCGCTGTGGCGCTGGGGGCCCGGTGGGAGGCGCACGCTGTGCAACGCATGCGGCCAGAGGTACAAGAGCTGTGGTCTGGTGCCAGAGTACCGGCCGGCGAGCAGCCCGACCTTCTCCCCGACGCTGCACTCCAACCAACGCCGCATCGTCCAGCGCCTAAGGGCCTCCCCCGTCGTCACCACTGCCATCGCCGCCGCCGTTGACGCGGGCGACGAGGAGGATCGAGTACTCTAGTAGCAACGCAATTTTGCTTGATGATTAGTCTAGCCTTTTGATGATGGGTCTTGTTAGGGCTTAACAGCCATCAGGGTTTATGATTAGATAGATCATTATAAAGAGGAAACATGCAGCACTGTACTGAGGTCTGAGGGTGCAAAGCCATAAGCTGTTCTTTGGCGTTTCTTGGTTATGTATGTGTGCAAGTGAGTTGTTCATGTATTCCAAGACGGTACAACAGTACAACGAGTGTGCATCGGGTCACCATTATTATGGCTTTGAAAGTAATAAGGTGCTATGGTTTGACAAATGAGGTTATGCAATGGGTTATTTTATTTGCAAATTTATCTTCTCAATCCTTAATTCCTTATACTTTTGTTTAGTTCGAACAATGGAATAAGCTCATCCATCTTATCCTATATGTTTGATAAGCATATGTATGAGAAATTCATATGTTTATATAATAATAATGGACTCACTTTGAACCATCTTATAAGATAATCACGGCACAAGATTTTTTTATATATATAAAAGGCACAGATGGATGCTGCCTCCTCCGTCCTCATGGCTGAAGCTGCAGCCCTCTTGCTGCAAAAGTGGTAATCTACTTCGTCTCCAAGAGGTCAATTACCTGTCAGACAGTGCGATTATGGTGAGATTTCTGATTTCTCAAATCAAATGATCTGTCCAGGCTACCATCAAGCACCTCACCACTGAGCTCCAACACCTCAAAATGAAATATGGGACACATCACTACTATCAAGATTGACAGATTCTCCACTGTTACTCGCTCTCCAGCTAGACAGGCCAAGAATGACTCCCTTTGTCAGGTGCTCGTTTCTCTTGTACAAACCTTCGACATTTTATCAGTGTCCTGTTCTTTATGGCATTGCCATCCGTACCTTGGGATTTGATGTATTGTGTTCGTAAGTTCTAAATGAAGTCCCTTATACAGTACATGAAAGAAGAAGAAGGAAATGGAGTCATTCTACCTCCATGACATATAAGCAAGCACTGAAACAACAAATAGCTGAAATGCTGCAAGGCCACGGCCCACAAGCAAATCTCACGGCTGAAGATGGCAAGATGCAGTGATTTCTTTTCTTTCAAATAGTACACGTGATATATAAATCGTGATACCAATTAAAGGAAGAGCGTAGCTCTCTTTTGGCAAACTTTGCCACCTCCTCCCATCATTTCGTGATCGATGTCGAACGGCTTTGGTGCAAACTAGCAAATTAGTCTGTTCCCATTGCAAGCATAATTGCCTGTTAGATGGCCCATCAGCCACGACTAAACAGGATGATCACATCCCACATGGCAGTCCATGCAAAGAATTCTTTTTTTTTTCAGCTTTTTTTTTCTCGAACTACGCCGGAGAACTACGAACATAAAGAAAAGAGGCCAAGTGTCTTTTCCCAAAATCCAAACACACACAAACACCACACAGAACAAAAACAAAAACCGACCACCAAAAGCCCATGAGATAAGAAAGATGTTTAGTTGACCAAGGCAATTGACCTACAAGAGCAACTCTTGGAGCGCTGAAGCACCGGCAGCACACCAAACACTACTCTCATACACAATAGCCTGCAGGAGTGCAGGACAACTTCTAATCTCGGACCTTCAAAAACACAAGCATTCCGAAGCTTCCAAAATTTAGCTTTTCAATAAGTTTTTTAAGCCCAACAGTAGGCACCAACACCATCGCCCAGTGTCTGGACCCTCTACACCCATACGATAAGGCATATTTGCACACCCTGAGTGCTCTGTTCTGGATCCGGAAACAATTCAAGGATGTTGGAGCAAGGAGTGCATCAAATCCAAAATCTAAATAGTCATCTAAAGGCTAGCTGACTAATGAAAATTCTCCATTCCCAGATCAACTTATCGAAGCAACCTCAAACTTTGGGCAAACTTCCAAAGCACAATTTCACATCAAACTTAGGCCCCATAGTGTTAGCTTACATGATGCACCAAAATGAGCCCCACGAGAGGGTCGGGCTGAACCTTACACCAGTAGTTACTCAGGTTCGTTAAAGTGGGCTCAGTGCCCCCATCACTGAATATCAAGCAAGATCTAACCCATACCTGAACATGCATCACCTTCGACTGGATACAGAAATCAGCAGCTTGACGGCGAAATAGGTCCAACTAGTACTAAAGTAATAATTAGATATAGTTCCTACTAGACTGCCAAGCCATCACCTCACTCCTGCTGTAGAGCAGGCTAGCAGCTCAACAAAGGTGGAAGGCAAGGGTCCAGCTAGTTAGTTAACTAGCTACGTCGGTAACTGATGTATCAGATGTCACCACGCTCCTCAGACACGGCACCATCTGCAATGTAGTGTAACCAGTGATTTTTATGAAAACAAGAAAAAGAAACTGGAATTGAGGGATGATGGTTGCTGTGTACTTGCAAGTGTGATACCGATGTTCGCCTGGCGATCCGCCTCAGCATTCCACTCCTTCATTCAGAAGCAGGAAAGGGGTAAAATCAGCAGAGCACTTAGCAGTACAATAGAAATTAGTGCTTCTTTTTTATTATTTATTATTTTCTTTCAATCTGATGAAAGCAACTATTGCTGTGGTAGCTTGCTTAACTAAAGCATATACAAGTGGTCAGCAATTGCAAATAACATCGGCAATGGCGCGAAGAATATCTGAAGCAAAACCAAAGAGTCTGCAAGCTTATATAAAACTATAAATAAATGCATTGCATACCCGTCGAACATGGATGATCTCAAACGAATGGAAGTTCTGTTTTAGCTGTCTCACTTCATTGCACAGCTCCATCATGTTCTGGTGCTTGGTTTGCCAGACACCATTCACCTATTTAGGATAGAGAAGGCCGTAAGAAGCAGAAACAACAACATTTTCTTGATACCATAATTCTCTGGTCAAATATTTCATTAGGAGTGGGACATTTCCCTTCTTACTCAAGCTTATGCTTTTATGATTGCACAATGAGTGTAGTTCTCAAGAAAAAACATAAATGATTCAACAATCTAAATCGAGAGTACGTGTGCACATGTTCCTTACTTTCAGTGCAGAGAACAATGATAAGACAACATTGACAAAGTTAATTAGCTTTGCTCGTTACTGTATTTCTGTAGAGTTAAATGAGAGAAACACTATTTTTATTTTTAGGTAGGATAGGATGTAAAGAAAAATAACACATCTGTACAAGCTGCTGTTTGGCTACTTTTTCCCAATTGCCCTTGCCTCTTTCCTTAAGCAGGATGACATGTCTATCATGACAAAACAGAGAAGCTAGACAAGCAAGTAAGGGATGAAGCTTTGATTCCAAGGGATGAAGCTTTGATTACTTATAGTGAAAAAAGCCATACCTGATTGCAGACAAGTTGAGAGTCCCCATGTACTTTAATTCTCTTGAATCCATGCCTAATCGCATATCTCAGTCCTAAGATCAGGCCCCGATACTCAGCAACATTATTAGTAGCGACACCAAGACCCTCACGAAGCCGAGATATCTTCATGGTTATGTGATAACATCAGTGAACCCAGTGATAGATGGAACAACCACAAACAAGAAATTTTTCAAGTGCAGTAAGTATTTGATTATACCACTCTGCCATCTTCAGTCATAAGCACAGCTCCAGCACCTGCTTTTCCTGGGTTCCCTTTTGAAGCACCATCAAAATGAAGAATACCCATCATCTGAACATGACAAGTGCAAAACCCAGTATCAACTTATGCATGAAAATAAATATCATATATGAATATATGATGGGAACTGGGAAGCATCACGAGACATGAATCTGAATCATGCAAGTGCATAAAAACATGTAGCTAAGATAAATTAGTACTTGAGCCTTGAGTTGTACTCCCTCGATACCAAATTATAAGTCATTCCAAGAATCTTGAAGAATAAAAAAATTTCAAGTTTGACCAAATTTATATAATAAAATGATAACATTTAAGATATTAGTTAAGTATCATTAGATTCTTTATTAGTTGTATTTTCATAGTATACCTATTTAATGTCATAAATATTTGCGTTTATCTCTATAATTTTGGTCAAATTTGATATGTTTTGACTCTCCAAAATTCTTAGAATGACATAATTTTGAACAGAGGGAGTAATTGATTTCTGTCACTACCATAAAGCCCTTTTAGCTACAATCTTTTGTATGCAAGAATGGAGACTTAAATGAACAAGCCTCACAATCTGTTTGATCACCATAATTTGTCCACATATTTCCCTCAACAGCACAAAGTAATATCATTTAAAAGGTATATAAAGGGTTGATAGATAGCTTTGTTGTTCTACTTTAAGTTGTTGCTCTGTTCAATTTTGTGGGACTCACCTTTTTCCCTCATATATATAGATAATTAATGCACCAGCCTTTTTCTAAGGACACTGGAAAGTACACGGCACAACATGAAATAAGAAGCCTCCAGAGGACAAGAGAATTACCAGGACTCAGAGCCTCACAAGTACAAGAAAAGTAGAAATCAGCCAAAATGCTGAAACCTAGATTTTGAACTAGCTTTCTTACAGGAAGCAAAGTACAGGGTTGAAAATTTCTTCTCTTAATCATGAACAGCATCTTGATTTTGGATATAGAATGCTACCATTCCAAGTTCAGAGTTTTTCTTTTTAAGTTGATGAATACAAATTTAGTGCTAAATAGATATGTGGTTCAAGACCTGACTGCTTCATATTGTTACACAACAAAGTCTGGTTCATATTATCGCACAACAAAGTTAAAGAGTATTCACCATATAAGCATACTGAGCTAATACTGTTTCATTTACTTGATACAGATCATAATCAAGACAATATTTTCAATAGAATAGTTGCAGGGAAACTGAAGAGACTGGTAGGTGCAAGTATTGTGGTAAAGGTGGAAAGTAATTATCCCAAACATGATTGAACTTACGTATTGTGTTGAGATAGGTTGTGCATCAACAGCTCCACTATGATTGAAATTTGCTGGTGAGATATGCATGGAGGGACCAGATCTGGCTTCCTGCAGCATAAGTTCATTATACCCATAATACAGCAAATGCCAATACTAGCACAAGTGGTGAGTCGAGAGGTACATAACAAACTTTTATGACTGAATAGGCAGATTGAGATAATAGTGCTTGAGAGTTGAGACATCATGCCAGTAAGAAAAATAAAAAACTTGCCTTGGATTTCTAAATTTCTTAGGCACATGTATAGTTGGTGTAAATCAGTACAAGCATGAATTCACATATACAATCCATGCATAGTTTCATTTGTAAATATGAATTTCCCATCAGACATGCAGATTTACTAGGAACACATAGCCTGGAAATGAAATATTCCCTCCATTCCAAATTATAGATGTTTTGGCTTTTCTAGATACATAGCTTTTGCTATACACTTAGATATACGCTATGTCTAGATACATACTAAAAGGAATGTATCTAGAAAAGCCAAATATCTTATAATTTGGAATCGAGGGAGTACATGCTTAGTTATGATTTATGAACTTATGATGCCAGACATTTGAAATACCATTACAAGGAGAAATGCATGTGTTAGAGAATTCTAAACTTCCTTTTTTCATATCCACTCTGCCTTTAGGTGGCATATGAGGATTGTGTATCATATTACACACCAATATGAGATTTTATTACTGATATTTGATTTCCTGCAGTACTTACATGGTTCAGATCGACATATTGTGCTCCAGTCTGAGATGCTATAGCAGCATTATGGAAGCCTAAACGATTTGGAGCCGGTTGATTTGAACTAGAACCAAGTATCTCCTGCAAATAAAAGGAAAGTGAAAAATACGAGACTTCAATGAGCAGAGGATATGAACAAGAAAATATCCTAGCCGACAGCCTGTGAACTCAGTAATTTTTTTAAAGGTTCCAATGTGCCAAGTAGTGATGGAACTACAAATCAATACAGTTGTCACCACTTTACCTGGAAACTACAGGGGACAAGGGGACCAAGTACATCTTCCCTAAGTTCGGCAGCACTGATTACGTAAGTAGCCTTACTTAGCCCCCGTGAAGACAGGTATTCCTCCTTTCCTCTGCTCCAAGAGTGACCCTTGTAGGCACTTGCAGCAGGACCAGATACCTTTAAAGAAGAGAAATAGCAATCTAAGGAGACAATGTCCATCACAGAATGTCCATCAGCAATTGACAAGATTTGCATTTCTAGAATTACTTAGGGACATTGATGTAGCTTCAGTGAGACTTCACAATACTTGTTTACATTTCGAAGATCGAAAGAAGAAATATAGAATATACAAAAATACAGTTAAATAGTTTAGCAGCAAGACAGTCTGCTGCTAAAACATTTGCCAGCTCAAAAACAAAATCAAAACAAAACAAAAACATAGCTAAAATAATGTAATACTAGACATACTTGATGGGAGTTTCATTAGGATTTAGGATTACAAGGTATATTGTGCAAGGTGGAATAAGTTCTAGTGGTAGCCAAGCAAATGCTACAGCATAAAAAACAAATGACTTGTAGGAAAAGAACAAAAAAAAAGCTTATGAGTAGCAATTACACCGTTAATTACTGAACAGCTGTTATGGTTTCAAATCTTATACAAGTATATAGCTAGCACAAGATTTCACAGATAATGACAACCGTTCTGTGTATTAAACTAAAATAAAGGGTTCTTTAGCATCTTGCCAACCTAACCTTAGGAAAATATCTATTCTATTAATAGAACTAGCTGTATCGGTAACAATGCAATTCCTAAAAAAACATGAATAAACAACTGAAACCTTAGATAACCTATTTCAAGAGATTATTGCAGTGGTTCGCTTAGACAGGAGACAGCAAGTTGACATGCATAGATCTAAGATCCCCTTCAGCTAATTTGGGAACATGCCAAAACAAGAAGCCAAAAGAAACAAGTATAGAAAGACAAGGGAGTACATATGACAGGGAGTTAAGGGAGTAAGGTCTAAGGGAATGTGGCGTTCTCCTAAATAACTTGGTATTAGCATCACGAAAAGGTAGGATCAATGTATTTTGGTAGAACTTATATGTTTGGTAGGAGTGAAAACAAAAATAACATATTCCTTCAAGCATCAGCAAAATATGGGATGCAAACAACATCACATTACACTACAATCATCTAAATATTTGTAGTTCCATGCGGTTACACATACCATCGAGCAAATCTGAGCCTGGCAATCATTCAGAGTTTTGTAAACTGCCACCACATCACCTTTCCTGACAACATAGTAGTCACTGCCCTCTTCCATCATAGCAAACGAGTTTCCTGAAAATAGATGAAGCACGATTCAGGCAATTTGCTTACTAATGTCTCAAAACGGAATCTAATTCAGTTGATAGACGGGAGATAGATGCACTCTAGTTGCTGGTTAAAACCATCAATCCACACTTCGGAAGAGAGGAACTTGCAGAATATAATAATAACAACTAAGTCTCCATACGCCAATACTATGAACTAAAACCCAGCCACGAAGATATGCGGTTTCATATAACCTAAGTGGTAAATTTCCCCAAATTTATAAAAATGCAAAACACTCGTTTTCATCTCCTATGAGCAATGCAGGAACAGGCGAACCCCCAAAACGTTTAGTTTATTATTATTGGAAAAATAAGCCAAGCAACAAGTGTGCCATCAACTACGATCGACCAGTGGATTCAAGTGCCGGCGAAGCAGGAAAGTCCAATCGAGAAAAAAATGGACGGATGAACGGATTGGGTTTGCAAGTAGAGCACCAAGACGCCGCGCGCGAATCCAAAGCTGGCGGTGCTAGAGAAATGTTTGGGTTCGATTGAGAACGGGGAGTAATCAATCAGGGCAAGGTAGGATCGCTTACCAGCCAGCCCGCTCCGCGGTGCCGAGTTGGAGCGGCGCTGCGGCGGCGGACTTGGGTGCGGCGGTATCTGCTTTGGAGGGACCCGACCCAGCGAAGTCAGCGGGTTCGTTCGACTCCCGCCGGGATTTTATTGTGCTTGTTGGCTGGCGAGTGGCGAGCTGGTTCGTCACATTTTATGTTGATGGGATGTGACATGCTTCACGATTACGGAAAAAACTTAAAATTTTAGTTATGTCACATGTAGTCCGTTAAAAATGGGAGCCTATGATATGGAAACTAACGACCTATGGAAACTATGCAAATTATAACGAGAGCCTTTCAGCTGATGACTAAAGAAAAAGGTGGGTTATTTTTCCACTTAAACCACCCACCAATCCTATCTAATCTAACCTTTTGCAAAACACCCTCCTCTATCGTCTCCCGTTTTGTTCCGTCCCAATCCGCTGGGAGGCCGCGCCGCCGCCGCTGGGAGGCTGGGCGGGAGCCGCGCCGCCCCCGCGAGGTCGGGCGGGAGCCGCGCCGCCACCTGTACTGTTTCTCGACGTCGGTGAGGTTGGAGGCTGGTAGGTGGCGGACGAAGAAGGTGCTCTCCCAGTCGACGTCCTTGACCTCGGCGCCCTCGTGGCCGGCATCCAGCGCTTAGGGTTTAGGGAAGGTAGGGCTGGCGCCAGGAGAGTGCCGCAGCATGGGCTGTTGCCGTGTGCCTCCGATCCTCTGGAAGACGAGTGTCGTGGACGTGGAGGCCTCCGATCCTCTGGAAGACGATTGGCAGAGACGTGGACGGCGGGCGCCTGGTTGTAGGCGCGCGGCAGCGGCCTCGCCTCGCAAGGAAGAAGACCGCGGAAGTGGAACGCCGAAGAAACGAAACGTCGGGAGACGGAGCGGATTGGGATGGAACAAAACGGAAGACGATGGAGGGGGGGTGTTTTGCAAAAGGTTAGATTAGATATGATTGGTGGGGGGTTAAGTGGAAAAATAACCCACCTCTTCCTTTAGCCATCAGATTAGATCTGAAAGGCTCTGGTTACAGTTTGCATAGTTTCCATAGGTTGTTAGTTTCCATAGCATACGCTCCCATTAAAAATAGACTAATTATAAAACTAATTACACTGTCATACATGAAAAATCTATTAAACCAAATTAATTTATCATTAGCGAATATTTATTGTAGCGTCAGGTTATTAAATCATATACTAGTTAAGTTTAATAGATTCATCTCGCGAATTAACCTCCAGCTGACAAAATAATTTTATAATTAGTCTATTTTTAATAGATTAAATTAGAACACAATATCCAATGTGATACGGTAATCTTTTTTTGTGAAAACAAATACGCCCCCAAGGATCTCACTAGGAATTAAAAAAACTTCTACCATTTCAGCCAACAAGAAAGAAACAAGAGAGAGTGGGAAACAATTAGCTCTCTTAGCTTTAACTCTTGAGCAGGCTTTAGTCTCTCATAACACTATTAAAATAGTCTAAATAAGCTCAAACGAACAAAGAATATTTTTTTATTGCTTACAAGTACTTATGTCCCTTTTTAAGTGTCGTTTCCAATTTTCGTGCCACAACTTTGACTCGATTTGTAGCAAATATATACAATATTTATATCTTCAAATAATTGTATTAAAAAACTATATTTAAAGATCTTTCCAATAATACTAATTATGTACGATAAATATTAATATTTTTAATATATATTTAGTCAAAGTTATTTCTCGGAAATCGAAAACGGGCAGTTATTTCGAACGGAGAGAGTAGTCCATAAGCTATGGCAGTGGCTACCCCCAGTTCTATCTTTTCTTAAAAAGGTTATCGACGAGTCAATTTTTTAAAATGGGATCATATATAGTGTTATCGAGTTATCGTGGGATTCGTGCGGTACAAATTTAACTAAATTTATAGAAAATATAAACAATATTTGTATTTCTAAATAGCGAAAACGATCGATCTATGATTATTTACAATGATTATTATTATATATATAGTCAAAGTTAAATATATTTGACTTTTGGAAAAATGAGAACGCAAATAAAACGGATATAGAGTACTTCCTCCCTACTCGTAAAAGATGTCGTTTATGACAGCGATACGGTCTTCAAAACACAACTTTAACCTCTTATTTTTTATAAAAATATTTATAGAAAAGTGATATATGTATATTTTTATAAAAATGTTTTTCAAGACAAATTTATTCATATAATTTTCATATTTGCAAACTGAACAACTAAAAAATTATTGATGATTTACATTCTCAATGTTTGACCTAAACCTTGTCCAAAATGACATGTTCTTCGAGTACGGAGGGAGTATGTGTGTATATTAAATTGGAAATATAATATATATTTTATAAAAAACTTATTTGAAGATATAGGTGTTTATATTATTAACTCCTCTAGAAGCAATATATTTTCTTGTTCCATAGAAAGTTTTATAAAACTCGTACTGGTCAAACTTTTTAAAATTTAATTAAATTTATAGAAAATATTAGCAAAATTTATATTTTCAAAAAATTATTATCAAAATATATTCAACCATCTATCTAATATATTAATTATGTATTATAAATATTAATATTTTATCATACATATTTAGTTAAAGTTAAAAAATGACTTTCTTGAACATACCACTTTTTATGAGTCGAAGGGAGTATGTGTTCGTTTTGAAACCAAAAAAAGAATGATTACTTATTTATTTTATCACATTCCTACCGTTCAAGGGGCTTAACAGTTTTTTCTTTATCCTTTTATATAAAAAATTACTTTTTTATTGTGATTTGTGTTAATAAATTTTGACAGTTGGATGAAAATCTGATTGTTGTTAGTCGTCACCTAAACAGATATTATATTTAAAGCATCTGAAATATAACATATCCCTTATTTTATTTGTATTATTTATATTAAGAAATTGACAAATCTAATAAGTTATAAGGATTTAAGAATTCGTATGATGTATTAGGCCAATCTCAATGGGAGTTTCATTTGAGTTTTATTTGCATTAAATATGATGTCACATAAGCGTTTTTGATGACATGACATTGTATTTAAGAAGAGAGAAAAGAAATGTGAAACTCTCTTGACACGAATACCAACTCTCTACGAGTGTGGCAGAACCTCCTAAATTAAGTGGCCCACATGCACTCATCATTATCCTAAAGACTTCTGATTGGTATGCACGAGTTCCAAATGACCCAAGAGATCTGTCGGGTGTCCTCGGGAAACCCAAATCATCCACGTTATATTCTTTTCAGGAATTCCCTCGTCAAGCATCACAGTATTCCAACAGTTTTATAGATAAGATAAATCAGAGTAAAAGCGGAAAGAGTATATAACATAGATTGAAACTTAAGTTTAAAAGTTTACAACCCATAAGTACTTATTACATAAAAGGTTCGGAACTTTATATTACTTATACCACACAACTTAGGTTACTTGCCCAAGGTCAAACATCAGCGTCATCATCACTCTCTTCCACGAGAGTGAACAAACATTAACCACCAAAAGGATGATCAATGAACTCACCTGCAACAAAGGTTAACAAACCTTGAGTACAAAAGTACTCAACAAGACTTAACCGTCTCGAAAAGAGGAGAAGACTCAGGTATGAAGGCTATAGAGATTCAAGGTAAGGCTTTAGCAAGATCAAAACATTTCTTTTGCATAAAAGCTTACTAAAAGAAAAACCCTACTTTCAAGTTTTAACTCAAGATTAAAATTTCATAACTATCCAAAGATTCTCAAACTTTCATAAGCATACCACATTTTTCGTTCTCATTTCATCAAGATCCCATTCATTACTACGGTGCGGGTCAGTGGATTGAGGCTCCATATCCGAGGAAACACGGCGATTCGAATCGTTCAAACCCAGCTGGGGATTCAGTATCACACGACATATGTAGAACTTAATCTTGCATACGTCAACTCTATCTATAGATCCTCCCATACAAGAACGGGTCCAGCGTCACCCGAGAGTACAGTACACCTCGAACCCGACTATCTCATAGCCCCGAGGGTACACGCTACTCCCGCCATCTCTCCACTCCCAGTACGCGGTTAGCCATTCTCAAGTATCAGAATAGCTATAGACGAGGCTTACCACCGCATGTGGGTTGTACTCAAAGGTCTCAATCACAGCAGGCCAACAACGATAAGGTCCTATGTTGAGTAACCTTACAACAAGACTTCATTCTTGGTGTAAGTTACTATCGTTATCATGTTATCTCAAGATTCATGATTTCCATAACATAGCAACCATTTTTAAAAGCACCTACTATAATAAAGTAGTAAAGCATGGCTAAGCATACTAAGCATTTTCGTAAAACGGTTATCAAGGTTAAGTATTGGAATCATCAAGATCGGTAATGCATCAAATAGGATTCACTCAACTCCTATTCACTTAATGCATCATATTAACTCAAGTGATATAAATAACTTTATAAAAATACAAGGATAGGTTTAATGTCCAGGGCTTGCCTTGTTGATCAGCGAAGTCCGGAGATTCTGAAAAGCTAGAAGGATCCACACACTCAGGAGAAACCCACTGAGGATCAGGTCCTTCCGAAACGAGATCTACACGTAAAAGTGCATATGCATGATCAATGAGATGCTTATGACATGATCATGGTAAAGATGAAAATTTTCTAAGCTGTAGACATTTATTCGTACAATCTTTCATCACGGTAAAGTTGTAAAATCAACAAAACCAATTTAGCTATTAAACTATATATTATTACTAAGCAAATTTTATTATCTCTATTAAGCAAGGTTAGGTAACTAACAAGCAACAAAAGGTTATTTGCATCAAGAAATCCATAACCAGGGAGCAAATCATGCTAGTTTTCCACTGGTTGTCAAACAATTCCAAAAGTCACACAAATCCAAAGTAATCAACTATTTCTATTTATTTTATAAGTCATTTTAATTAGCCCTTTATTTATACACAAATCATACTTATTCAAACAGAGCTGAAATTAAACATGAAAGTAGATATCAGTGACATAAACTCACATATCAAATTTCATGATTTTTGGAGAAACACAGAAAATCACATAATTCATCAAAGTTGCATTTATTAATTAAAGTGCAGATTTAATTGTCATAGTAAAATTACTCAAAACCCAAGTTTTATAATTTTTATATTAGCACAGACATGCTATCATCTAACATGTCAAATTTCATAATTAACAGAGCTATAGAAAAATTATAGCAAAAATAACAAAACTAGCTACTGTGCATAAGGCTAGAAAAAGAAAAACTTAAATCTAGCCCAAACTGGGCTTTCGGCCAGCTCCAGCGCGGCCCGACGCACGCGAAAGCCGGCCCGGCCTGGCTCCCGCCCGCGCGCCTCGGCGTTTTTGCAGAAAGACCCTTCAGCTTCTAAGGAACCAACCCGCAGTTCATGGCGCTATTCACATGAGTCACAGACTTTGCAACCAACACCCTATAACTTGTCGTCTTCGCAAGAGCGAGGTCCCCGACCATGGCCCGAGCGGACGGCGGCGCACCGAGCGCCGGCGAGCCTTATGCCGGCCAACTCCGGCCAGTAGAGACCTAACGGACGCGAGCACCAACACCGGCGAGTCACCCGCGGCTGATAGAGCCCCAAACCCCAAACGCTACCACTCCAGAGAGGTCTGGCCACGCACGGCGGCGGACCGAACCACGGCGGAGCTGTTCCGGCGAACCTAGGCTAGCAACAGAAGAACGGAGGGGCTAGGAAGCTCCAGTAGCTTACCCTGCTACTGCCTGTGTAGTTGGTTCGAGCGGAGGAGGAACGGGA
Organism: Coix lacryma-jobi var. lacryma-jobi; assembly: GCA_009763385.1. Classification (NCBI taxonomy): domain Eukaryota; kingdom Viridiplantae; phylum Streptophyta; class Magnoliopsida; order Poales; family Poaceae; genus Coix; species Coix lacryma-jobi. The sequence goes on along the minus strand of CM019823.1, from coordinate 132,585,284 downwards.
AGGCAAGGTCCACGGAGCAGTGGCTCGCGGCGGCGAGCTCCGGCGAAGAAGATGATGTTCCGGCGAGACCTGAACACCAAACAAAGAACCATCGAGCCGATGAGCATCCTGGGATCAAGACGAAACAGAAACACTAGACAGGGAGAGTAGAGGAGTGCCCGGTTGGGCTGACCACGGTGAGGTCGAGCTCGGCGGCGATTTCGCCCGGCGGGAAGAAGAACGGCGAGCACGAGCTCTCTGAGGCAATAGAGATCGAAGGGATGGGCTCTGGAGATGCGCAAGGAGGTAAGGAGTTTATAACCGCGATCAATTTTGGATGAGGACGATCAGAGACGGTGCATTTGTGGATTGGGTGAACTGGAGCCTGTCGGTGCACTAGGTGGCAAAACGGTGATGGCGAGCTCAGGAGAAAGCGCCACGACGCGAGGGAGAGCGCCAGCAGCTGCTTCACTTCGCCATGGACTCAGTCGCGCGCTCATTCGGGAGAGATCGATGCCCAACGCGCTGGCGTCGGTCATTCCAGGTTCGGTCGTCCACCGCCATGAACAGGGAAGAAAGCTTATCTCCCCCTTCTCCTTTATACTCTTTCGGAAAATTTGAAATTACATCAGATTTTTGAATATAAGTTGAAAATATGTTAAAATATCAAATGCTCAGAATTCAATGCTGAACATCTTTTATTTTTGCAACATATGCAGAATATGCTTAGATTTTAAATTAGGGTTTGCAAATCAAAAGGGGACAAAAAGGGCAAAAGAGTATTTTCACAATTACTTTTGATTTCATATAAGAACTTGAAAAACTTTATACATCAAAGTTGATCCTTATCAAAAATGGAGCAACTTTGATTTTTGAAGCATACTCAAATTCTTTTCAGATTTTGATTAATAAGAAAGGGGATAAAACAGGATTTTCAAATTAATTAAATTATTTAATTGGATTTCAACCAAATTGAATTATAACTCAATGGTGACTTGAAACATGTTCCAAATACACCTTTGAGACATAATACCAAGATGTGATCCAAAATTCAAATACTATATAAGAAATTACCATAGTACCCTTATATAGCATAAAAGCATTATTTACCCCATAAGAAAACATAAACTAGGGTTTCAAACTTAAGCACTTCTTATCAACTAAGCACAAGCATGATGAATTAAACTTGTTTTTAGTGAATGCATAATTAGGTTATCAACTCAAATGAAATGCCAGTGCTAATGATGACATGTCAAGTTTTAGTCTGCTTAACACCAGAGTGTTACAGCTCTTTCCCCCTTAAAGAAATCTCGTCCCGAGATTTAACCTGTAGGCTAACTAATGGAAAAAGAAATGTGTCAGGCACTTCCATTACTAACCTTTACATAAAGCAGGGAATAGGTCATCATATTACAGATCACAAGGACTAGATAGAAGAAAGAAACTCAGGAAAACTTTCTAAGAGAAACTCTTCCGACTCCCACGTGACTTCTTCTTCAGTATGTTGATTCCATTGAACTTTGTAGAACTTGACAGTTCTTTTTCGAGTAACTCGATCTTTCTGGTCAAGAATCTTGATAGGATACTCTGAGTATGTCAGATCAGGCTCTAATTCAATCTCTTCAACATGAATAACATGATCAGGCACTTGAAGACATTTCTTTAACTGAGAGACATGAAACACATTATGAACTAATGATAGCTGTGGCGGTAAATCAAGTTGATATGCCACCTTTCCACATGTTTTAAGGATCTGATAGGGACCTATATATCGAGGTGCCAACTTTCCTTTGATTCCAAATCGAGTAACTCCTTTCATTGGTGATACCTTGAGATAGACATAATCACCAACTTTAGAGGTAAGAGACCGTCGTCTCTTATCAGCATAACTCTTTTGCCTGGATTGTGCTTTCTTCATGTTCTCTCGAATCAATCTGACTTTTTCTTCAGCTTCTTTGACTAAGTCAACTCCAAAGAGACTACGTTCTCCAGGTTCAGACCAACTTAACGGTGTTCTGCATCTTCTGCCATACAGAGCTTCAAATGGTGTCATCTTAATGCTCTCTTGATAACTATTATTGTAAGAGAACTCTGCTAAAGGCAAACATTCATCCCATTTCTCTGAATAATTGAGTACACAGGATCTTAACATATCTTCTAAGATCTGATTAACTCTTTCAGTCTGACCCCCAGTCTGTGGATGATACGCTGTACTATGCAAAAGCTTGGTACCCAAAGACTCATGTAAATGCCTCCAGAAAACATTGACAAACTGTGTCCCTCTATCAGACACAATAGTCTTTGGAATGCCATGCAAACTTACAATTCTGTCAAAATATATCTTGGCATAGATAGATGTTGGATATGTTGTTTTAACAGATATGAAATGAGCTGATTTGGTCAGACGATCAACAATGACCCATATGGAATCAAACCCTTTTGATGTTCTGGGCAGACCCACTATAAAGTCCATACTAATATCATCCCACTTCCAAGATGGAATTGGCAATGGTTGCAATTCTCCAGCATACCTAAGGTGAACTGCCTTCACTTTCTGACAAGTATCACATTTAGCTACATAACTAGCAATTTCAAGTTTCATCTTAGTCCACCAGAATCTCTGTTTCCGATCATGATACATCTTATTACTGCCTGGATGTACTGAAAATCTTGTTGCATGAGCTTCATCAAGAATCTGCTTTCTGAGTTCAGGAACCTTTGGAACCACTAACCGATCCTTAAACCAAATCACTCCAGCTTCATCTATTTTGAAATTGGAATTCTGCTCAGAGTGAATCTTTTCTTTCAGATGGATCATACCCTTGCTTTCCTTCTGGGCTGCAATGATCTGATCTTTAATAGATGATTGAACGGACACATTTGCAAGATTTCCTTGTGGAATCATTTCAAGGCTTAACCTTTCAAACTCATGGCACAAAGTAATATCTATCGGCTTGACTTCCAGACAATTGCAATGACCCTTTCGACTGAGTGCATCTGCCACTACATTGGCTTTACCTGGGTGGTAGTGTACTTCAATATCATAATCTTTTATCAGTTCTAACCATCTTCTCTGGCGCATATTCAACTCAGACTGAGTGAAGATGTATTTCAAGCTTTTATGATCAATGTATATGTGACAAATATTACCCAACAAATAATGTCGCCAGATCTTTAGAGCATGGACTACAGCTGCCAACTCTAGATCATGTGTTGGATAATGTTCTTCGTGCTGCTTAAGCTGTCGTGAAGCATAAGCAATAACTCTGCCTTCTTGCATCAGTACACACCCAATGCATTTGCCTGAAGCATCACAATAAACATCAAAGGATTTTTCAATGTCTGGCTGAGCTAAAACTGGTGCAGTTGTCAAAAACTTTTTCAAAGTCTGAAAAGCTTCCTCACACTCCGTTGACCATACAAACTTGGTGTCATTCTTTAGCAGTGTTGTCATTGGTTTAGAGATCTTGGAGAAGTCAGGGATAAATCTACGATAATACCCTGCTAATCCTAAGAAACTCCGAACTTGATGTACTGACGTTGGTGACTTCCAGTCAAGAACTTCTTGGACTTTGCTTGGATCTACTGCAACACCTTCAGCTGACAGAACATGACCCAAGAATTGAACTTTGTCTATCCAGAACTCACATTTGTTGAATTTAGCATATAACTGATGTTCTCTCAGGCGAGTCAACACTATCCTGAGATGTTCTGCATGCTCTTCTTTGGTTTTGGAATAGATGAGAATATCATTAATAAACACAACCACGAACTTATCTAGCTCTGGCATGAATACTGAATTCATCAAATACATGAAGTGTGCTAGGGCATTGGCCAGACCAAAAGACATGACTAGATATTCATATAGACCATATCTGGTAGTGAATGATGTTTTCGGAACATATTCTGGTTTGATCTTGATCTGATGATACCCCGATCTCAAATCTATCTTCGAGAATACCTTCGCACCAGCAAGTTGATCAAAGAGAAGATCAATTCGAGGCAAAGGATACTTGTTCTTGATTGTGTCGGTGTTTCGAACCCAGGGGTATGACACCAACGAGTAATATGATCGCGTGCTCTCTTCCTGGATGGTGATGCAAGATGACACAAGGATTTATCCTGGTTCGGGCAAAGAAGGCCCTACGTCCAGCGGGGGAGGAGGTTCTTGTATTACTTGCACCTAAGTGCTTGTACAGGGGCGAATACAAGCTTGGTGAGCGTGGACCGGAGTCCGGACTTGAGTGTGTAGGCGTACGTGTGTTCTAACGTGTTTTTCCCCCGGAGCCGAAATGAGGGCCCTAGTGTCCCCTTTTATAGAGCAAGGGGAGGCCAAGGTTACACAAGGGTATTACAGGTGTCGGGGTGTATTGTGTCCCTTACGAAGAAGGGTAGGAACCCTGTCTTGTCGAAGACATTGTAGCCGACGTGGGCGTTGCTGTTGAAGCGTCCTTGAAGCGTGGCCTCCATCCTGGGCGCGGACGTGGAGGCGCGGCGAGGTGGAAGCCGTACAGCACCCATCCCGGAACGTACAGAACGCGGCGGGGTCCCTCCGGGTCTTGGGGCACCTGTCCTCCAATAGCATGAAAGTAGTTAGGGCTCGAGGGGCGCGGAGCCGGCCTCGAGGCGGCGCCTACGGGGGGCTCGAGTCCCCGCAGGTATGGGCAAGTCCCATGAAAATCGATTGAGCGGCAGGCATCTGGACCTCGAGGCGTGGCTTGGACGTGCCACAGTGTAGGGCGTGGGTTAACAGTGCTTCACTGGTGCCTTTTCGCCCATACTTGTGGTGAAAACGAGACTTGACTCTGCCCCAGACCACTGTGGCACACGTTGTGTTACAGAGGACGTGACTGGAGTAGGTGGATGAATTAAGTGCGCGGTATGGGGCTGGCATCCGATGTTTGCGCCGCTCGAGGGAGGCATAACGCGTCTCGAGGGATAGGCCGCTATGCCAGAGAGGCTCGAGGTCCCCGCGTGGGGTCTCGAGGTGTGGAGTTCGGCTGTGGGGGGCTCGAAGGGTAGTGGAGCGCTTGCCCGAGGCCTGGCGTGGAGGGCTCGGGCGAGACGGAAAACGATCGTGCGCCCGAGGCCTGGCTTGGAGGGCTCGGGCGAGACGGAAAACGAGCTTGCGCCCGAGGCCTGGCTTGGAGGGCTCGGGCGAGACGAAAAACGAGCGTGCGCCCGAGGCCTGGCTTGGAGGGCTCGGGCGAGACGGAAAATGAGCGTGCGCCCGAGGCCTGGCTTGGAGGGCTCGGGCGAGACGGAAAACGAGCTTGCGCCCGAGGCCTGGCTTGGAGGGCTCGGGCGAGACGGAAAACGAGCGTGCGCCCGAGGCCTGGCTTGGAGGGCTCGGGCGAGACGGAAAACGAGCGTGCGCCCGAGGCCTGGCTTGGAGGGCTCGGGCGAGACGGAAAACGAGCGTGCGCCCGAGGCCTGGCTTGGAGGGCTCGGCTCGGTGGGCCAGCGCTGTAGGCCTCGGAGGTCGGCTTTTTAGGGGGTTAGACTAGTTAGGTCTGTTATTAACCGGTGTTCTAGGTTTACCCTATTTGTTTGCGTTGATTGGGGGTACCCCTTTTGCGGACCCCCGACAGTAGCCCCCGAGCCCTTGTTCGAGTGCTTGCACTCGAGCAGGGGCTCCCGACTGGGATCTCGTGGGTTAGCTAACTGGCCTCGAGGGTTTCGTCGATTTGATTCTGTGGGTGTAGCCCCCGAGGCCACGGGGAAGTGGTTAGAACTTCCTCGTGGGCTTTTTGCGAGTTTTAGTTGCGATTTTTAGGTTCGGGGGTGTCAGGCCCCCGAGTTTTTAGACCCTCTTTCGTCGAGGGGTGCCAGGCTGAACCGGCTGGCCGGCTCTTCGAGCTGTCCGGCGCACCGGTTGCCCTGGCTTGTCATCCCGCGAGTCCTTTCGATCGAATGCGAGGGGGATGCCTCGTACTACCCCGAGTGGGCGAGTATCGAGGTTCCCGGTGAGCTGGTAACGGGGAATCCAAGTGAGAGCTCGTGCCCCGTTCGATAGGGGTCGACTATGGCCCGGAGGCGGTCTCATAAAGCATGGGTGCTCAGTCTGCAGGAGTGCCGGGTCCATTCGATAGGACCCGGTGGCTCGATGCCTCCCTCCGAGGGGATCTCACTGCATGTCGAGCTCCCCGCCTTGGATACACGTGAGGGGCCTCGAGGGCTTGGCCCTCGAGTGATGCCGCGAATGGCGCCCCTTGGTGTCCCTGACTCGGGTGCTCGAAGCCGGCTGTCGAACCCTCTTTCGTCGAGGGCCAGCCTTCGCTGCTTCAAGACTTAGGGCCGGGGCCCGTTTTTGGGTGCTCGAAGCCGGCTGTCGAACCCTTTTTCGAGGGCCAGCCTTCGCTGCTTCGAGACTTAGGGCTGGGGCCCGTTTTTTACTTCCGGAAGAAGCCTTCGTCGCTTGGAATCCTTCTGCCCGTTGGGCGCGCCTTTTTAGGCGGAAACCGCCAGGGAGTGGAGATCGTGGCGCCAGGGCGGCGGGCGCGAAGTCGGAGCGGCGGCCGCAGAGGGCCCCGGTAGTTGAGCGAACGGTGAGCTGCCGCGTGTTCCCTGCATCCGGCTCGAGACGCAGTTAGGTGGGCGCATTAAATGCTATGCAGTTACCTTTTTACGCCGTGGGAGACCCCGCCCGTCGGGGTTTCCCCCTTATAAATATCGAGAGAGGGGAAAAGGAACCCTTTACTTTGCCTTTGCCTTCACCGCCGCCGTAGGCTTCGCGCGCCCTCTCCTTCGAGCTAGTTGATTGGGGATTTTCCGGCTGCTCGTCCGCTGCTCGGGTCCGCGCCGCGCCACCGCCATGGCCGCCCAGACACAAGTGCTGCCGGCCGAAGACTGGAGCTCGTCGAAGGTGACGCAGAACGAGATGGACTCGTTGGTGGCCCAGGGGCTTCTGCGCCCCAACCCAGAGGAGGGACCTGCGTGGTGGGTTATCCCGTCGGCGGAGCACCGGGAGCCGCACCCGCCGGAGGGGTACGTGGTGAGCTTCACGCGCTACCACCGTATAGGGCTCGGCGTCCCGCCGAGCCGCTTCATGCGGGGGCTGGCCCACCACTTCGAGGTGGAGCTACAGCACTTCTCCCCCAACTCCATCTCGCACGCCGCCATATTCGCCGCGGTGTGCGAGGGGTACCTGAAGATGGAGCCGCACTGGGAGATGTTCGTCCATCTCTTCCGGGGCGAGCTCTTCATCAAGGCCCTAAAGCCCAGCGGGAGGCGGCTCGTGCGCACGGGCTCCCTCGCCATCACTGCGAGGGCTGGGACCTCGTCGGCCAATGTCCCCCGGGAGTACCTGCGATACAAGCTTTCCACCAACCAGGCCGGGTGGGACGACCATTGGTTCTATCTGCGGAATGAAGGTGGTTTCTTTCCGCTGTACTCCGGCAGGGTCCTCGCTCAACGCCCGGAGAAGTGGACCTGGGGCGTCGCGGCGGACAGGCAACGCCACCTGGCCCCGCTGATGAAGATGATGAAGATGCTGGTGGATGAGAAGAAGTTGACTGTGCAAGCGGTCATTTGGGCGTTCCACCAGCGAAGAGTTCTCCCGCTGGCGGACCGCCCCCTTCTTATGCACGAGATGGGGCCGGAGGCCAAGCTCGAGGCGCTTAATCGATCGAGGATGGCCGAGGAGAGGCTGTCCCGGAACGAGGGCGTCTCCCGGGTGTCAATCACGATCCAGGGGCCGTTCATCCCTGAGTACACCCACCTGGTCGCCATGGCACCCGACGAGGGGTGTCTCGACCTGGTGAGCCTCCCTCGAGCTGAGCTGTTCCGAGCCCCCTCCCCCTTTCTCCTCCTTTGAACCTTTTGCATTCTTCTTGTGGTTTGTCTCGTCACGCTTCTTCTTTTTTCAGGAGGCGTTTACTTGTCGCGCGTCGAGGCCCCCGGTGAGGGAGGATGCTGTGGATACTCAGGTGAGGCGCCTCTCTGCTCAGAAAGACAAGGAGAGCAAGGATGCCAGGAAGAAGAAAGAGAAAAACAAAAACCTGCGTCGCTTGGCTCGGGAGCAGAGACTGGCGAAGGCTCGTCGCAACCGTCAGCCTGGAGACGGGTCCCCCGAGCTGAGCTCCTCGAGCTCGGAGGAGGAGAGCGGTGATGAGGAGGAGAGCGACGACGAGGGGATGGATGCGCGCCTGAGGCGCGCGGGGGTCGTCGATGACAGGGCTGACCGCTCCTCTGTGCAGGAGGGTATGCTGGAGGTCCCCTCGGCGAAGGGACCGTGCGGGACGCAGCCGCGGAAGGCGGCGCCGAACCCTGCCTCGTCGGGGGCCCGAGGTACGTTGAGCTCTGCGGCGGACGTGCCCCCGGTCGTGAGGAAGCCCCGAACCCGGAGCGCCTCCGCCACAGCACCAACGGAGGCCACCCCAGCGCCAGCTCAGGCGGGAGGTCTGGAGAAGGGCCGGGCCTCGAGAAGCGGCCGACAGGTCGAGAAGGATTTCGGGCCCGACCGCCGCGAGCCGTCAAGGGCGCCGTCGAGCCCGCGGAGGAGCGGGCGTCAGGAGGAGGCGTCGAGCCCACGCCATCACGAGCTTCGGGAGGGAGCCCCCGGGCGTCTCGTGACCAGGGGCGTGAGCGTCCCCGGAGTCCGTCGCCGCACCGCCGCCGGGACACAGAAGCGGACGCGGGGGGGCGCGACCGCCAGAGCGAGCGCCGGAGCGGGTCCCGGAGCCCGCGCCGGGGCGGGCGCCACTACGACAGCACGAGGGAGGTACGGTCGCCCTCCCGCGACGTGGGGCGGAAGGAGGGCTCTCCCTCGAGGTCAAGCCACGGGAGGCGTCGGGAGCCCTCCCCCCATCCCAGCCCTGCGGAGATGGCCCAGGCGCAGGGCTCGAGCCGTGGGGTGGGCTCGAAGCCCCCGAGTGGGTCCGGCGATTCCAGGAAGAAGCCCAGCCGCCGCTTTGGGTGAGTAATTTTCTTGGACCTCGTCGGCAGCGAGGCTTGACCTCTTTACTTTTGGTGATGCATGCCATCTCTGGTCTCTCAGGGGGAAGCGCTCCTACCCGGAGGTGGACCTTGCTGCGTCCAAGCGGGCGAAGGCCTCGAGCCCCGTCGAGGCACAAGCACCTCGAGGTATGGCACCCTCCTCCGCTAGAGAAGCCGCTTGGCTGGAGAAGGCTCGAGCTGCCATGGCTCGAGGTGGTCAGATGATCGTCGCGAATTTTGGTGAGGCCGTCGCCGTCGACCGCAGGGGTCGAGGCATTCCTCTTGATTCTGATATCAATGTCATCTCGTATTGCAGGGGCCTCAGCTCACGGCATCGAGCCCGCCGCTACCATGATTACTGAGGCGCTGCCGTCTCCCCCTTCTCCTCCTGCGATGGCGTCTGTCGGGAGCGCCACCCCTCCCCCCGCTACAACGGCTGTTTCGGGGGAAGCGCCTGGGGCGAGCACGGCCCCGCCGGTGTCTGGGGCCGAGGAGACTGCGCCCCTCGAGGCCCCGACGGTGGAGGACCTCCTGAACGAGCTAGAGCAAGGGCCGCCCCTCGCCGCGGGCTTGCCGATGGTGGAGGGCCAGTGCTGACGAGACGCAGGAGGGCCCGGCCAGGGAAGAGCCGGGGCCCGTGCCGTCGGGCGGCGGGCCGCAGCTGGGGCAGCTCGGGACGGAGGAGGATCAGCCCGACATCGAGCTCGACCGACCAGTATGGCCGTTTCCTGACGCGCCAAGCCCGCCCCTTGCCATGGTCCACGTCGAGCGACCGGTCCAGTCCAGCGGGGGGCTCCGCGCGAGGTGCGGGCCATCTTTCGGGAGGTGGCCGAGCTCATGGCGGAGGCGGAGCGGTCCTGCTCCGAGGAGGCGGGCCGTCGCACAGGTCGGCCGCCCTCGCGAGGGCTGAGGCGGAGCTTCAAGATCTCCGCGAGCTGAGCTGAGCGGAACGCCCAATTGGCGAGCCGGCTCAACGAGGCGGAGGCGGAGGTCCGGGCGGCCCGAGGTGAGGTCGCTCGATCCAAGGAGGAGGCCGCCGCCGCTCTCGAAGCGTCGAGGAAGGAGGCCGCGGACGCCCGAAGCGAGGCCACCTCCGCCCGGGCTGAAGCCGCCGAGGCGGCGAAGCAGGAGGCCGCTGACGCCCGTGGCGAGGCCGCCGCCGCCCGAACCGCAGCGGAGGCGGCGAGAAAAGAGGCCGAAGACGCCGAGATGGTGTGTCGCCACCGCCCGAGAGCCGAGGGGGCGGCGCGGCAGGAGGTGATCCGCAAGGATCTGGCCCTTGTGGAGGCGGGCCGGCTGATCGAGGACCTTAGGTCCGAGAGGCTCCTCATGTTGGCCGAGAAGCGCAGGCTTGAGCAGCGTGCTGAGGGCCTGACCAGCGACCTCGCCGCACTGGGGCAACATTGCGACGGTGAGGCTTACACCTTGTTCTTGTTTGGGTCTCGAAGTTTTTTGTTACGCCGCAGTCTCACTCTTCCTTGTTCGTCGCAGGGGTCGAGAAGACGGTCGAGGAGCTCCGCGGGACGAACCAGGCTCTCTTGGACCAACTCCAAGACGAGACGATGGTGGCGGAGCGGGCTCGCACCTCCCTCGACCGGCTTGGCCCCATGTGGGGTGCTCCTCCAGTGGCTGCGGCAGAAGGTGCGGTGGCCCGAGGCGACGCCTTGGTCGACGCCTTGTGCTTCTTTGACGCAGCGGGCGGGACCGTGTGCGGCAAGCTCTCCATCATGGCGTCAAGCAGACGCTCGCGGTCGTTCGCTCCGGTTTCCGCTTCCCGGTCCACGTTGTCGCCAACGGCTTCATCGAGATCGAGGGGAAGGACGAGGAGTGGAACAACCGCCGTGTCGACAAAATTTTGGAGAAGATGGAGAGGCCGGGGACATCGCTCGCCAAGATTTTCGAGGAGGACGTGCTGCCTCCTGACGCCAGCAGCGGTGTCGAGGGCCCTCCTCCTTCTAGCTCGGGTGTCGAGGCTGAGCCCGCCGTGGAAGACCTCGGGGAGGAGTACCACACCGACGAAGATTAGGGCCTGCGTGCCAAATTTGGGCGTCGAGGCCCTTGTAAGAATTTTATGGCATGGGGAAGAGGGTCCGTCGAGACCCATTTGTATATATGACTTGTTTGTTTAAAGGTGTTGTTTTCTTTTCAAATGCGTTTGACCACTTCTCTTTGTTGCAAGCTCGAGTTTCTGCTAACTTAGTCTGTACTCCTTCGATACGTCGCGAGCCCCTCGAGGGGAGGCGTAGGTAGGGTACCGTAGCCCGGGGGCGTAGGTGGCCGTCTACGTCGACGCCTCCCGACCTTTGGAGGCTCGAGGTATTTTGGGATTTAGACGTCGCTAGTTCACTCGAGGCACGAGTCGAGACGAGGGTCGAATTTTTTGAAAAGAAAACACGCATTTTTTCCGGAGTCTGGGGGCGGTTACCCCCCTGTCAGCCCCCGAGGGAGGCTCGACCCTGAGCAAGGCAGGGTCGAGGCTACCTTATGCTGCTAAGCAAAATGAAAGACAACGCACGAGATTGTTCATTCATATTTGACATGTTTGTACAAAGCAACAAAATGAACAAGGCCTTGAGGCCCTTAAGGATAGAAGCGACGTAGCTGAGATATGTTCCACGCGTTCGCCAGGATTCTGCCTTGATCGTCGTAGAGCTTGTATGTTCCTGGCTTGAGCACCTTAGCCACGGTGTATGGGCCTCCCATGGAGGGGTGAGCTTGTGGCGCCCTCGGTTGTCTTGAAGCCGTCGAAGCACGAGGTCCCCCACTGCTAGGTCTCTTTTGCGCACTGCATTGTCGTGGTAGCGTCGAAGTGATTGCTGGTAGCGTGCGGAGTTGATGAGCGCCACATCTCGGGCCTCCTCGAGCTGGTCCTTGGCGTTGGCAAGCCTCTCGTCGTTGTTTTGCTCGTTGTAGGCTCGAAGTCGAGGGGAGCCGTACTCGAGGTCCGTAGGCAAGACTGCCTCGGCGCCGTAGGTTAGGAAAAACGGAGTGAACCCGGTGGCTCGACTCGGCGTAGTCCTGAGGCCCCACAGCACCGAGGGGAGCTCTGCGGCCCATCCCTTTCCGAAATTTTTGAGAGTCTTGAACAGCCTCGGCTTCAGCCCATGGAGTATCATGCCGTTGGCGCGCTCGACCTGCCCGTTGCATTGAGGGTATGCGACCGAGGCCCAGGTTACGCGAATGTTGTTGTCATCGCAGAAGTTGGTGAACTTTTTGCCCGTGAATTGGGTGCCATTGTCGGTGATGATGACGTTAGGCACTCCAAACCGGTACATGATGTTGGCGATGAACTCGACAGCCTTCTCGGAGGTGGGGTCTCCTATCGGCTTAGCCTCGATCCACTTGGTGAACTTGTCGATGGCCACGAGCACGTGTGTGTACCCTCCACTTGTCCTTTTGAGGGGACCCACGAGGTCGAGCCCCCAAACGGCAAATGGCCAAGTGATTGGGATCATCTGCAGGGCGTGTGCGGGCTGGTGCGTTTGCTTGGCGTAGAATTGACACCCATGGCATGCTCGGACCAAGCGCTTGGCGTCCCCAATGGCGGTCGGCCAATAGAAGCCTTGACGGAAGGCGTTCCCAACCAGGGCCCTCGGCGCTGCGTGGTGGCCGCAAGCCCCCGAGTGCATGTCGTCGAGGAGCTTGCGTCCTTCCTCGAGGGGATGCAGCGCTGAAGGATCCCGGTCGGGCTTCGTCGGTATAGTTCCCGTTCGTCGCCGTAGGTGACGTAGGTCTTGGCCCTTCGAGCGATGCGTCGGGCCTCCGTCTTGTCTTCCGGTAGCACGCCTTGCGTAAGTAGTCGAGGTAGGGCGTGCGCCAGTCGAGGGTCGTGGTGAAGAAGGGGCGGTGTGCGTCGATCTGCATTGCTCATCGGGGTCGAGGGGCATCGCCCTCGGGGGCGGTGTGTCGAAGGTCGAGCCCCCGTGGCTAGCGAGGGTGGCGTCGAAGGGCCAGCCCCCGGACCGATTTTGACTGATGGCTCGAAAACGTCCCTCGAGAAGACGTCGGGTGGAACCGTGCCGCGCGTGGACGCCAATTTTGCCAGCTCGTCTGCGGCCTCGTTGTGCTTTCGAGCTACGTGGTTGAGCTCTCGAGCCGTGTAGAACTTGTCTTCTAGCTTGCGCACCTCCCCGCAGTACGCTTCCATCTTGGGATCGATGCAGCTTGAAGCCTTCATAACCTGGTTGATGACGAGCTGCGAGTCTCCTCGGGCATCGAGGCGTCGGACCCCGAGCTCGAGGGCGATGCGCAGTCCATTGACGAGGGCCTCGTACTCGGCGACGTTGTTGGAGGCGGGGAAGTGCAAGCGCAGCAGGTAGCGCATGTGGACCCGAGGGGTGAGATGAAGAGCAGGCCTGCGCCTGCCCCCGTCTTCATGAGGGATCCGTCGAAGTACATGGTCCAGAGCTCGGCTTGAATCTGCGCCGACGGGAGCTGAGTGTCGGTCCATTCAGCAACGAAGTCCGCCAACGCCTGCGACTTGATGGCTTTCCGCGGAGCGTAGGTGATGGTTCCCCCATCAGCTCTGTAGACCACTTGGCGACGCGCCCCGTGGCCTCTCGGTTGTTGATGATTTCGCCGAGGGGAAGGATGACACCACCGTTACGGGATGAGCGAGGAAGTAGTGCTGGAGCTTGCGCCTCGTAATGACGATGCCGTAGAGCAGCTTCTGGATGTGCGGGTACCGGACCTTGGCCTCGGAGAGCACCTCACTGGTGAAGTACACCGGCCGTTGGACCGGCAACGTATGGCCCTCCTCGTGCCTCTCGACGGCTATGACCGTGCTGACCACCTGAGTGGTTGCGGTCACATAGAGGAGGAGAGGCTGGGAATCGGAAACCTGGGCTGGTCGCGGTGGCACGAGAATTGGTGCGGAAGTCAGCAACCCCTTCAACTTGGTTAAGGCCTCCTCGGCTTCGACAGTCCACGCAAAGTGTTCCGTCTTCTTCAGCAGGCGGTAGAGGGGTAGCGCTTTTTCCCCTAGCCTCGAGATGAATCTGCTGAGAGCGGCTAGGCAGCCTGTCACTCTCTGCACACCCTTGAGGTCTCGAATTGGGCCCATCCTCGTGACTGCTGAGATTTTTTCGGGGTTGGCCTCGATCCCCGTTGTGAGACAACGTAGCCTAGTAGCATGCCCCGAGGCACGCCAAAGACACATTTCTCGGGGTTGAGCTTCACATTCTTGGCCCGGAGGCACTCGAACGTGGTCTCGAGATCGCTGATGAGGTTCCCGACTTTCTTGGTTTTAACCACGATGTCATCGACGTAGGCCTCGACGGTTTTGCCTATGTGCTCGCCAAAGATATGCTGCATACATCGCTGGTACGTTGCCCCGGCGTTTCGAAGGCCGAAGGGCATTGTAACGTAGCAATACATACCAAAAGGCGTAACAAAAGAGGTAGCGAGCTCGTCGGATTCTTTCATCTTAATTTGGTGGTAGCCGGAATACGCATCAAGGAACGAAAGCACTTCACCCAGCAGTGGAATCGACAATCTGATCAATTCTAGGTAAAGGAATGGAACTTTTGGGCATGCTTTATTCAGACCAGTGTAGTCTACACACATCCGCATTTTTCCATTCTTTTTCCTAACTAATACAGGGTTAGCTAGCCACTCTGGGTAAAATACCTCCTTGATGAACCCGGCCGCCAAAAGCTTGTGCACCTCCTCGCCGATGATCCTGCGCTTCTCCTCGTCGAAGCGGCGCAGGCGTTGCTTCACCGGTCTGGAACCGGCCGGATTTCCAAGGCGTGCTCGGCGACTTCCCTTGGTATGCCCGGCATGTCCGAGGGGCCCCACGCAAACATGTCGATGTTCGCGCGGAGAAAGTCGACGAGCACTGCTTCCTATTTAGGCTCGAGGCTGGCACTGACGGCCAGCGTCTTGCCATCGGTCGAGGTCGGGTCGACGGGTATCCGCTTTGTGTGCTCCGCCGGCTCGAAGTTGCCAGCGTGACGCTTCGCTTCAGGAGCCTCCTCGGTGGCCAGGGCGGCTAGGGCCTCGAGCGAGTCGAGGTGGACGTTGGCCTCCCCACGCTCGACGCACTCCACGTCGCAGTGGTATGCGTGCTCGTAGGAGGTGTCGATGGTGATGACCCCTTTTGGCCCGGCATCTTGAGCTTTAAGTACGTGTAGTTGGGAACCGCCATGAACTTGGCGTAGCCTGGCCGGCCGATGATGGCGTGGTAGGCCCCTTGGAACCCAACCACCTCGAAGGTGAGCGTCTCCCGGCGGAAGTTAGCCGGCGTGCCAAAGCAAACCGGTAGGTCGATGCGCCCGAGGGGGTGGGCCTTCTTCCCCGGTACGACTCCGTGGAATCCCCCGACGCTGGGTCGGAGCTGGCCCTCTGAAATTCCAGGAGGTCAAGTGTCTCGAGGTATA
Organism: Coix lacryma-jobi var. lacryma-jobi; assembly: GCA_009763385.1. Lineage (NCBI taxonomy): Eukaryota > Viridiplantae > Streptophyta > Magnoliopsida > Poales > Poaceae > Coix > Coix lacryma-jobi. The sequence continues at coordinate 132,569,988 of CM019823.1, read as the reverse complement.
TGATGTTGAGGCTCGAGCCCCCATCCATCAACACCTGGTGAGAACCGTACGTCGATGATAACGGGGTCGACGACGAGGGGGTACGCCCCCGGGTTTATGACACGGTCCGGATGGTCGTCACGGTCGAACGTGATTGGCGCATCAGACCAGTCAGGTACCGGGGGGCGTCGTGGCTGAGCGCAAAGATCTCCCGGCGCTCCTTCTTTCTTTCTCGAGGTGAGAGCCCGACGGTCGGCCCCCGTAGATCATGTAGCAGTCGCGCACCGGGGGGAAGTTGCGTCCGCGTCCCCACCGCCGCGCCGATTGTTGTCATTGCCCTTAGGCGCGTCTTCTCTCTTATCGCCGAGCTTGGAGTAGTAGCCTTTCAACAGTCGGCAGTCTTTAACTTGTGGTTTACGGGGCCCTTGTGATAAGTGCAGGGGCCCTCGAGCATCTGGTCGAAAACAGCCCCGTCAGGGGGGCCTCGAGGCTTCTTAGGCTCGAGGGCGCCTGCGAGCACTCTTCGTCGTCGTCGTTATTGGCGTCGCGCTTCGCCTTCTGACCTTTGCGTTTGCTCTTCTTCATTTTGTTGCTGTTATTGTTGTCGTTCTTGGCGTCGTTGCCTTTGTTCGAGCCCTCCGGCGCGGCCACCGCCTTACCTTTGTCCGTGGAACGGCCAAAGAAGGCCCCCACCGCCTCGTCGCCGAGGCAAAGCTGGTACACGGTCCATCAGGTCCTCGACCGTCCTGGGACGGTAGCGTCCTAGCTCATGAACTAGCTCTTGGCATGTCGTGCCTGCGAGGAAAGCTGAGATGACGTCCTCATCAGGCACGTGGGGGAGCTCGAGGCGCTGCTTCGAGAACCGTCGAGCAAAGTCGCGGAGGGGCTCGTCCGCCGCCTGCCTGCAACGCCGTAGGTCCCAGGGGTTGCCTGGGCGCACGCAAGTCCCCTTGAAATTCCCGTCGAAGACCCTGACTAGGTCGGCCCAGTCGTCGATCCGATCCGGCGGGAGCCCCTCGAGCCACCGGCGGGCGGTGTCCGAGAGGTAAAGCGGGAGTTGGCGTATGATCACACGGTCGTCGTTCTTCGCTCCGCCCAGTTGGCAGCCTAGGCGGAAGTCCGAGAGCCAGAGCTTGGGCTCGACCTCCCCGTCATACTTTACGATGTTGGTCGGCGGTCGGAAGCGGTCGGGAGGGTTGAGCTGCGGATGGCCCGGCTGAAGACTCTGGGGCCCGGGGGCTCGAGGACTTGCCGGTCCTCGTCGCTGTCGTAGCGCCCCCCTCGATGGGCGCTATAGCCACGCTCCTGGGCCCCCTTGTCCTTGCGCCGGCGGTTGATGTCGTTGCGGGCGTCGTTGGGGTCTCGAGGTGGCCGGTTGTCGATGATCCGTTCGCGGACTGGCCTACCTCGAGAGGCGTCAGGCTGGTGGACGGATGCCTCGCGCTCGTTGCGGGGCGTGTCCGCCGGCTTCCCCGAGGCTGCTCCGTGTCGTCGTGACGCTGAGCTCTCGGCTTGCTGCACAGCGGCTGTCTCGAGGAGGTTCTTCATTTCCCCAAGCATGCGCCTGGCGTCAGGGTTGGAGACGGCGGGCAGATCGCGGAGCAGCATCGCCGCCGCCACCACGTTCTGTCCCGCTCGCGAAACGCACCTCGGGGCGTGCTGGCGCCCCGTCCTCGAGGATCTGCCGGTGGACCTCTCGAGCTCGGCCACGAGCGCCGGCACCTCGAGGCTGGGTGGTTCTTGTGCTAGGGTTTTCTCGAGCTGCAGCAGGCGTTGTCGGTCCTCCTCAGCCTTGGCGATGGCCTCCCGCAGCTGCGCGAGCTGCGCCGCTCGGTCGTCGCTGTGCTGGGATGGTGCAGCCGGTGCCGGGGGTTCGTTCCTCCCGTGAACACGTGACCCGCCTGCCGCAGCCACGTCTCCGGGCCCTTCGAGGTTGAGCGCGGCCTGCCGTCGTCGCCCTCGTCCTCGGTGTCGCATACGACCCCCTCGAGTTGGAAGCACTCCTGGTGGGATCCCAGAGGTCGGGGTCGTGGTAGTCGTATTCGGAGTCGGAGGAGTCGGTGTGCCGTGCCGCCTTGGCTCTTGGGCTGGGGCTCGCGGTACCACTCCCCGAAGGTGCTCTGGCGTGGACCGACGGCTCGTGAGAGGCCGCGGTCGACGCGTGCGGGGTGGGCAATCTCCAGGTTGGCCATGGCCTGCAGCAGCACGCCCGGGCGTTCCTCCTGCTCCGCCGGCTGTCGGCCCTGACTGCGCTCGTTGAGCTGGCGGGCGTAGGCCGCCGCGGAGCTGTCGAGGCCGAACGGGAACTGCCGGCGTCGAGCGCGGTACACCCCGTGCGGGAGGAGGCTGGGCGGCGTCGACGGTGCACGGCTCGGAGGCCTCTGGCCTGGCTCCTGGTCCGTGCGCATGATGAACGCGAAGTCGCTGGCGCGGGCGCGGGCGCGCCCGGGAAGTCTCCGGCCGTGCGCCGGGCAAGCTCCTCCTTGGGAACTCCGCGCCGGCCGCGGGGAAGTGGGTGTATGCCGCCGGCACCGCCCCTGTGCCTGGCGTACGATGATGACGACGGCGCCGCTCACGGTGGTGGCGAGCGTGATGGTGTGGGCGACGTGCAATTGCTCCTCGCACGGGCGGCGCGACACGCCCTCCACTCGGCCCTCCGCGGAGAGCAAGGTCAGCTCGTTGCCGTGGTCAGTGGCCAGGAAATCGAGGCTCCCGAACCAGATGACGGCACCGGCAGAGAACGAAGGAGTCGAAGCAGACCAGGAAACGGCGAGAAACAGATCGACACGCGAAGGCCCCTACCTGGCGCGCCAACTGTCGGTGTTTCGAACCCAGGGGTATGACACCAACGAGTAATATGATCGCGTGCTCTCTCCTGGTGGTGATGCAAGATGACACAAGGATTTATCCTGGTTCGAGCAAAGAAGGCCCTACGTCCAGCGGGGGAGGAGGTTCTTGTATTACTTGCACTAAGTGCTTGTACAGGGGCGAAACAAGCTTGGTGAGCGTGGACCGGAGTACGGACTTGAGTGTGTAGGCGTACGTTGTTCTAACGTGTTTTTCCCCGGAGCCGGAATGAGGGCCCTGGTGTCCCCTTTATAGAGCAAGGGGAGGCCAGGGTTACACAAGGGTATTACAGGTGTCGGGGTGTATTGTGTCCCTTACGAAGAAGGGTAGGAACCCTGTCTTGTCGAAGACATTGTAGCCGATGTGGGCGTTGCTGTGAAGCGTCCTTGAAGCGTGGCCTCCATCCTGGGCGCGGACGTGGAGGCGCGGCGAGGTGGAAGCCGTACAGCACCCATCCCGGAACGTACAGAACGCGGCGGGGTCCCTCCGGGCTTGGGGCACCTGTCCTCCAATAGCATGAAAGTAGTTAGGGCTCGAGGGGCGCGGAGCCGGCCTCGAGGCGGCGCCTACGGGGGGCTCGAGTCCCCGCAGGTATGGGCAAAGTCCCGTGAAAATCGATTGAGCGGCAGGCATCTGGACCTCGAGGCGTGGCTTGGACGTGCCACAGTGTAGGGGCGTGGGTTAACAGTGCTTCACTGGTTGCCTTTTCGCCCATACTTGGTGTGAAAACGAGACTTGACTTTGCTCCAGACCACTGTGGCACACGTTGTGTTACAGAGGACGTGACTGGAGTAGGTGGATGAATTAAGTGCGGGTATGGGGCTAGCATCCGATGTTTGCGCCGCTCGAGGGAGGCATAACGCGTCTCGAGGGATAGGCCGCTATGCCAGAGAGGCTCGAGGTCCCCGCGTGGGGTCTCGAGGTGTGGAGTTCGGCTGTGGGGGGCTCGAAGGGTAGTGGAGCGCTTGCCCGAGGCCTGGCGTGGAGGGCTCGGGCGAGGACGGAAAACGATCGTGCGCCCGAGGCCTGGCTTGGAGGGCTCGGGCGAGACGGAAAACGAGCTTGCGCCCGGGCCTGGCTTGGAGGGCTCGGGCGAGACGAAAAACGAGCGTGCGCCCGAGGCCTGGCTTGGAGGCTCGGGCGAGACGGAAAATGAGCGTGCGCCCGAGGCCTGGCTTGGAGGGCTCGGGCGAGACGGAAAAACGAGCTTGCGCCCGAGGCCTGGCTTGGAGGGCTGGGCGAGACGGAAAACGAGCGTGCGCCCGAGGCCTGGCTTGGAGGGCTCGGGCGAGACGGGAAAACGAGCGTGCGCCCGAGGCCTGGCTGGAGGGCTCGGGCGAGACGGAAAACGAGCGTGCGCCCGAGGCCTGGCTTGGAGGGCTCGGCTCGGGGGGCCAGCGCTGTAGGCCTCGGGTGGTCGGCTTTTTAGGGGGTTAGACTAGTTAGGTCTGTTATTAACCGGTGTTCTAGGTTTACCCTATTTGTTTGCGTTGATTGGGGGTACCCCTTTTGCGGACCCCCGACAATTGTCACTTCATTTAAGGGACGATAATCAACACATAGCCTCAAGGTGTGGTCCTTCTTCTTCACAAAGATCGCTGGACAACCCATGGTGATGAACTGGGTCGAATGAAACCTTTATCTATCAAACCTTGCAACTGAGTTTTCAACTCTGCTAACTCTTTTGGTGGCATTCTATAAGCTCTTCTGGCTATTGGTGTTGTTCCTGGTTTGAGTTCTATTTCAAACTCCACATCACGATCAGGTGGCAAACCAGGTAAATCTTCTGGGAACACATCAGGAAACTCACAGACCACCGGAATGTTTTGGATTTCCTTGACAGAGGTAGCACACACTCGCTCAATTGCCCTCTTAAGAGTAGGAAGATGGACAAGAAGTTGAGATTTGCTATTAGGTAAGTTGAGCTTGATAGTTCTATTCAAGGTGTCTATCACTGCACCTCTCTGGTTCATCCAGTTCATACTCAAGATCACATCTATACTTGGATCTTTTAAAACTATCATGGAGGTTGGAAATATATTTCCACCAGATCTATAGGTACCTGATGTACCATTTCCTTAGTACATAGTCGACCCCCAGGCGACTGTATAAAGAATTTATCTTTAGTTTCACCAATAGGTATATTATGCTTCTTTGCAAATGTTCTATTCATAAAAGTATGTGATGCACCAGAATCAAAAAGTGTAAGTGCTGGGTGTTGAGCAACAGGGAACATACCAAGCATAAAGGTTCTCCTTCAGGAATAGCTTCTATCTGAGTATGAAAAACCTTTCCTGTTTTCTGAGTACCCTTACCCTTCTGATTGTTTGTGCATTTCCCTTGTTCTGGTTTACTTGCTGATTTCCGCTGGCCTTGGTATATTGGCATTGGGAACATTCTGCCTGGATAAGGACAGTCACGAGAGAAATGTCCAGCCTTTCCACAATTGTAGCATGGATAATTTGTAGCTTGTGGCACTGGTGGACGAATAGCAGAAACATTCGGCTGACGTTGAACATTGAAAGGCATAGAAGGCCTTGCAAAAGTACCCTGAAGATTCTGCTGCTAAGGCGGACGGTACGGGGACGATAAGATGGCGGAACTGCTGGACTGGATGATATACCAGCCTCTGATGCTTCTTGTTGCCGCAGATATCCAGACCTGAACAAATCCCTTCTTTTTCTTAGCCTCCCTATGCTTGCGATTCTTTTCTTCACTAGCTATAGCAACATTCACTGTCTCATGATAATTTATATTGCCACAAGTTGTCATCATAGACTGAAGCTTTGTATTCAATCCTCTCATGAAACATGCCTTCTTCTTCTCATCAGTGTTGACCTGGTCAAAGGCATATTGGGACAGATGATTAAACTTCCAATGTACTGCATAACTGGCTCATTTCCCTGACGGAGAGCTAAGAACTCTCAAGCTTCATCTTCATAACTCCATCTGGAATATAATGAGCCCTGAAGGCCTCCTTGAATTCAGCCCAAGTGATTCAGTGGCCGGCTGGTTGAACAGCTAGTAAATTTGCCCACCAAACCCCTGTGGCTCCTCGGAGTTGCTGAGCTGCAAATGCTGGCTTCTGAACTTCAGTGCAGTTGATAAGACTGAATTTTTGTTCCATGGTGCGGAGCCAATCATCAGCTTCAAGAGGTTCATCAGCTTTAGTGAACACTGGAGGACGGGTATCAGTGAAATCGACATATGTTGTCTCTTCCTATTATTACGGCCATGACCACGTTGACCGTCATTCTGATTTTGTGCTAACAGAGTTGTTGCATTGACCAATGCTGCAATTGCATCAGCCAAAGAGGGTGGAACTGGTGGTGCATTAGGGATATCATCCCCACCATGGGAGCACTAGCGCCACGAGTGTTAACAGGCATCTGTTTAAAACAAACCATACTTAGATTAACATTCATATTTATACATCATAACATGCATACCATGCTCAACTTATTATCATACAAGTCCGCTCTTAGGCAGGACTACTGACACCACTATCTTGCACATCTGACCATACTAGAGGTTTTCTGACTATCTAGGTTACAAAGTCAGAAGGGTCACACTAGGATACATCTCATGTCTACTCAACCTCTAGATCTATCACTCTTCCCCAGATAAGACTTCATACTCCACCGGCTCTAACTCCTCATCTTCTTCTTCCTCTTCTTCCACCTCAGATTCATTTCAAGAGTAGGTGGCGTAGCAGGTTCTGGCTGCAACTGTGCAGTCAGCTCCTCCACCAGCCTATGTAGGTCAGCATGATGTATCTGCATGAGGTTCTGATTGTCCCTCATTACATCTACCCGGGTTCGTGCCCGATTCCTCTGCTCGATAGCCTTCCTCCACTTGCACTCATACTCTTGATGCTGCTCGTGGTGATACTGCAACTGCTCACGTAACTCTTCCCTCTCTCTGGTGCCCCTCATCCTTTCTCCATTCGCCCTTGCCAACTCCATGTACAGGCAGTCTACTTCCGCCTGAAGTTGTGACGAGGCACTGTTACTTCCTTCACCTTCTTCATAAGCAACCACTGGCTGGTTGCTTCCCACACTATCTGCGGGTTCATCATCTCTTGGGGCAAGAACGTGTCGAGGAACACCTCGAGGTCCGGTAAACTTGCGTGCAGTCTGCTTGATACGGGTCATCTGCTAAAATATATTTATTTTGAATATTAGAACTATATATGTTCCAAGATTAAGAGACAGAGTTTTATAATTAGATAGATATATTAACTCTATTTAGATACAACTTTTAAGAGGGAAAGTTAATTAAATGTTATCAATCATGATGCATGATTGTACTTACGAACAAACACACATCAAACAAATAATTAACTTTAAAGTAGTCACTTATCATAAAAGTGAATAACTTTCTTTTCACAATTAGGGCAATATTATATTGTTATAAGTATTGTTCCTTTAGATATAATATCACCATAACTATATTAAAAACATATTCATTAAGATAGAAGATAAGTCTAAAGAATGAATTAAGGTAAGTCAGAAGCATAAGACAAGTCTAGAAGCAATTCAGACTCAAACTAATTTGAAATTTAGTTTGACTCAAAACTTTTGAAGTTTTCAAAATGAATACTGTTATACTTTCTAAGGGAACCTGCTCTGATACCAGCTGTGGCAGAACCTCCTGAATTAAGTGGCCCACATGCACCCATCATTGTCCTAAAGACATCTGATTGGCATCCACGAGTTCCAAATGACCCAAGAGATCTGTCGGGTGTCCTCGGGAAACCCGAATCATCCACGTTACATTCTTTTCAGGAATTCCCTCGTCAAGCATCACAGTATTCCAACAGTTTTATAGATAAGATAAATCAGAGTAAAAGCGGAAAGAGTATATAACATAGATTGAAACTTAAGTTTAAAAGTTTACAACCCATAAGTACTTATTACATAAAAGGTTCAGAACTTTATATTACTTATACCACACAAACTTAGGTTACTTGCCCAAGGTCAAACATCAGCGTCATCACTCACTCTCCACGAGAGTGAAGAAACATTGACCACCAAAAGGATGATCAATGAACTCACCTGCAACAAAGGTTAACAAACCTTGAGTACAAAAGTACTCAACAAGACTTAACCGTCTCAAAAAGAGGAGAAGACTCAGGTATGAAGGCTATAGGGATTCAAGGTAAGGCTTTAGCAAGATCAAAACATTTCTTTTGCATAAAAGCTTACTAAATGAAAAACCCTACTTTCAAGTTTTAACTCAAGATTAAAATTTCATAACTATCCAAAGATTCTCAAACTTTCATAAGCATACCACATTTTTCGTTCTCATTTCATCAAGATCCCATCATTACTACGGTGCGGGTCAGTGGATTGAGGCTCCATATCCGAGGAAACACGGCGATTCGAATCGTTCAAACCCAGCTGGGGATTCAGTACCACACGACATATGTAGAACTTAATCTTGCATACGTCAACCCTATCTATAGATCCTCTCATACAAGAACGGGTCCAGCGTCACCCGAGAGTACAGTACACCTCGAACCCGACTATCTCATAGCCCCGAGGGTACACGCTACTCCCGCCATCTCTCCACTCCCAGTACGCGGTTAGCCGTTCTCAAGTATCGGAATAGCTATAGACGAGGCTTACCACCGCATGTGGGTTGTACTCAAAGGTCTCAATCACAGCAGGCCAACAACAATAAGGTCCTATGTTGAGTAACCTTACAACAAGACTCCATTCTTGGTGTAAGTTACTATCGTTATCATGTTATCTCAAGATTCATGATTTCCATAACATAGCAACCATTTTTAAAAGCACCTACTATAATGAAGTAGTAAAGCATGGCTAAGCATACTAAGCATTTTCGTAAAACGGTTATCAAGGTTAAGTATGGAATCATCAAGATCGGTAATGCATCAAATAGGATTCACTCAACTCCTATTCACTTAATGCATCATATTAACTCAAGTGATATAAATAACTTATAAAAAATACAAGGATAGGTTTAATGTCCAGGGCTTGCCTTGTGATCAGCGAAGTCCGGAGATTCTGAAAAGCTAGAAGGATCCACACACTCAGGAGAAACCCACTGAGGATCAGGTCCTTCCGAAACGAGATCTACACGTAAAAGTGCATATGCATGATCAATGAGATGCTTATGACATGATCATGGTAAAGATGGAAATTTTCTAAGCTGTAGACATTTATTCGTACAATCTTTCATCACGGTAAAGTTGTAAATCAACAAAACCAATTTAGCTATTAAACTAATATTATTACTAAGCAAATTTTATTATCTCTATTAAGCAAGGTTAGGTAACTAACAAGCAACAAAAGGTTATTTGCATCAAGAAATCCATAACCAGGGAGCAAATCATGCTAGTTTCCACTGGTTGTCAAACAATTCCAAAAGTCACACAAATCCAAAGTAATCAACTTTCTATTTATTTTATAAGTCATTTTAATTAGCCCTTTATTTATACACAAATCACACTTATTCAAACAGAGCTGAAATTAAACATGAAAGTAGATATCAGTGACATGAACTCACATGTCAAATTTCATGATTTTTGGAGAAACACAGAAAATCACATAATTCATCAAAGTTGCATTTATTAATTAAAGTGCAGATTTAATTGTCATAGTAAAATTACTCAAAACCCAAGTTTTATAATTTTATATTAGCACAGACATGCTATCATCTAACATGTCAAAATTTCATAATTAACAGAGCTATAGAAAAATTATAGCAAAAATAACAAAACTAGCTACTGTGCATAAGGCTAGAAAAAGAAAAACTTAAATCTAGCCCAAACTGGGCTTTCGGCTCGCTCCAGCGCGGCCCGACGCACGCGAAAGCCGGCCGGCCTGGCTCCCGCCCGCGCGCCTCGGCGTTTGCAGAAAGACCCTTCAGCTTCTAAGGAACCAACCCGCAGTCCATGGCGCTATTCACATGAGTCACAGACTTTGCAACCAACACCTATAACTTGTCGTCTTCGCAAGAGCGAGGTCCCCGACCATGGCCCGAGCGGACGGCGGCGCACCGAGCGCCGGCGAGCCTTATGCCGGCCAACTCCGGCCAGTAGAGACCTAACGGACGTGAGCACCAACACCGGCGAGTCACCCGCGACCGATAGAGCCCCTAACCCCAAACGCTACCACTCCAGAGAGGTCTGGCCACGCACGGCGGCGGACCGAACCGCGGCGGAGCTGTTCCGGCGAACCTAGGCTAGCAACAGAAGAACGGAGGGGCTAGGAAGCTCCAGTAGCTTACCCTGCTACTGCCTGTGTAGTTGGTTCGAGCGGAGGAGGAACGGGAAGGCAAGGTCCACGGAGCAGTGGCTCGCGGCGGCGAGCTCCGGCGAAGAAGATGATGTTCCGGCGAGACCTGAACACCAAACAAAGAACCATCGAGCCGATGAGCATCCTGGGATCAAGACGAAACAGAAACACTAGACAGGGAGAGTAGAGGAGTGCCCGGTTGGGCTGACCACGGTGAGGTCGAGCTCGGCGGCGATTTCGCCCGGCGGGAAGAAGAACGGCGAGCACGAGCTCTCTGAGGCAGTAGAGATCGAAGGGATGGGCTCTGGAGATGCGCAAGGAGGTAAGGAGTTTATAACCGCGATCAATTTTGGATGAGGACGATCAGAGACGGTGCATTTGTGGATGGGGTGAACTGGAGCCCGTCGGTGCACTAGGTGGCAAAACGGCGATGGCGAGCTCAGGAGAAAGCGCCACGACGCGAGGGAGAGCGCCAGCAGCCACGGACTCAGTCGCGCGCTCATTCGGGAGAGATCGATGCCCAACGCGCTGGCGTCGGTCATTCCAGGTTCGGCCGTCCACCGCCATGAACAGGGAAGAAAGCTTATCTCCCCCTTCTCCTTATACTCTTTCGGAAAATTTGAAATTACATCAGATTTTGAATATAAGTTGAAAATATGTTAAAATATCAAATGCTCAGAATTCAATGCTAAACATCTTTTATTTTTGCAACATATGCAGAATATGCTTAGATTTTAAATTAGGGTTTGCAAATCAAAAGGGGACAAAAAGGGCAAAAGGGTATTTTTACAATTACTTTTGATTTTGAAAGGACCGAATCAGCCTAGAGGGGGGTGAATAGGTGATTTTTGACTATCTGAAACTTCACAAACTATAAGATGTAGTTAGATAGCAACCGGAGAGGCCGGTTTGTTTGGGTAGGTACTACCGGGTGTGAAACACCGGTACTACCAACACAAACAAACGGCACAATCGGGATCCTAAAAGAAACTACAAAACTGATGAATGTAAGCTACGAAGATAATACAAGTTTCTGACCCACTTTCCTAAGAATGATATACGGTAAATCTACTCTCACCAAACCTTGGTTGCTACCCTTGATGTAGATCGAGCCTTCCCAACCTAAGAAAGAGATAGGGATAGGAAGAACACGAAAAACATAATAACAAGTGAAGTAGAGACAATAGGGACAACAACAACAAGCACACGGGACACGCGATTTATCCCGAGGTTCAGCCAATCCACTAAGGAGTGCCTACTTCCTCGTTGTTGAGGTGACCACAAAGGTCGGAGTCTATTTCACCTCCTCGCCTCACTCAAGCAACCACAAAGGCTACGAGAGTATCTCTACTAGAAATCTCAGGGTAATACAAACGCTTCGGGGAGCCCTCACAAGTAAATCAATACGGGCTACCACGAAGAACACCACCGGCTAGAGCTCAAAGAGCTCAAGAGTAAAAGACACAAAGCAAGCCGGCAAGATGGAAACCAAGTGCTCAAGTCGAAGATTGATGCTTCCCACTCTCGAATCTCACTTCCCTAGCTCAAATCTCGCAAGGGAATGAATCTAGGAGCAAAGGGGGAGAGAGAGGGGTGAGTCAATGCTTGGAGAGTGTTTGTCTCAAGTTAGGTCAGCAATAAGTGTATAGAGTGAGTGGGTTCCCGTGAAAAGTGAAGAGGGGAGGCATTTATACTCCCTCAGTCCCGAGGCTGGTCGGTACCACCGACCACCCCTGGCCGGTACCACCGACCAGTTCACAACGGTCGAAAGAATTCAGATCTGACCAAACAAGCAACCACCGTCCTTACATCGGTACCACCGCGGGCGGTAGTACCGAGGTTATGGCGGTACTACCGCCAGGCCAAATTGGCCGCGAACAGAGAGCATCTCACAAAGGAACTTGGTCCCTTGAAAACTACCGCCCAAAGGTCGGTACCTCCGAGGTCGGTGGTACCGAGGTTATGGCGGTACCACCGCCAGACCATTTTCAACTCAACACAGAGAGCTTCGCGAAACCAAGATACTACCGACCTCGGTCGGTACCACCGCGGGCGGTACTACCGAGGTTATGGCGGTACTACCGCCAGGCCATTTTCAATTCTACAGGGAGCTCTGCAAACTTGGTTACCACCGGCCTTGGGTCGGTAGCACCGAGGGCGGTACTACCGAGGTAATGGCGGTACTACCGCCAGGTCAAATTCAGCGCGGACAGAGAGCCTTGCAAACTTGGAAACTACCGGCCATGGGTCGGTAGCACCGGGGGCGGTACTACCGAGGTAATGGCGGTACCACCGCTAGGTCAAAAACAACTCTACACAGAGAGGGTTGCAAAACCAGGTTACTACCGACCTTGCGTCGGTACCACCGCGGGCGGTAGTACCGAGGTTATAGCGGTACTACCGCCAGGTCATTTTTGACCAACACAGAGAGGGTGTTTGAGCGCTGCGCAGAGAAGCCGTGGTCGGTACCACCGACCACCCATGGTCGGTACCACCGACCAAATGAAATTACCCTCTACGTGTTCGTGATTGTGCGGTGTCTCTCAAGCGAACTAAGGTTAGTCGATTTGAGCACTTTTCTCCACATCTAGCCAACTTACTTTGTGACCCTCTTCATAGTCCTTACGCTTACCTATAACTCAAGTTTAAAATTGAAATTTTAAACTACCACTTGAGCTAGGCATCTTTATGTCCAAAAATATCCTACGTGCTTTGATCACGAGATTTCAACGTTTAAATCTTTCAAAGGACTAACACCTGCATACATGCTTTTATAAACTGGTTAGTCCCTAATTTGATTGTCATTAATTAGCCAAAACCCACATTGGGGGCGAATGCACTTTCAGATTTCATATAAGAACTTGAAAAACTTTATACATCAAAGTTGATCCTTATCAAAAATGGAGCAACTTTGCTTTTTGAAGCATACTCAAATTCTTTTTAGATTTTGATTAATAAGAAAGGGGATAAAACAGGATTTTCAAATTAATTAAATTATTTAATTGGATTTCAACCAAATTGAATTATAACTCAATGGTGACTTGAAACATGTTCCAAATACACCTTTGAGACATAATACCAAGATGTGATCCAAAATTCAAATACTATATAAGAAATTACCAGAGTACCCTTATATAGCATAAAAGCATTATTTACCCCATAAGAAAACATAAACTAGAGTTTCAAACTTAAGCACTTCTATCAACTAAGCACAAGCACGATGAATTAAACTTGTTTTTAGTGAATGCATAATTAGGTTATCAACTCAAATGAAATGTCAGTGCTAATGATGACATGTCAAGTTTTAGTCTGCTTAACACCAGAGTGTTACAACGAGTCATGGAATTTAATGTCTATGAAACTCTCTCAATGAGGAGTTTCATTCAAGTTTTATTTTATTTCATATGACATGACAGTTTTGGAAACAACAAAATGAAACTCACGATTGACATTGGCCTTGTAAAAGAGAATGAAGGGTTTCCTACTGTTTGAAATCGTTAGCGTAAATAAAGCTCAAGCGTTCAGACATATTGTCGGTTACATGATGGCTTTATGCGTGCTGAGACAACAGGATTACATATTTGTGAGCTATTGAAATACGAACAAAACTCCAAACAGTTCCCCCCTCAGTCAAGCAAGTACCATTCTTTCTAAAAAGCAAGCAATTTATCTTGAGCATGGTTCAAGATTTTTTTTTTACAATTTTAGACTTTTCTAGATAGAGGTTAGCTTTCATTTACTGGATGATGTCGTGAGCTATTTGATTTATTCAGTTTTAATAGATGAATTCCTTGATGTGATCTTATTTTTCAAACAAATGTGGTCTTAAGAAGCTAGAATCACTCCATCCATCTTTAAAAAAAATGTAACTATTACTCCCTCCATATTGAAAAACTTGACGTTTTGGACAAGGGTTGGGTTAAACATTTGGAATATAAATCATAAATAACTTTTAAATTATTAAGTTTAGAGATGTAAAAATCATATAAATAAATTTGTCTTGAAAAGTACTTTCATAAAAATATACATATATCACTTTCCAATAAATATTTTTAAAAAATAAATGGTCAAAGTGATGTTTTGGAGACCGTGTCACTATCCAAAACGTCGAGTTTTTCAATATGGGGGAGTATTTATCAAGGAATCAAACAAAGTCAAGTTTGACTAAATTATCCCGGCGTAGAATCAGCCAAACCAGCTGGCCAAAGCAAAGCCTGCTGCATGGCTGCATGTCGTCCACCTGGAAGTACAAAGCCTGCTGCATGGCTGCCACCGCCGAGACAAGACGCGGCAGGGAGAAAAGGTTGGACAAGACTCCACAAGCAGAGAGGTTGACGGTCCAAGGAGCTTCGAGCCATCCATGCTATTTTAAGACAATTTTTTTAAATTTAACTGAATTTATAGAAAAATATAAAAATTCATAACACCAAATAATTATTTAATACTCTCCGTCCTTAAATAACTATTTTTTCATGCAGTAAGTTTCACTGAATTTGTAACATTTGGATATCTAAATAAATTTATTATAAAATAGATTCAATGATTTATCTAATGATATTAATTTTGTACCATAAATATTAATATTTTTTATATATATTTGGTCAAAAATTATTTCTCCAACAGCGATAAATATTTTAGAGTACATCATAAAGTATATATATAATATGCAAATTTAATACCATAAATGTTTGTTTTTATAAATTTATTAGGGCCTATTTGGTACAGCTCACAATAGCTTTATGAGCTGTTGTGAGCTGTTTTTTTGTCAAACACCTTTTCTCAAAACAGCTTCACCCATGAAGTTGTTTTATTCCCTCTCACAAAACCATAAACTGAGATGAAGCTGAAAAAATAGCTTTTAATAGCTTATACCTCTATTTCTCTCTCTCAACCATGCATGAAGTTGTTGGTGAAACTGTTTTGCCAAACACTTTTCCTAAAACAGCTAAACTTTATCTAAGAAGTTGCTCATAAAGTTATTTTCTAAAAAAACAGCTTTACTAGTGAAGCTGAGCTTATCAAACATGCCCTTAGTCAAACGTAATTATTATTTCATGATGAATATACAAATATTTATTTTTATTTTAATATTAGTATTTGCATATTTTTTAATCTTATAAGATGTTTTAATTTAGTATTGTTTCAAAGTTATACCTTTTGTATAGAAGTATGGAGTAGAACGGAGAGGGATCGCTGGTTGAGGCCACCGAGACAAGCGATATACCAACTCTTTCCGTGGCCTGGAGCCGGATTCCCCTGGAGCCAAGGGTGAGCGTGGGACCTCTGTACGCCACGCGGATGGAAGCAGACGAGGGAGGGCGCAGGAAAGGAAGGACGCCTCGCCGGACAGGGACAGGTGCGCAGACGGCGCAACTGCACAAGCTCCTCCGGCTTGGGCGACGACGTGTCGCCGGCTTGCTGTGAAGCCGCGTCCCGCACGCAACCAACCCTTTGCTGCAATCGCGCAGGAGAGACAAGCCAAAATCGTCATCGTCGCAGGGTGCCACGGTGGACTGGGAACCGTTGTCGCGTAGTTCGACGACGACGTACGTACAGTATACTCCCGTACCCGAGGGGGGAGGGGTATTACCGACTCTGGCCAAAATGGGCGCTGTTCATTAGCAGGTCAAAGTCCAGTCATAGGATTGCTGTTTGGCTAGTCATTTATATGACTGATTTTGACTATTTTAATAGTGTTACGTGACAGAGAATAAGCCGAAGTACGATTGATGAGCCAAAAATCATTAGATCAAAGTCCAGACTGGTCCTTTCCACAACTGATTCGAGCTGTTTCAACAATATTTAAATTAAAATACGGTTGATAAACCGACTGATAAGACAAATAAATATAGACTATTGCCTTAATGCCTAAGATGGTAAGGCTACGATAGACCTATGACTTGATTGGAATATAAACAGAATTTCAAAATTTTCCTCCCGTCAAACATGACAAATAGCCAAATTCATCAAACAGCAGAGTTTAAAGATAGCCTTTCGTCACAACAGGTCAACAGTTTGATGGGCAAAAAAAAAAAAAAAAAAAAAAAGGCCGAGTCCTCCTGAGATGACTAGACGGAGGAGGCAAAAAAAAAAAGGCCAGACAAGACTCCACCTGAAGCAGCAAAGCCAGCAGTGGCAGGAATCCAAAGCTTCTTGGCCGTCCGTCCGCTCGTCCGTGTAGTACAAAGCAAGTACTGTGTGCCTGTGAAGCGCGGTTGAGAGAGGCCACTACTGAACTGCACATGCTCCACACAAAACAGGTCTAGCAATGGGAGTCTGGGTTGGCGAAGGATCAACGCGTCACCTGCAGTGCAGTAATAAAAAGTAAGAACATCCGACGCAGACTCTCGGACATTACGAACATTGTCCCCTTCATCAACTCATCTTGTTGGTATCTGGGTGTTCGTCATATATTTCTTCAGCTACTAGCTTCCAAAGTTGTTTAAGGCCGTGCGTGCATTGCTGCTTCATCCACAAGGAAGTACGCCTTGATCAAACCAGCTGCAGTCTGCAGGTAATTTCTCTCATGGTGTTCAGAGACAAACGTCCTTAAATTCCATGCGCGTGCACAGCTGATGGAGCCCCAATACATGCATTTCAGTCTGAACCATGTTTTTTTAGCTGTTCCACGCTCCATGACCCACTGCATGAACACTGAAACAAAAAAGAGTTAATTAATTTGGCCCTCCACGTTATCATCTCCCACATGCATCACCAAATCTGGTTTTCAAATGGGATCCCAAAACTGTCATGTAAACATTGGCCGGGAGTCAGATCCTGGCGCAAGGCTACGCTATACACATTCTTAAAACTACTCTCTCCATAAAAAAAACAGTGCACTTCAAACAATCTTCGTATTGACCAATTCTTGTACAAATTAAATATACTAATAAGTATGAAATAAGTATTGTTAATTTTGTAATGGAATATATTTTCAATCCATAATTATTTAGAATTATAGCAGTTGCTACTATTTTTGATATAAACATAATAATCAAACTTAAAATAGTTTAACTTGGACTACATGTAGAAGTGCATTTTTTTCTCTCTCGAATACGTGAAAGGTCTGCGCATCTTTGTATTCTTTAGAAAGGGTTTTGACATTCCATTGAATTGGCACTTGTGTGCAGAAAAGCAAATGACCAACGTGATTGTAAGGCACTAGAACCAGAAAGAAAAAGAGTGAGAAATACAAGCGCGCTTGAAGAAAAAATGCACGGCTTTTAACAAATCGAATAGAAGTGTCGGTACAAGTAAGCCATCAGGAGGAAGAAAGGCTACAATAACAAACAATGCAGTCAAAGTGGTTAGGTTAGTAATTAAAGGACAAGGGGCATAAAGCGTCCTAGAAATTATGAAGGCAAAAGCAAATTATCAACTGAAACCAGTGCACCAATAATGGGCAACAAAATGATGAACCTGGGACGGTCAAAACAACTAGCAAAATCAGCAAGAATGAAAAGGAAAGAAATTGTTCAACTGAAGAGGAGCAGAAGACATACTAGAATCCATACCCGTAGTGAAAGAAGAATAAAAGACAACGATTCCAGTGCTAGTAAGATATGGAACTTTGGGGGGCCAACATGCATCTGCCAACACTGCCATGCGATCATGTGGCATGGAGAGAAACCAATCCATAGCAGGGGGGGATCTTTTGGACTGCTGTGCTGCAAGCAAGGGAGGGTTACCTTGCCACCACTAAAGGAACCTCCAAGTTACCTTGCAAGTTTATTGGCAATAGATGGGGGCAAAACTTCAGCAAACTACCAACAGAATATTAGATCTTACAACTCCATGTTTGCACTCACATCAATGGGAGGGACTGTCGACAAAAACGCAAACAAGGGGCGTGGACCTTATGTTTTCCGACTGAAAGGCCAGAACTACCACCACATAGGCACTTTGCTGCCTCAAGAAGGAGACAAGCCTCGCTTCCAACAATTATACATCTATGATACAGAGAATGAGATCCATAATAGGCTCCAAGTGTCAAGAACTGGTGAATGTAGTGCCCCTCTAGATGAAAGCATTATCACGGGCCTCGTAACCATGCTTAACGAGAACAACACACTGGTGCAGTCATTCCGAATGGCGCGGGATAGGTTTGAGGGTCACGGATACCATACCCTAACCCTTAGATTACTTGGCAACAGGGAACAAGATGCTAGGCAATGCAACCTTCCATCAGCATCAGAAATTGCTGCCCTGATAGTCAAAGATCCAACCGAAGGAAGCCATGGACGCGACATCATTCTCGAGTACAAAGATATGAGGCCTAAAAGGATATCAGAACTCCACCCAAAATTTATGGCCATGCAATACCCGTTGCTTTTCCCATATGGAGAAGATGGTTTCAGACCTGGCATAAGATACAAAGAAAACGGTGCAAGGAATGGCAAGAAATACATCACCATGCTGGAATACTATGCATATCGTCTCCAACAACGCTCTGATCAATCGATGCTGATGCTGATGTGCGGAAATCTGTCAATGCAGTTCCTAGTTGATGTCTATGCATGCATTGAACAATCCAGGCTTGACTGGATAAGAAAGAATCAGGGAGCTCTAAGAACAGAGCTTTTTTCTGGGTTGAGAGATGCAATTGTAAAAGGAGATACAAGGACAGAACAGGTTGGGAGGAGGATACTACTTCCAGCAAGTTTCGGAGGAAGTCCCAGATGCAAAGAGCAAAACTACCAAGACGCGATGGCAATATGTCGTTGGGCTGGATACCCTGACTTGTTTGTAACATTCACATGTAATCCTAAGTGGCCAGAGATCCAGTGCATGCTTGATGAAGCTGGGAACCAGCAGAAGCCAGCAGCACGACCTGATATTGTGGTTCGAGTGTTCATGCTAAAACTGAAGGACTTAATGACGGACATTAAACAGAGGCAGCATTTCGGCAAGACTAAAGCAAGTAAGTATGGAAAACCTCACCAAATAACTAATAATAGATTGAAGTGTATGTATGTCTTTTATTTATAGACTCCATGTGCTGACACACTGCCCTCTGGGAAAAAATTGCAGTTATATACACGATAGAATTCCAGAAGAAGGGACTCCCACATGCCCATATTCTAATATTCCTCGAAAAGGGGGAGAAGTGCCTCAATCCCTCACAAATTGATGAAATGATATTGCTGAGATCCCGGAAAAGGAAAAGGATCCAGAAACATATGAAGCTGTTAAGAAATTTATGATGCATGGACCATGTGGAGTGGCAAATTCAAAGTTGCCATGCATGGTGAACCACAGATGCACTTATCAGTTCCCAAAAAGTCTATGTAACGAGACTATCATTGATGAAAACGGCAACCCAATATACAGAAGACGAGATGACGGTCAGGAAATAGAAATACGAGGAGTCAATATGAACAATGGACATGTTGTGCCATACAACAAATCTCTCCTGGTCAAGTTCCAAGCACATATCAATGTGGAGTGGTTCACCCGTTCTAGATCAATCAAGTACCTATATAAATATATCCGCGCAGAAGAAGACCAAACAACAGCAGTGATTAGAGAAGCAAGTCTGCCAAAGATCCATGATGAGATTAAAATGTACCTGGGTTGCAGATATCTCACAGCATATGAAGCTTGTTGGAGATATTCAGATTTAACCTGAACTACAAAGAACCATCTGTTCAGAGGCTACGGTTCCACTTGGAGAATGAACAACAAGTGATTTTTCCTGACTCTACAAACCTTGAGGAAATAGTAAAACTGCCAGGTTCAGCAGTTACCATGTTTACAGAGTGGATGGAGACAAACAAGAAGCATGAGGATGCCAGGGAATTAACATACTCAGAATTCCCGACCAAATGGACATGGCATGCCAAAGAAAAGCAATGGGCAAGACGAAAAAGCAGCAAGAAAATTGGCAGGATCTACAATGCTCACCCTGCGAGTGGAGAAAGGTATTATCTCAGAGTGCTTCTCAACACTGCAAAGGGCTGCACATCATTTGAAGACATCAGGACTGTCAATGGAGTTGTGCACTCTTCATACAAGTCAGCGTGTCATGCACTAGGCTTTTTAAATGATGACAAGGAGTGGATCGACTGCATCAAGGAAGCATCCAGCTGGGCGTCTGGGATGCAACTACGGCAATTATTTGCAACCATTCTGTGCCATTGTGAGATTACCGATCCAAATATGCTGTGGGAATCAAACTGGGAAGCACTCTCTGAAGACATACAGCAAACAGAAAACTTGACCAGCCACCTTGCACGTTCCCATAAAACAAACTGCACTCTGATGAAAATTGAGAAGCTAATGGAACAAGCTGGAAAATCACTAAAGGAGTACCCCGGAATGGAGATAGCTGATATGGCCGAGTTAAATGATGCCGAAAACAGACTCATGAACGGAGAAATGATCCATGACAGAGACAAGTTGAAGGATGAACACCTTCAAATACTAAAAAACCTAAATACAGATCAGAAAGGAGCCTTTGATGCAATAATTGAATCAGCAGACCAATCACTAGGGAAGCTAATATTTGTGGATGGCTATGGTGGGACAGGTAAGACATACCTTTGGAAAGCAATCATAACGAGGCTACGATCAGAGGGAAAGATAGTAGTGGCAGTTGCGTCCAGTGGCATTGCAGCACTTCTGTTTCAAGGAGGCAAAACAGCACATTCAGCATTCAATATTCCAATGATCCTTACAGATGAATCGACATGCTACATCAAGCAAGGTTCACACGTGGCTGACCTACTAACAAAGACGTCACTGATACTGTGGGACGAAGCTCCAATGGCACACAGAAATTGCTTTGAGGCACTCGACAAGAGCTTACGAGACGTGTTGAGGTTCACTAATGAGAACAGCCTTGAAAAACCCTTTGGCGGGATGACAGTTGTTCTAGGAGGTGACTTCAGACAAATCCTCCCTGTTGTGCCAAAAGGAAGAAGAGAAAACACTATAAATGCGTCGATTAAACGATCCTATCTGTGGCAACATTTTGAGGTATTCAAGTTGACAAAAAATATGCGGTTAAATTCTGTGCCCGCCAATCAAGCACAGCTGCAGAAGACTGCGGAATTTGCAAAGTGGATACTAGAAATTGGTAATGGAGACGACACGGTTTCACTAGAAGAGGAATGGGTTACTATCCCCAGTGACCTGTTGCTACAAAAAGGAGATGATCCAAAAGCAAAAATCATTGAAAGCACCTACCCGGGCCTGCACGACAACTGCTGCGATCAGAAGTTCCTGGAAGAAAATGCAATATTGTGTACAACAAATGAGGATGCCAAAGAAATCAACGAGTATGTTATGGAACAAATCCAGGGTGACACAGTGAGTTATCTGAGCAGTGACAGTGTGTCCAAATCGATGTACTACAACCATGAAATGGAGCATCAGTATCCAACTGAGTTCCTCAACACCTTAAAGCACTCAGGAATTCCAAACCACCAGCTCAAGCTCAAAGTTGGCCTGCCGGTGATGCTTCTTCGTAACATCAACCAAACAGCGGGGCTGTGCAACGGTACTCGAATGATGATCACACGACTTGGGGAAAAGGTCATTGAAGCACAGATCATAACTGGAGCATGCATAGGAGATAAGGTATGCATCCCTCAGATCATCATGACACAGTATGAACCCAGGTGGCCGTTCATGCTAAAAAGAAAGCAGTTCCCTTTCTCTGTGTGCTTCGCAATGACAATCAACAAAAGCCAAGGGCAATCTCTGCAAAAGGTCGGGCTCTATTTACCGAGACAGGTTTTCACCCATGGGCAGCTCTATGTAGCAATTTCCAGAGTCACAAAGAGGGATGGGCTGAAGATCCTCATCACCGACCAAGAGTGCCCGGGTGAAGGGATGGCGAGAAACATCGTCTACAAGGAGATCTTCTAAAATGCGCACATATAAATGTTTCAATAGAAGCTGTGTTCCCTAGTGGCGTAGAAAAGCCTCTCTGTAACTGTAACTGTAACGTAGTGGTAGTAGTACTGTCATTGTTTCATGCAGTAAGTTTATGCTAAGGGATGACTGAAGATCCTGATCGCTGACTCAGAAGAATGCCAGGGCAAAGGAATCATGCAAAACATCGTCTAAGAAGAGGTCTTGTAAAATGTTTATCTGTAGTATTATAGTATCTGAATAAGAGCTGGGTTCCCCAGTGGTGTAAAATAGCATGTCTGTAAATCTGTAATAGGAGTGTAGTGGGTATTGTAGCATGCTAGCAGCTGCAGCTCCATGTAGAACTATGTGATCAATATTTTCCAATGTCCGCAAAGAAAATTGGTGATGCATGAGGCGATGAAGTTTGTCCTGCATCAGTGTTTGGATTGGTCTTCTAGTATTTTAAATCTCTTGACGAGCACTGGATCAAATTACAGATTTTTTTTATAAAATTTATGGCATTGCGTCGAATTGTCAAAATACTCCCTTCGATTCCAAATTACAATTCAGTTTAGCTTTTTGCTAAGTCAAATTTCTCTAAATTTAACTAAATTTATAGAAAAAAAAACTCAAATAAACTAGAATACCAAATTGATTTCATTAGATTCTTCATACAATATATTTTTATAGAGCATTCATTTGAATTTCTAGAGATCAATATAATTTTCTGAAAAATTGGTGAAAGTTATAGCTACAACAAAGTTAGAATGAACTATAATTTGAATCGGATTGAGAAGCATGTAAAGAGGGAGGTGAATCTCCATACCCACGCGTGCTGGAGTTGATCCGCCCGATGCGGTCGTGGACCGGATTCATCCGTCGGCATGGAATGCATAGGGGCGGACGCGGAGATTGATGAGCGTAACTACCGCCGGCAGTGTATCCCCGCTCCATCGGCGACGGCGTTCGGCAAGCCGCGTCTATCCGGAGAGCTCGCTGTGGCGTCGGGTGCGGGCCCACACGAGACCAACGGATCGGACATCCGATCGGAGACACCTTGTGCCAACCAGGCTAGGTGACATAAATTCAAAGGTGGGGCAGTTGGCTATGTTCGCTTGAGCAACTTTGTTATCATCTTATTACTAGCGTCGTGTCCGTGCGTTACAACGAAAATAAAAATAAAGACTCCATAATATTTGAAATTTGAATATATTGTGTATTACTATAAAAATAATGACTGACAAGTCGTCAATCCAGATATTCAACAATGTCTCTTCAAATTATTGAATGACAGATGCTCAACAGTTAAATGACATTGGGGACACCACATTGCAAAATACATCAGAAAAACTCACATATCTGGCTCCTTGAAATTTTATTAAATGCTTATATATAGAGCCTGAATACTTTAGCATAAATACTGAAATTAAAGCCTTATTCAGTTCGCGAAATATTTGGCGAAAAGTTACTGTAGCAATTTCGTTGTTATTTGACAAACTTTGTCTAAATATAGTCTAACTAGGCTCAAAATATTCATCTCGACATGTACTTCCTCCGTCCCTAAATAACTGTCTCTAGAAATCCGTGTTTCCCTCACAGACACACTTTCCGGACGACAATTAAAAAGAGACGGAGGGAGTACATACTAAAAGTATAATTAGTTATTTTTTTTTACCTACATTTAATACTTCATGCATGCGTCTAAAGATTTGATGTGACGGATACTACATAACATTTTTTGGGGAATATTGGGAAGTGAACGTGGCCTAACCTAACCATCTACATAAAATTGAAATTGCGCTCAAACTATGAAATCCTTAATATACATGATCATCTTTGATGGGTGAGCATATGATCATATGCTGCCATCAGGAAACCAACAGCTACAACCTACAACAAAGGTCGGTATTTTTTTTTGAGTTTTCAGTGTACTCCCTCTAGTTTGGTAAAAGAAGTCGTTTTAGACGAGGTTTGAGCTAAACATTGAGAATATAAATCATGAATAACTTTTAAATTGTTGAGTTTAGAGATGTAAAAATCATATAAATAAATTTGTCTTGAAAAGTACTTTCATGAAAATATACATATACCACTTTCCAATAAATATTTTTAAAGAAATAAGTGGTCAAAGTTACGTTTTGGAGACCGTGTCGCTGTCCGAAACAACTTCTTTTACCAAATTGGAGGGAGTATAGTTTAGCAGCCATTTAGCTAGGGCCCAAGCATAAAGTTGAGTGAGAGATACACGGCACCTATGGAGTACGGAGCACTAGGTTCAACGACCAAAGGGGTGCTGCAATATTATTAGAATCAATAGATGATGGCAATGGTCCGTTTGCTACAGCTCAGCTTCATTAGTGAAGCTATTTTTTTTAGAAAATAACTTCATGAGCAACTTCCTAGATGTAGCTGAACTATTTTTTAAAAAAAAGTGTGTGAGAAAACGGCTTCAACAACAACTACATGCATGGTTGAGAGAGAAATGGAAGTGTAAGCTCTGAAAAGCTACTTTTTTCAGTTTCAACTCAGTTTATGGTTTTGTGAGAGCAGGGGCGGTCCCAAGGCTAGGCCCACTAGGGCCATGGCTCTAGTCGTGGCCTAAGTTTTCTAGCAACAAGTTTACAACAACGAACAACTCAGAGTTTGTCTAGAACATGAGAAAATTTTTTTGTTTCTGAGTTTTTCCTGTGAACTGATTCCTGAAAAATTCTTTCGTGATTCTTGTGAAATTCCTGCGTTCCAAACAGACCATCAATAAGAAGAGTTGACAAACTATGCTCGAGCCCGTTGCCCTTGCAGCCCCGCCGCCTAGCTACACGCCTACATGGTCTGTCGTGTCCCGTTCGGTGTCGCCGCGTCGGGTGCCGGCCACCACCATTTCTTTGCATCTTTGTCTGTGCGGCTGCGCCATCACCCACTAGCCTCCGCCCCGTTCACTCGCTGCGTCGAGCGCCCGAGGCTGCGAGCCAGAGCTCCGCACGGCCGAGTGCCCGAACTGACCCAACAACTGGGCAGAAACACTCCAGAACCGTAAGAGCAGAGGCTCGATGAAGCATTTCTTCTCTTTACTTCAATTGTCCGCTAATTTTGATTCTAATAACTAAGTTTACAATTTTAATTCAACTTTTGATTTTAATTAGAATATAATTTTATATTTCTCTATAATCAGTTTATACGATGAAAAAGATCGATGACCGGGACTTTAACATCATATAGACGATGATTGTATTTTATCTGTGGAATTTGGCCCTAGTCGTTATGAAATCCTGGGTCCGCCACTATGTGAGAGGGGGGATAAAACAGCTTCATGAGTGAAGCTGTTTTGAAAAAGGTGTTTGACAAAAAAAAACAGCTCATAACAACTTATGAAGCTGTTGTGAGCTGTATCAAAAAGGCCCTACCTGTGAAGTCTGAATTATCTACCTATAAAG
This sequence comes from Coix lacryma-jobi var. lacryma-jobi, assembly GCA_009763385.1. Taxonomy (NCBI): domain Eukaryota; kingdom Viridiplantae; phylum Streptophyta; class Magnoliopsida; order Poales; family Poaceae; genus Coix; species Coix lacryma-jobi. The sequence goes on along the minus strand of CM019823.1, from coordinate 132,544,607 downwards.
GATTGATATTAATTAGCCAATGACGACATAGCTTTCCTAATTCAGAAACCAGATATGGTGGAGAAGGGATAAATCTGAGCATCTTCAATTGTTTGGAAAAATGGACTTGGAAAAAGTTGTCATTTACCAACTTGCTAAAACTTTTGACAAGTAAATTTTTCATGTATCTCCATAGTTGATTTAGAAAAAAATAGGCACGGGGAAGTGGCGGCAGATTCCAACCTCGTAAAAATAACATAGAAACGCCGGATAGCAAGTGAAACTGACTTGGTAAATATAGCAAGTAGATGACCTTCGATTCTAACTTGAAAAAATTTAGCAAGTCATATACCAATCTGTTGGAGAACGTTTTTGTGTTCTTTTGCCAATAAATCAGGGATAGCAGGCATGGATGCGGGTCAGCATGTCCTATATGCGATATGTCCTAGGTCTACAAAACGGCAGCCAATGAGGTGATGGCAAAGTAAAAAGAAAACTTGCAACCTGTTTTGTAAAGAGTTAATGAATTGCTAGCTTTAATTTAGAAAACTGAGACCAGAACTAAATGATTGGCCCACTGGAGACTGGTGAGTCAAGGAGAGTTGCTCGTGCGGCGGAGGAAGGAAGAAGGATGCGATTTAGAGCATGATTACAGTGCACACACTAATAATCGATCGATCTAACTCACCGTTGTGTCTTTAAAATTTCTTCCCCGCATATGTCCAGTTGCCCAGCACGATGATCCAAATTCCAGTTTGTCACACATTGTGATCTCGTTTGCGCCGGCATTCAGGATTGGATGTTAAGAACTTAAGAGTTAAAGATCTAGGTGGCTGCCTCTCTAGTAGAAAATCGTCATGGAGAGATCTAGGACGCGACATTGAGGAATCAGGATCACGTGATCGCGGGGGGGGGGGGGGGGGGGGGGGGGGGGCGGGAGGGTTAATCATGAATTTTTTCAATGGTAGTAATATCGTAATGGGAGGGGAATTTTGGAAGGCAATGAGATGATTTTGTCCGTTTCTCTTCTAGAGAATTGCGTCTGACACCGAAGGGAGGGAGTTGATCAGGGGAGTCAATGTTTTGCTGGTTTTACATATCTTTCCTCGCGTGATATGCTTCGATGAAAACTTTTATCACACACCAATGTGGTGAAGTCGGGTAGATAGGTCTTCTTCATATTTTTTTAATTGTATAATATAGTATATAATATATATACTGTATGATATAATAATAATAATATAATATAGAATAGATATAGATATATAGATAGAAAAGAGAATAGAATATATTATGTCTTCCAATTCGCAAATTTCGCAGACAAACATCTGGCACAAAATAGCTCTGGACAGTGGACACAGGTAGTAGAGAGACAGATCAAGGAAAGAAGGCAATAAGTGCATAACGAACATCTTGCCACGACTATATTATGCCTGGCACAAAATAATGTGATGGTTCAATTGCATCTCATGCGTTCTACCATGTGGACCACAAGAGCCAATTCATTGTCCTTTCTACTTTATACTCCAATACTCGTATACGCAATGTATACTACTACCTGGACGTCAGCATTTACATAAAGAACCAAAAAAATCTGTCAATGCCACGTAGACAGGCATCATCTCGATCTACCATCTCTGTTTAGAGTCTCCCAACTAATCTCCTGGCCACACTCGTTACAGGTTGTCGTGCACCCTGGTTTCGTGCCATGACTTCGTAGAGTCAGCAAGTGGGTTAAGTTGTTGCACTTCTTTTGATTATTTGAGTTAGCCTTAGGTTGCTGCAGTTGCCGGCTTCTTGAAGCAGGCTTAAGTGGCCGCACAAGATTAGGATATGTTGGAACTGCGCTCATGTTTGATTTTTTCTCGGGATCAGGTGCAGCTTTCCTCAATGACTCCCACTCCGACAAAGCCATATCTTGCTCCTCCTTTGTAAGCTTTTCTTCATCATTTTCTTGGAGGAGAGCTTCATGTTCATGGTAACCTGAAATCCACCTGTAAGTCCAAGCAGATGTTAACCAAACAAGCAGCTACTTAGTACAATGGTGACATATAGGCTGCCAGGCAAAAAAGTAAGGATATAAACACGTGACATGTCTGATTAGATATAAATTAAAATCCTTAGGATTAGCAAGTAAAGCCCTGTTCGGACCTTGGATGCATAGTATTTTTGGAGTACTTTGGTTTTGGAGCATGTGTTTGGATGCAACAAACTTTATGGTTTTGAATACCATAGTATTGTGAGTTTCAAAAACTCCACTCGAGACCTCTTTTTTCTAAACCATAGTTTTGCACATCTACAGGTTCTAAAACTACAGTTTCTTAGTACCATGTTTTTAAATAAAACAGTATCCAACAGGGTCTAAGTATTCATAAGTAATAGGATGAGAATTACCGAGTTTGCTCACTGAGTAGGCTCAGCATGAGACTGTCGACAGGTACAGGCTCAGAGGTTTTAATAGTACCAGAAGTGGATGTCTTCTCAATTATGGTTGAAGCATTCTCGTTCTGTTCTATTAATTCCTCCTCACCAAATTCAAAAAGATGCAGCATCTCTTCTTTGGAGATAGTTCTTGAAACTTGCTGTCTATCCACCACCCTTGCTGCAAGGCTTTCTTTTGTCACCTAATAATAAACGAATTGATTTCAAACAAGGATGGAGCTTTATCTACCAGGTACAAGAGAATAACTTGGATAACTAAAACTGAGAACTCAAAACCAAAAGAAAAAATGCAAAATTACCTGGCGCTTATATATTTTCTCTTCCATTGTTCGATGTGCCATTAGACGGTAGGCATATACAGGTTTGGTCTGGCCATACCTGGAAAGAACATCCCCACACACAAAAAAATAAATAGCAATATTCAAGTGCAATTAATGAGCAGCTCAGGTGACAAGTTCTTGCCTCCAAACCCGATAAATGGCTTGCAGATCATGTGTTGGATTCCATGACCCATCCAGAAGAACCACACGATTTGCAGCATGAAGGTTGATACCCAGGGATCCAGCACGAGTTGATATCAACGTGCATTTTACTCTTGCGTTTTCAGGGTCATTAAACATCTCCACAAGATTTTGACGGTCAGAAGATGGAGTGCTCCCATCAAGTCTGTTCAGCATGATAAGGATATATAATAATTTGCAAAATCAGTCAAAATGATGATAAACAACTCTGGTAAAAATACTATGCCAACAAAAACAATAGCCACTGCAGAAATAGATGCAACAATGATGCCATATTGCTATCCAAGCCTTTTTGTTTTGCAAAATGATCATGACTCATAAAGATTATATTGTCAAGCTAGCACTACCGAGACTTCCAAACAGAGACATGACAATTTGCCTTAGTAAAAAAAAGAACATGACAAAATCTGGAGTCATAAAAGGTTACTCACTGACCAGCACACCGAAATATCCAGGAGTTGAGATAGAAAGATTGGTGTCTTTTGTTGTGGAGTATGATGTAATATTGCAATTGCAGATTTCCTACTTCCTACTTGAAGCACCCTTTGCAGCCATTCATATTTTTCCATTATTCATGATGGTAGATCAATAATTCCAAACACACCAGAGCAAAACAAAGCAGATGGCCCTAAAGTGATACCAGCATCCGGGAACTACCAAAATGCAGATGTTCTCAGGTTTTACAATGGCTTCATTCCCAATGAATTGGGAAGAAATACCACTTACAGGCTCACAGCCCAGCCTAGTTTTTCAGTTTACAGGAATAGACATCATACTATGGGAAGGCCGTGGAAACACATGCATAGAAAGCAATAGGTCCAGGATCCTGTTGAGGCAGTAGGTTATGGCCAGTTTATCTCATGAGCATGTAGATACGAAGTATAGAATTCAAAAGAAAACAGATACTTGTAGAACTACCACACCAGTAGCTGCAAAGGTTGAACAAAGGGAAACTTTTAAGTGTGGATTGTGGAAGCATACCTGTACCAATCCTTACCTCGCTTCCAATGTTTGCCTTCTTTTCCATTGATTTGCAATTTTGCTAGATAAAACTCCACTAAATCCAGAGTGGTTAAACTCTGGCTAAACACTAATACTTTGTCGCCTAATTCAGAACTTTTTGACAGGATATCAAGGAGCAAGGTCATTTTGCCACTGTAATCTGCTTCCATATAAGTATTCTCATCTAAAAGTTCCTCCCACCAGTTACTTTCCTACAATAAATATGAAAAGGAGACACAAAAGGGGTAATCAGCACCAAATGCTTAGTTTGCCATGCAAAGTATTCCAACCATTAGCATAGGTATCTTTTGATTTATTATTGGCTGAGTTTGGATTAAATTATTAATCATCCATCATCAAACATATGTAGAAACCAGAAAGATACCTAGTACACAGCTAGAGACAATATGTAGAAAAATTTGCATGCAGTCCCATGCAGTACTATAGAAGTTTCGTTTATGGGAACTTAGTTACTGTGTGAGTGTGTTGGTGTGTGTTTGACCGCATTGCATTCTCTACATTTTCTTATTCTTAATGCAATAATATGCATCTCTCCTGCATATTTGACAAAAAATAATAATAATTCATGGTGGGTAAGGTTAAGAACCTCATTCACAATGTTGCTTTTCTTGGACTGCTGATCAACTCTATCCTTCTGCTTCTCTGTAGAAATGATAAAGTGTATATATCATAGGAAAACTTCTTATAGTAACACATAGTGCACTGTGCAGGTTTGCCCAACCCTGATGAGTGTTATCGACAGTGGGGTATAATAAATAAATTACCTCCATTGGGCAAGTAATTTTCAACATTATCATCGCTTGAACTCTCATCCATCATAAAGTTCTCAACAGCGTCTTCACGACGCATATTTCCTCTCTGTTCTTTAGCCATCCGGAGGAGCCCCGGATGATTCCATACCTACACTTCAACAGTGTCACTCCCTCGCCCCTTCATTTCAAATCATAGGTCACTCTAGTTTTGTCCATGTCAAACTTCTTTAACTTTCACTAGGTTTTTAGAAAATTAGATTAACAATGAAAAGTTCTTTTTTTTTTCTCGAACGCGCGGGAGAACTGCGCATCAATATATTAAGAAGAAAAAACAAGGGGTAGGGAAACCCCAGAAAGTTACATGACAGGGCCTGAACCCAACCTAAAACAAAATAAAGAAACTTACTCCTTACTCTTTGGAACTAAACACGACCGGGAACAATATACCAAACACCCTAAGTATCTATAGCTGCTTGAGCAAGGAGGCATGAAACTCCTCGAGCCCCAGCTAAAGACCACTGACTTAGCTCTTCCTTGATGCTTGTGTCATGTGATGATACTGGACAGACTAGGAGTGGCCCCATCAAAGACACAACGATTGATGGAAATGAAAAGTTCAAATATATGCACTATCAAGACATATTCATAAAGACTAATGAAACTAAATGTTTTACATGTTAGCTCATTATTATATGAGACTTGGTCAAAGTTAGAGATGTTTGACTTGGGAGTTATGACAAAAGCTAAACTGGCCTATAATTTGAAATGGAGGAAGTAGACAGCAATTCCACCCACATTTTATCTAAGAAACAGCACAAAAATGCAAGGTCAATGTACCTGGGCTAATGTTTGGTACTTGGCAAAGAAGGAACTGTGAGATTTTTCTGAATAACCACTACTTGAGAACCATGAACATCTAAGAACCTTTTGTACAGCTTCCTCTGCAGCTGAGACAGCTTTACAGTAATAACAAAACCTTCTTTGGTGGTAGATCATTCTTCACAACATTCATGCTCTTCCGCTGGACAAAACCTTTCAGTTGTTCAAACAAGATGTGTGATCGTTGGTTCATGATCTTGACATCATCTGATGTTGAATTCATGTGTGTCCATTTTCAATGGGGTTCTGGAACCTGATAAAGCAGAACTCATTATTTCAACCTTAAATAAAACTACGGTGAATGTACAGCATTCACCTACCTGTTTCGGAATTCATGAGTACTCCCAAGAAAACCTTCCCTGACAAAATCAACCATCTGCTCACAAGATTAAAACAAATAGGTTGGCAAACTACTAGTATTAAACATCAAGGTAATTTCAGTAACTGTGGATGATTAAGCAAACAAAATAGTAGGCATGCACGGCTCTTACACAATAATATTCCATCAAATTATTCTGCAACGGAGATCCAGTTAACGCAATTCTTCTCTGTGTTCTTACTTGTTTCAGAGCCTGCGTAATGTCGGCCCTCCTATTCTTTATCATATGTGCTTCATCACATACAAGAATATCTGGCCCACACTGGCAGTACAATGAACTGTGTCAAAAAACACACAGCTAACATGTAACAAGCTGGGTGAAAGCATACTATAAGTCTATACTCCATGTCATAATGTGTGCCACATGCCCACATTACCTTGAAAACATAATATTATTGAAACCTCAGTACATAGCCACAAGAAGGTATCTAACAAGTTTACTATAAGAACTTGAAACAGTGCCAATAGCAAGGACATGGTACATCACCTGCAAAGCATAAGTAATTTCGTTTGCAGAATTTTTGTCCTTCACATACTTTCCAAGGGATAAGTTCCTAAATGACGAATAACCAATGAGAAGAACTCCACCCTTCACTCGCCATTTGGTTAGTAAATCTGGTCTTTTCACCCTGCAAAAAAAAAGGCGTCAGATGGAAGATTTACTATAGGGAAAAATGTAACCAAAGGGGGGGGGGGGGGGGGACACAAACACACCATAAGTAAATTTATTCATGCAATCCAATGAAAAAACATCCCTAAATAATGCAACATAGAAAAGGCCAATAAACCAATGAGGTGAAAGTAATGCTTGTCCCATAATCAAGCAAATATTTGTAAAAACATTTGATCTAGTGAGATTGATAGAGGATCACACTAAAAACTACTGGAAGAAAGTACAAGAAAAAAGGCAATAGAGTAAAAGAACATTTAAGCAAGCTTTGGAAGCTTTCATCTTTGAGTAGTGTTGACCCCCAAATTCGAGAAAATCAATCAGAATGACCTACGTCCTGGAAATGCCACTATTAAATTCATACATCAAAGGAACCAAATGCATGCATTATGTGTACAATTTATAATATATGAAGTTCCAGGATTAAGTTCACAATGTACCAATAAGTGTTAAAACACATTGGGCCTAATCCAGAAATTTGAAATAACTAGAATATAAGTCATTTTGTCAGGTAACACTACATCAGGATGCCAACGCCCAATTACAGGATTGAAGCAGCTTTCATAGAATGTTTGTAGTTGAGTTGCAACCCCCACCCCGACCCACCGGTAGTTGTTTTGACAATATGTGTTGTTTAGGACTTGCAGTGTTTTATCTTCTTTCGTAACTATGTAATTCATAAACATATGTACTACGTATGTTGTCTTGGGGAAGGTGCAGGAAATTCTTTAAAATTGGGCTTCTTAAGGAAAATACATGGAAAAAGTAAACTAATGGGCTAGTACTTGAAGTTTCACCTAGCAGACCACACCATCTCCAATTCAATCCAAGTATTCAGCATACACTTGTACAAAGATGGATTTTGAACATATGTGCATACATTCACAAGGAATCTACCCTATTTTTTGCATCCAGAATGAACATCTTGTAGTTATATATGCAAATATATCAGCACATGAAAGCTCTAAGTCACATCTATTAGGTGAGGGGAAAAAACTAGATGGATGTATAACAATGATGCAACAAAACAAGAAATTTGTCTGCACCTTGCAACATCTTCCAACATAAAAACACGGAGAGGCTTCAGCTCTGCGGGACGCCACTTGCTAAACTCTTTTCTCCAGTTATGAAGAACATTGACAGGGGTGACAACAAGTGCTGTGCGCAATCCCAATTGAGCACATCTCATAATAGTATAGAGGAATGTAATAACCTGCAAGGTGCGGAAGAACAAATATAAGAATGTAACTCCCATTATGTCATGTAATGGAACATGATAACTGCATAAGTATGAAAATTAAATGCCAACTAACAATAACTTCATCACAAATATGAGAATACAAGTACAAAATTTAAGTTGATTGACATGCAAGGTAATGGAACATAATAACCGCATAGGTATGAAAATTAAATGTCAACCTAACAATAACTCCATCACAAATATGAGAATACAAGTACAAAAATTGAAGTTGATTGACATGCATGGTCTAGTTCCAGCACATAAGTGATTGCCATGGGAACAATAGTTGCAGCATACAACAAATGAATAACTCTTGAAGAAATGTATATCCAATCCATTAGCCAACACAGACCTGAAAGGTTTTACCAAGGCCCATGTTATGCGCCAAAATGCACCCAAGACCTTTATCCCCGGATTTGACTTTTTAACAGATTGAATAACATTTTCCCACATAAACCTTATTCCTTCTACCTGCGATATCATAAATCCAGTCAGACTCAGATATGGGTTCCCTGTACTCCCTCCGTATAGAAAAAGGAAGTCGTTTTGGACAAGGTTTTGGTCAAACATTGAGAATATAAATCATGAATAACTTTTAAGTTATTGGGTTTTAAAAATGTAAAAGCTATATGAATAGATTTGTATTGACAAATATTTTCATAAAAGTATACATATATCATTTTCCAATAAATATTTTTTAAAAAAACAAGGAGTCAAAGTTGTACTTTGGAGACCGTGTCATTCTCCAAAACGACTTCCTTTTCCTATACGGAGGGAGTACTCGTATTAATTGCTGTTGCAATAGTAAGCGTAGCACTTGCAAACAGTCAAATCCCCTCATTAAATCATCATGTATTCAGGATTATGGAGATGAATAAGAGAGGAAATCTTGACCAGGCAGACCTGATGAGGCTTCAGTTTAGAAGACATGCTGCTTGGAATCCTAACAGGTTCCTCATCCTCCTCCCTGGCAAGGTTGACTATATGTCCATCACCAGCATCCTGTAAACAGATTTCCAATTGAGCTTCAAAGGGAGTTCCAACATTCTCGCTCCTTAACTTGGTAGTAGATTGTTCTTGCATGGACTTCAAATGGTCTTGCCTGCCTACAAAATAATGTACAGCCTAGATAAGACAGCTTCAAACAGCATTATACATCAAATAAAGATACAAGGCTGAAAGACCACAAACCTTCTCCATTGCAATTTTACGCTTTGTTTCCTCACCAAGTTCTGTATCATCCATAATTCTTCTAATACTCTTCTTCATTCTTCGCTTGTTGATAACATGTTCAAGGAATGATCAGGAGCTGAACTTTGGCATGCTGAATGAAATAGGGGAAAAGATCATACCTAGCAGGACCATTATTCTCTGGTCCAGAAAGCTCTGCGTTGCTACTCTCTGAATCAGAAGATTCCACACCACTGAGGGCCTTGTCACATTCAGAAATTAAAAGTTCCAGTTGACTGGGTACGCAGCAGCAACACTGCCAACCAGTTGCTTTAGCTTCTGATAAGCATTCTTCACCTAAATTCTTTGACAAGCAATTTGTACAGAAAAGAAGCTTACAAGAACTACAACTTTGAAGCAGTTCACTTTGTGCACACCAAGTGCAATAACCACCAGATACAGGATCCTGCCCAAATGTAAACACAGCATCTCTAAGAAACCATTAATGCCTAGTTGATCAGATCAATAGTTAGACCTAATTCTGTATAAAGTTCAAAAGTATCTATATCTACATACTAGAGGAGGTAAGCATTCACCTCAAGACGATTCTTCTCTATCACAAGAAATCTGCATGATCCACAAACAACAACATCCAAGACAGGGTGGCGATGTACATCAGAGGCATTCAACATGTCAGAGCAAATAGTACATTTGAAAGTTTTAGGCAAACTTTTATTACGAAGCTTAGGGCTTTGTGATGGGAAGAGATCAAGATCAATGATATCAACCACTTTTTCGACTTCTGCTGAACTACCTTCACCATCATTTTGTAAAGCTTGTTTGCTATCGATCTGTGTATCATCATCACTTTCTATTATCACAGTTTTCAATCTCTTCTTGTTATCATCATCCTCACATGTATGCTTCAATGTCTCAATAGAAACTTTGTTTTCGTCAGTTTTGAGCTTTTTAGATGAAGGAAGGTCACTATTAGCACCTAAAACACCATTTTCTGGTAGAGGAGGCTTCTCATCGCATGATGAGACCAAACCAATGTTCTCCTGAAAACAGGAAAGGCTGAATTAAATGAAAAAAATTCACCCAATAAATTACAGACCAATCAACAATGCATATTTACAATAAATTTAGTTGACACAAAACAGAGGTTGAAACCATTTACTTTAAGTAATTACCTTACACCAGCCTCTCCTCCTTTTTCCTTTCAAACGACGCTGCAGACACTTCATTGTTTTTGCATCGTCCTCTTCCCTTACCTACATTAATGGTATGATTTAGTTTCCCATTAACTAAGGAAGTACACTAAGGAATTCCCTATCAACAAGGAATTTCCCATTAACAGAAGCAGTGATAGTAGATTCTCATTCTACAGTTGGCCTACTTGGGTTGCAGTGGTGTTACCACTAATAGCAGTATGACCCAAATTTGCCAGTGCAACCAGTAAGACATGATAACTATCTACAGCCTATCCACTAAGAGAGAGGGGAAGAATAAAGTCCAAACTAACATCATGGCTATTGTCAAGGGCCTTCAATCCCAGGCTGGGGGCTCCCTGACTGCGTAGCTCCTAAGAACCGGGTAAGGGTGGCGCCAGGATTGTTTCCTGGCAGCTGAGAGAGAGAGAGAGATGAGATTGGATTGAAGAGATGAGAGATTAGATAACTTTCTTTCTTCTTAATCCATTCATGCATCAAGCTTACATATATATAGGAGCTTAGCCTAGCCGGCTAATCTTGTTTTCATACTCTAGTCTCACGTTCACACGCCTTAACTACTCTGGCCCTTTCACACACTTGCCTCTTCGGGCTCTTCTTGATCGATCATGGCCTTGCTGGCCTGGCCCTTGGCCTGCTGCTTGCGGGGTTGGCGGCTGTAATGCCGACCCCACATGACACTATCAATGGATTCACATGATTGAACAGTATTTTTTGACGCAAAACCCGTGGGGAAGATCCCCACAGTACTGAGAAGTTTTTATAAAACCAAAAAGAATAAAAACGCCCAGAGTACAGGAAGGGAATACTTACAGCCGAGGTCCAAGGGCAAATGAAAAGAAGGAAAACTATACAGAGGAAGCTATACAAAGTATAACAAGAGAAATTACAGAGTCCAACCAGAGATGAACTAACACCCTATCTGATTCGCCAATGCGGTTTGATCAAACAGTGTTTGGTTAGTGCTTTTATAGATTACCTTTTGTCTGGTTCATTGGAACTACATAAAACCTCAACATCTCCATGCTGTTCCCAATCTAAGATCTTCAAGCAAGTTCTCAGAGATGAAAGCTTAGGTACTGGGTTTGAACAGAGGATAACCCACAGACCCAGTTGATCAGGCTCAGGCTTTAGTAAAGAAAAGACAGACCAGCACATCCATGGCAGCACCTTCCTATATGCAGGCACTAAGGCTAGTTTGGACTGACAAAATTTGTTTACCTCCTCCCACAATGGGCACATGGTCTCTCACTCAGTTAATTGGTAAAGAGTAGGCAGTGAGGCTAAGGAGAAGATGAAGAGCCTAAGGAGATGCTTCATGCTTGATTACAGTTTCTTCCCACAAAAGACGCTAGGGGCATATTATTTTCTATAGCTATTTTTTCGTTTCCTAGAGTTCAAATTAACCAAATCTGTGCCTCCTAGAATGTTGCGAAATCTAAACCAGGGTGGTTTAGGGAGAAGGGGCTATTTGCTCTGATTTTGAGGGTCAAGAAGTCCAAACAAGATAGCTTGATTGATGGTTTGAATAGAGAGATGCATAAGTACAGGGTCAACAAATCTTGTGCATAAATAATCAGCAGATGCCGCTGCAATGTGGAAAAAACCTTAGACATGGCTGCCAACAGTACAAAAACGAGGTATAAAACAAAGAACAAACTATTAGACTACATACTATATGATACATAGGCATTCATATACTGCGAATAAACAACAATGTGAGAAGCAAGGCAGATATAAGGCATACCCAAGATCTAAAGCAGAAACAAAAGGTGCATGTGCTGCAATTAAGCATAGGACCACAAGACCAAAACCAGTGGCATGTTTGCAGAGCTAAAAAAGTAGTCTCAGCTGACCTTTCTGTATTTCCTTCTCTGTTCCTCAGAAAGCTCTAGTTCATCCACACTTTTTATATCATCAAAAACATCATCAACTTCAGATATCTCCTCTACCTACAGAATCGTAACAATGGTAGCAAAGATTTAGAAGGAAGAATCATGAGTGGCCAGCAGATTCAAAAACAATTCATGTGATGCTAGTTATCTAATCTAAGAGTATAACATGAATAAAGATGTACTGAAAAGCATTCCCTATTTATCTGTTTAAATAGATAAAGAATGTAGACAAAAAACACTTTAAGTTCCACCGTAGTCACTATTAACAAGTACTTCTCTTTCTAAAAAAAATAAAAAAATAATAATACAGCTCCACTCCAAACACAGTACACGGTAATGCAATAAATAGAAATTACTTCCAAATTCATCACAGTTTATCTTGCAGTAATATTATTTTAACTAGAACAAACTACACTTGCTGCGCATACCATTGTGTAGAGATGAAAAGCAGGACTGCACGAATATTTTGGTGACATTCTTTTAAAAGATGCAAGATGAAATAGAATACTAAAACTGTTCAATTTAACCATGGTCCAATTCTTTGTAATTCCAGTTTCCAGCAGTCCTCTGCCTGTTGCTTTTGCTTCTTCTGTTTTTTTCTCGAAAATGCAGGAGAACTGCGCTTCATTATATTAAGAAGAAAAAAGTGGGGAAGAAACCCCGTACAAAACACACCACACCAGCCCAAAAACCAAACTTACGCATGTGCCTGTGAGAACATAGAGGCGACCAAAACTAGAAAAAAGGCCTTAGAAGCTAGGGATGGAGGTGGGGATGGGGGTGCCAAGAAAGATAGCCCCCGAGCCCCAGCCAAAAACCACAGCCAACACTCCTCCAAAGCAAAACCCAAAACACCAGCTAAATTTGGAGCAGCCCCATCAAAAACACAGCTTTTGCTCTTCTGTTAGATAGATTTCCTAATAGGTGAGTCCTTTCTTTTCTGTAACATGTTAGCATCTAGCTAACGTCTTTGTATTCTTTCTTTTGTTTTAATATAGTGCTGGGGAGCTATGCTCCACGGTTTTCTTCAAAAAAAAAAATCACCTGGCTAGGCATTGTGCACATGAGAGTTGACAATACAATAGACAGTCTCATTACAAAAATAAAGTTATTGTGCATTGTCCTAGTCTTGCCCAATACCTTTTGTCCTAACATTGCATGAAACCAACACTTCAACACAGGGTGGGGTTAGGGTCCCCCCCTGTTATTCTTCAAAATATATCATATAAAAGTAAATTAAAAACATGTTTCTAAAATTACGAGAAGAGGGTAGGATAAGATTTCAAGAAATCCATGAATGAGACTAATAAATAGTTTAATGGTTGTATCACAAAATATGAAAAAAAAATGGGTTGAAGTGGCACCTCGTCAACTCCAGGAAACTGGAGACCTAATGCGGCCGCTTCCTGGGGGGTGTTTGCAAGATAAACTGATGCCCAGTTACTGCTACCAAATGTATTCTCAGCACTCTCCTTAGATTTAATAAGTTCATTGAAAGAGCTCCAACTTTTCTCGTGACACTTAACAGAATCATCATCGCCAGCAGGAACTTTTCCAGCAAGAAAGCCACTAGCACCTTCCTCCAGCAACCTCCCGTGTTTTCTGATTGAAGAAGGCAAAGCTGAGTCTCATACAATATACACAAAAACAGCAAAATTGTAGCCCCAAAATTACCTCCGTACAGGTCGGCAAGACTGGAGGTATTCATCGGCATTTTTAATGGATTGGTTAGCTTCTTCAGGCACTTGAGAACCAGCCCAATGTGTCCTGCTCTTCCATGCTTCAGTTTCACAAACATTTGGAACTTGACTTTCAATTGACTTATAGAGTCTGGGAAGTTCAATTCCAGCAGCATCAAGTTGTTCCTGCATCATATAAAAAAATGTGAATTTATCTTCAGCTTCAGCCATCCAAATTTGTCTTCAGCCTGCTGAGTAACATGGGGCTTCTCAAAATATTATTTTCCTATAACAGAAATAGATAAAAGCACATACCAAGCAACATGGGAGTAAACAATATGTATCAGTTTAACATAACCAGCCTTAAAGTCTAACACAGAACCAGTACAGAGAAATTTAATGCCACCTTTTTCTTTGTGCTTATCAAAGCCAAGTCCCCCAAGGCCAACAAAATTATACAAAAGAACTCCAAAGATAAGAAATGTAAGTGCCATTATCCATAAGAAAGAGAGGTTGATTTGGTTCAGCACTAAATCTTCATATTCATTATATGGAATTTAGGAAATCTATCTGAGACAACACGTGCAAATGGTAATTCGTAAATGTAACATGGATGCGAAAAAAAACTTTACAAGGGAAAACATTACCAACAGAATAGAACTACGGATCTCGAGGTCATCAAGTTCATTTTCCCATTGCATCTGGAATTGATTCATCTCAGTTGACACAGCTGATTCTAACTATTTAAATTAAAGCAATATATCAGTGCACAGAGAGAGAAACAATTGAGGATTACAATTTACAAATTACAAAATAAATATGAAAATGTTTAAAAACCTCATCTCCTTGAAGCCTCTCAGATAACTCCAATCTTACTTCAGTTTCAATTTTGTCCAGTGACTCCTTTTCAAGTGACTCTTGCGCTTGAGCTGCCTAAAGTTTCCAGAAACACGATCAGTCAAATGGCGAAAAAAGGTGTGCACAAAACAGAAAAGATTATATAGGTTACTTTGCTCTCGACTTCAAGAATTCAACAACCAATTCTTCAACTTCTTCCTCAGTCAGAGGTACCTGTAGACAATCAAATTTGAAAAAAAAAATGGCAAATACTATTTCAGCTTGAGATAGAAACTACTAATTTCTGCCCATCAAGATTTTAAACTTCTAAGGAGAAACTACCATGTAGTTAATATTTAAGTGTAAATGACACAAAAAGGTATTCCATCCCAAATTATAAGTCTTTTGGCTTTCTAGGTACACATAGATTTTGCTAGGCACCTAAATATATGGTATATTTTAGATACAGAACAAAAACTATGTATCTAGAAAAGCCGAAACAACCTATAATTTGGAACAGATGGAGCATCAATGATATAGAGCAGCATGTCAATCAATGATAAAATAAATAAAGATCGCCATCAATAAGAGTGCCCAAAACGACACCAAGTTGTCATAATTTCTCTATGGATTCTTATGGTACATGATAATTTGTTACCTCCAATGAAAATATATAATTTATTAATATACCAACAGAACTTCACAAAACTTAAGTAGGCAATGATACATATCGAAATAGTTTATAGGATTCACACACCTCAGTGTCTTCCTCGGATGCTGAATCTTGTTCATTGTCTGATTCTCGGAGAGAGAATTCATATGAATCGGCCTCTGGATCATCATCAGTAATGGATGTTTCTTCATTCGCATTATTGTCCATTGTTGTGCATGGAGGCTCCTTATGCTCCTTCAAGGAAACTATCTCTTACGCTAGTTTCCGCATCAATTTTATTTTCGTCACTTTGAGAGTCAATGATTATTATATCTACTAGCTGTCCATTTGGTTGAACAGATTCCATCTTTGCCAATTTATCATCAGACAATATTCCATCCTTATCCATATCTAACCCCTAGTATTACATCATTTACTTCTACAGAAATATATCTGGTTCCACCTTGCATACATTAACTATTTTACTGCAAAACAAATTAAAATACAGAAACAAAAAAAAGGAATAAGTAAAACAAGAATGCAGATTTGTGCAGGTACCAAACAAATAAAAAAATAGTAAAAGGGTATTTTGACAACAGAAATAAACACAACTGCAGGTTTCACTGTAGGGTTGAATGAAACAGGACCCTGTTTACTGCTGGATTTAAAATACTGAAACACAAATATGTTACCTAGACCAATTAAATCATATTCTCATTTGATCAACTTCAATGCCAAATATAAGAGCAACCTGGAAATATTGGCCTAAACTGCAGATCGGAAGTAGTGCATTTTGATTAAATGGCATGTCTTCATGAAGTGATTGTGTATATACCCAGGACATCAGCATAATTCTAAAGAATAATGATAGGATTCCCATTAGCAAGTTCATAACATGGCATGGTAATTGTAAATTATTAGGCATACAATGGTGCAAGTTAGTCAAACTTGTAAATGTTTGGCTACTACTAAGTGCAGCATAATCCACACGTACAGAGCAAAAATTGGCATTACTGCAGGTCCATGTTTTTTTCTTATTTTCCCACACGTACGGAGCAAACACATTAGTTTGAAACCAACATGCTAGTGTTACCATCTAACCCCGTCGAAAGTCCAATCGACACAGTACCAACATGCTAGTGTTACCATCTCCCCCGTCGAAAGTCCAATCGACACAGTAGGAACAACATTACAGGACTGAAGAAATGGTTGTTCGTCGACGCATTGCCTCCCCACCAGGGGCGGACCCAGGAAAGGGACATGGATGTACGCATGTACACCCGATAATTTTTGCAAAAAGTTCAAGGTTAGTAGGCATGAAATAGCTAAACAGCTTTCAGTTAGGGTTTGGGTACTCGGTTTCGCACAGAAGAAAGGGAAGCGAAGAGGTGGGAATACCTTGTGGGTGCTCGTGGTCGGCGAAGAGACCAACGAAGGCCTCAGCAGCTGGCGTAGGGCGGCGTCGGCGGTAGCGCACCAGTTCGTCGCAGAAAGAGGAGGGGAAGAGTGAGAGAGAGACAGCACACCGCACGCGGGATGAACCGTAATTCAGTGAAGGAAAAAGTGCTCTCGACCACCTTACCTTATTGTCGTCCAATTCCCCTCTCGTCTTTTGAAACAAGTTTTTTAACCCTCTATACAAAATTATTTTTTAACCCTCTCAACGTTTAAAACATTTTTTCTCTTATTCATTTGGATCCTTACAATTAAATTTATTTTAAGAATCATAATTATATATATTAACTAAGCTAATAATATGATTGTATGTGGATTATTTTTATATATTATTATTGGTTACACGAGAGATACCTATGTGTAGTCTTAGAGGATTAAGTCGAAGGAAGTGTTATAAGTTATGAATTAAAAATATACTATTTCTCTCTCGCGTTCTATGAATTTAAAATAAACTTGTATATGAACTTTAAAAGTGATGTAATTTCAAATTTAAAATTAAATAGTCTAGTTTATTAAATGAATTTTAATTCCTTCGAAATGAAAGAATGCGAACAGCTCGTAACCAATTTTGCTGATTATCGCCGACATAGCGTCATGTTCGTTAGAACTTAGAAGACTTACTCCCTCCGTCTAAGAAAACATGTAATTCTAGCATAGTGTCACGTTTTAGTATCTTAAGTTTAAACAATTAAATATAAAAACATATTAATATTTATGATATCAAATAAACATCATTATATTAATTATGAAACGTACTTTCATATAAATTTATTTAAATTAATAAATATTAATACTATTTACTAGAAACGTGGTCAAATGTAAAATATTTTTTGGGACACGGAACCCATGCATGTTTTAATGGGCAAAGGGAGTGAATCAGAATACAAAAATTTTAAATATATCAAAAAATCATATAAAACTTTTTTAACTCAGATTTTTTTGAAACTAGTTTAATTTTTAAAAAAAAAAAAACACTATCTTAGGGTGACTAAATTGAAATTATTCGAATTTTTATAAACTTATTTGGTGTTTATTTGCTAGTACAAACTCTCTTTGTCCAATATAATTAATTGATGTTCGACATATGAACTACATAGAAGCGTCGCCGGGGCATTGTTAGGATTACAGTAGTCTCTAAAATTGTCGTAGTAGTCTGTATGGCTTGCATGCACGCAACCTTCATTGATTTCATTTAAATGTTTTAGGAACGCTCCATCGGTGCATCACTTTCTTCCCACTGCTTTCGTCCAATTTTGTCGCTCCTCCTCTCAACTTATCGTTTTTGTGAATATCGTAGATAGTAGTTCTTATGAATATCAATCTACTTGCTGGCTCTGTTTGGTATGTTTTTTATACGGCTGATCCTTGTAAGAAAAATATATTGTTATATGACTGACTTATACAGATTAAAGTCTGTTTATAATTCCAGCTAGCAGAGCACTAGTATATGCTTCTCCCTTCTCTTCCTTTTAAGTTTAATGAAAGGATCAAGATGCCCAAGAGGGGGTAAATTGGGCTTTTTCTAAAACTTTAGCTCAAATTAAAACCTATTAAGCCCAATTAACCTCTTGTGCCTAGAAGTGTGTTTTTCTATACTCTACCGCACAAAAGACTATCACTATGTCATTTCTACTCTAGCAAAACAATTCAAGTATGAATAAACAACAAGTAAATTGCGGAATTGAATTGCTCAAATGTAAATACGTAAGTAAAGAGAGTAGAGATGACACGACGATCTTTTTGCCGAGGTATCGAGGTGTCGGCACACCCACTAGTCCTCGTTGGAGCACCCGCGCAAGGGTATCGCTCCCCCTTGATCCGCGCAAGGATCAAGTGCTCACTATGAGCTGATTCTTCGCCACTCCGGCCCGGTGAATCGCTCACTACCGGTCACAACTTGGCTCGGGTCATCCACAATGCCTCCGGATGATCACCAAGCTCTCTGATCGCCACCAAGCCGTCTAGGTGATGCCGATCACCAAGAGTAACAAGCAAGAACTCTCACTTGACCAACGCAAGGCTAATGAGATGGGTGGATGCACACTTGCTACTCTCTTTTCACTAATGAGGTGTTTGATCACTCAGTTATCAAATCTCTCAACCTCACTAGGCCTCTTGCACTCACTTGCAATCACTATGTGTTTGGCAACCTTTCAAATGAGCAAGAGTGACAGCATGAATGAGGGGGGGCATATTTATACCTCCAACTCAAAACATGCACGAAGGGGTAAGTCCAGCCAGTTACACACTGACCGGACGGTGCCCAACGGCTAGCATACGCCAGCACTGACACATGTACGAAGAGGTGATCGGACGCTCCCATGCGTCCGATCCCCTCTGATCGGACGCGTCCGATCGCGATATTTCCTCTATGGAACCTCTTTGGACGCGACCGGACTCACCTCCTGGTGCGTCCAATCGATTGCTGAGGGAGAGTCTGGTCACGCCCAGACTCAAACCTCAGCGAGCAACACTGACCGGACGCATACCCTAGCGTCCGGTCACATGGGCTCCAGCGTCCGGTCGTTGTTTGAAGTCCAAAACGACTTCGGTTTGCGACGCTCTCTTCATAAACTTTCTTCCTTATGATCTTAGGGACCTTTCTAAGCTACCTAGAGCTTTGGTTAACAAGTTTGCACCACACCTAACTCAAAAGTCTCACCTAGGTCAAGCTACCCATTCAAACTCCCCTTAATAGTACGGCCAAAGATAAAAACAAAGACCTAAGCTACTCTAAGTGTCCTCCAACACCAAACGACACTTAGAACTAGTCTATCACCGTCTTCGTCATCCATCGTTTGAAAACCGAACGAATTCCATCAATAAGGGGACATGAATACCATTGTGCCCAATCGATCATCATTATCATGGTCTAACTCAACTGTTTCTGCAAAACACACGTTAGTCATAGTAATTTACCGTTGTCATCCAATCACCGAAACCCACTAGAGGCCTAGATGCTCACATTTAACATGACAAAGATATCATATTCTGAACTGAGAAGAGTTTATGTATCGACATAGCTTATCTGTTGCCTTGTTTTACAAATATACACCCAGAAGAACAATAATAAGTTAATGGGTTTGGTTTTAATCCAGACAATTCGTATCGACTAAATTATAACAGGTAATAAGCGTTTCTACTAATAAATAAGCATACAAATTAGCCTATCAAAATTTAAAAAAATCCAGCTAGCTACAAGATAAAACATACTAGGAAAAATGACTCCGGTTTCATTAGTTTTTGAGGTAAAACAAAATTTCTATGAATTTTCTAAGATTAAATTTGATGTAAGGATTTTTTTTACTACAATGTTTTTCATGTGAAA
Source organism: Coix lacryma-jobi var. lacryma-jobi (assembly GCA_009763385.1). Taxonomy (NCBI): domain Eukaryota; kingdom Viridiplantae; phylum Streptophyta; class Magnoliopsida; order Poales; family Poaceae; genus Coix; species Coix lacryma-jobi. The sequence goes on along the minus strand of CM019823.1, from coordinate 132,524,474 downwards.
ATATTTTGATAAAATTTAAAGCTTATTTTATATGATTTTTTTTAAAAAAACTTGATATTACGGTGGCTAAACAGTCGTCGGGTCTTCCGGTTAAGAAGAGATCTTCTCACATGGATCGAGAAAAACTCGGAACTTTAGATATAGCTAGTTAGGTTTCTTGTGGTGGAACTTGTTCACCCAGATTTAAGTTCTCAATTTGACGTAGGTGCTAGCATTTTTCCGATGTTGTTTTTTAGTGGTAGGCGATGTATATATCTATAGCAAAGAGTCTTTGATAGTTTCATCTATCTTGAGATCTATCAGATCAATCTGAATGTCTGAGAGGTGCTTATACAGTAAGGTGCATGTGCATGAGTTCATATGGGTGAGCATATACATGTATGAGTCTCTGCATCCATACTCTATATTATGATTCATTGGAAAAAGTTTTAATACATGAATTATGAAGTGTAGTGCATCAAGAAAAGTTAGATGATAGCACAGTAAGGTGAGTGTGCATGAGTTTATAGGGGTGATCGTGTACATGTATGAATGTCTGCATCTATACTCTATATTATGATTCACATGAAAAAAGTTTTAATACATGAACTGTGAAGCATAGTGCATCAAGAAAAGTTAGATGGTAGTACATGAATCATGATGCTTATACAAACAGGATCAAACGACAAGGACATGATCAAGTGATACTTATGCTCATACTAAATAGTATTAAGACCTTGTTTGACACGACTCTACTTCACCAGTGAAACTATTTTTTTAGAGCTTCAGCTTCATGAACAACTCCCCAGTCGAGTTAGACCCGTTTTGGTAAATTGTTTGACAATAACAACTCTACATGCAAAGTTCCTTAAAATATGCTATCGCAGAACACCATGTGGGCACATATGAAGCCGGGTGAAACCACTATTTTTGGCTTCATCTCACTTCAAACCTTTGTGAGAGCACGATTTAAGGACTCCACGATTTAAGGGACTCCCTCGGTGAAGCCGCTTTATTTTATCCTTTTTGGCACAAAACGACTCCAAACGGCTCCTGAAGCCGGTGGAGAAGCTCTGTCAAACGGGACCTGAGTATGATGCAATTCCACGACACATCTGTTAAAACCAAAGTCACTTGGTAGTCAAGATAGGTCAACTATAATAAACTAGTATATTGCTCGTGCTAATGCTACGGTGACAATCAAAGTAGGTACAAAAAGGTGTGTATACAATTCCTCCCAAATATAATCATTGTTCTCACGAGGCCACAAGGTATTTGAAGAATATTCGTATTTCTGTTCATACAAAAAAATCTAATTTAATTTAGCAACTTCTTATCCAACATTTGCATTTCTAGGCAAAAAAAAAGAACAATTCTCACTTTTTGGCTTAGATGTGCATAATACACTCAGCAGCTCATGACTGCCAAATCCATAATCACAGGTAATGTGTTTCTACATAGTAATTTAGTCAAGGTCGTTGACAACCAAATCATGGGAGCGCTTGCGCTTGTACCAGGAAACCGTCACCTCCGTCCATATTTGTCAGAAACAAGCAGCAAGCACAGGCACCTGCATGCCAACAAAGACAACACTTGAAATGAGGCTCTCGTTCTCTGGGGAGTCGACGCTCCACTCCTTCTCGTATGAATGGTCCAAGAAACGGCAAGAGCATGAGCTCTATGGTTTGTGCAACCCAGCCTATCCCACGTGGAACAGAACAAGCACTTTGAATCTATAACTCTAGTAAAGCTATTACCCACTAAATATTTCTCTCTTCATACAAGGTATCCACATCATTCGTCACTAAGTGATCTCACTAAATATTCTATCTCTTCATGCAAGTTGTCTACGTCATTCTCTACAAAATCCATGTCATCATGTTCTATTTCTTCATGCAAGGTGTCCACATTATTTTTCATTAAGTCCATATCGTCTCTTATTAATAAAAAAATATACATGAAATCTCTTTCGCATGAAATACTTCAAATCTTTAATCTAAAAAAATATCCATGACATCTCTAACACGTGAAATACTTTAAATATTTGATCTATTAACATACAAGTCATATGCATATGTTATTATTTTATCACATATTCTTCTATAAAGTAATCAAATATTTTATTATTTTTCTTTTACTAGCTTATCGTTTTTTTACTAGATCTGATACAATAAATAACATACAAGTCAAATTTTATATATATGTACACATAGTATACAATAGATAACATACAAGTCAGATTTTATATATGTACACATAGTATATAAAATATTATATAATAATATTATGTATAGAACATATTTTTTTAGAAAATCTCACAGCAACGCGCGAGATATATTTCTAGTTTCCTAAACCCCAATCATGGAAAGTGTGTCACTGTAGTCTCCATGTTAATTAGAAGCCAGCACCAACGGTCCAGAGAAGTCATTCTATCAGATTAGGATGTGAAGCACGAACGGCTCTAACTCTGAGCTATACTGTTTGCAATTTTGTTTTCATTTTCCTTCTCGTTTTTGGAAACTGATCCGTAAGTTTCTATCTGGACAGTGAACAAGGCAAGGGATGCATTTGAGCTCACTGACGGATGATATTGTCAACTTACGGCACAAAAAGGAATACCAAAGATGCAATGAACCCCATAAAGTGCATGTAATACTGTCTTCAACAGAAAACACAAACACAAGACTCATTTTGTATTTTGGGTAGCACACAGTGAAATATTCCCCCACCCAAAACTGGCACAATGCAAAACTCGTTTTCCCCATTGCAGCAGCACCTGGGCACACCGCTCCTCCCCATCGCAACACTAGCTTTAGGGGTGGTAATAGATGATGACCCTTATTCCTCCTTCACAATCTAACTCAGCTCTTTCTGATTTTAGTTCAAAATCATATAGTATTATGACCCGATTCTTATTGAGCCCGATCCTTAAATTTGTTAGGCTAAATTAGAGGGCCCTTTACCACCTCTAACTATCTCAGCGCGACGCACCTCCCCATCACCCCCTGCGCCCGCGGCGCTCCCCACTGCAGGCCCGCTCGCCGCACCAGAGGATCCCTGTTGCAGGTTCGCCTCGCCACGCCGATGACTCCCCGTCGCGGACCCGCGCGCGACTTCAATGGCTCCCTGTTGCGGGCACGTCCCACTAGTGGGGATGGGGCGCTGGCTAGAGGTGGGGAAGAGGGATCGAGATGTCAAGGGAGCGTCGTGCCGTCGATTTAGGATGTGGCGAGAGGCACGTTTTTTTGGGTCCCTCTCCCCACGCAAAATGGGTGCTTCCATTGCCTACTCTGTTGGAGGAGAGTTTTTTTTACTGTACACAACGCAAAACAGGTTTGGGTAGCGCTATGGGTCACTTATTGGAGTCAGTCTAAAAGCGGGTATGAGGTTCATATCAGCCATTATCAGGAACAATAAAATTAAGGTAATCCCTTGAGGATAAGACGACACCAAGAGCAGGCGCCTGCCGCTTGGGCGGCCACGAATTTTTAACCACCAGTCCGGTGGACAAGTTGAGACTCAGAAATAGATGGGAGATCGACACGCACTGCCACACTGGACAACGAGGGGACGGAAGGAGGGGATGGGAGAGCAGGTGTGAAAGTGCATGTTGCACTTAAGTGTGATTTTGGATGATTTGATGACAATGTTGATTAAAGATCTAATATGTTTGCTAAGTGTGACACAGGGAAATGATTATCTCACTATGTACTTGAAATGTAATGCAAAGCCAAAATGATGGATTGTTGTATGAAGATCATGTCACAAGCACAAAACAACAATGAGAATGATATTGATATAAAGGGTTATCGTATTGTGGGATAATCATAGTTCATTTATGATTGCAAAGAAAGGATTCAAAACGAAGTATGGTTGAATGACTTGAGATAGTGAAGATAGCAAGGAAAGAGTCTTTGAGGTACTAAGCAAGGGTGAAGGGCAAGCGACGGCTTGGCGGCCGAAGAACCTAGCTAGAGTGAAGAAGAAAGTACTTGCATTTAGTCGAAGGATCAATCAAGCCTGAAGATCGCATCTAGTGGAGAATCAACATTCCTAGCTACAATATTGATTGAAGTGACTTGACACATTTGGAACTCCATTCTATCACTTGCATGAAGTCAAGTCACATGCTCAAGAAGGCTATGCTCGAAAGATATCTACTTGCAAACACGACAACCATTCCTCTCAATATGAAAAATGAAGACAAGCGGCTTTGGTTCAAATGGAGATCAACTCAAGAGGTTTAAATCTTGTCTTTCAATTTATCTTGAGTAAATAGGGAAGCCATACTATTAAGAGGGATGCAACATATAGTAGATGATTCTTCATAAGTGCTCAAACCAACCTAAGTGAGACATGAGAGAGCTAGAGCTAACTTTCGGCTTTTTGCTGCACTGTCTGTCCATACCGGACATGTCCGGTATACATACCGGACATGTCTGGTATGAGCCCACAGCAGTGCGGCCATCCTTCTGGCCTAATGATGAACCTGGTGAAGGGAGTCCATACCGGACATGTCCGGTATGCATACCGGACATGTCCGGTATTTGCGGAGTTCTGTCTCGCAGCCTGTGTACGGGCGGTACTACCGACTCTTGCGTCGGTACTACCGACAGGTACTACCGGTGTTATAGCGGTACTACCGGTAGGCCAAATTTGGCCCAACACGGAGAGGTTGCAAAACCCCCACCTAACTGTCGGTACTACCGACCTGGTGGTCGGTACTACCGAGATCCTATTCGGGGTTTGAAAGATGGTTGGTTAAGGATGTTTCTCGCGCAGTTAAGTCATACCGGACATGTCCGGTATGCATACCGGACATGTCCGGTATTTGCGGATTGGTGGCTAACAGTATCTTTGTGATGAGCGGTACTACCGCCCCTTGGGTCGGTACTACCGACCGGTACTACCGAAGTTATAGCGGTACTACCGGTAGGCCAAAATTGGTCCAACTCAGAGAGGTTGCGAAAACCCTTTGGTAACTAGCGGTACTACCGACCTTATGGTCGGTACTACCGGGCTCATTCGGGATGTTTGAAAGTTGGCCTGTTCAGTGTGTTTCTCTCGTAGCAAAGTAATACCGGACATGTCCGGTATGAGCTGACTCAGCCAACGGCTAGAAAACGGCTAGTTTCGAATGTGGGCTTATAAATACCCCCAAGCCTCCACCTTTGGAGGCTGCTGATTCTACTGGTTCCCACACTCATTCTAAGCCCTTCAAAACACTTTCCAACCCTCTCTTAGTGAGTGATTGTCCTCTAATTGCCAAATCCATTTGTGGGTTGAGATAGATTCAAAATTAGAGAGCAAGCCATCTCTTGAGCACTTGTGCAAATCGTCGATCTTGTTGTGCGCATTCGTTACTCTTGGACTCTACGGTCCTAGACGGTTAGGCGTCGCCGTTGAGCACCCAAGAGATTTGTGAAGTGCCTCGGAAAGTTTGTAAAGGTTCGATCTTTCCTCAAAAGAGATCAACTAGTGGAAGGAGCATTGCGGGTGAAATAGACCGCGGCTAGAGTGACCCGTGGTGTCCTCTAGAGCCCACCTTTGTGGTAGCTCGCAGCCGGCTCAACGGAGAGTAGGACCCGAGGGGGTGCCGAACTTCGGTGAAACAAATACCGTGTCTTTCCTTTGTGCTGTACTTTCGGCTATTTGTTATTCTTCGTTGTGCTAGTTGTTTTGCAAGCAATCAGTTCTATATATATGCATCATACATAGTGATTGCAGATTGTGTGAGAAATTGGAGAAGAAAAGGAGCAGTCCTGCTCAACCCGACCATACCGGACTTGTCCGGTATTGATACCGGACATGTCCGGTATTTGTTGACTGCGCTAAATTTGTTTATCGTTTGATCTAATCTTTGTGGTGCAGGGTGTTAGCTTCTAGGTGTACAAAATACTTGACATATACTTTGTGTTGATCTTTTAAGGGGTTGTTTTACTCCGATTGGGAGTTTCCAAGTAATTGGAAACTCACATACTAATTGCTTCCGCACTATAAGTTGTAAATTTTCAGAAAAGCCTATTCACCCCCCTCTAGGCGACACCTTAGGTCCTTTCAAGGTGAAAACGAACCGTTGCTCGACCGCCACCAGCGGCGAACGTTGGAGGAGGGAGCTGGCTAATTTCCACAATGAAAGGTACTAAATGACTATAGGGGATGAATAGCCTATAAATTTTTTTACAACAACACCTAAACAAGATGGTTAGACAACTAAATGATGAAACAAGTTTTGTGCTAGCTCTATAAAAGTGCAAGTTAAATTGAAAGACAAATCTCATTGAGGAGTAAATTGGATCAATTGAAAGAATTGAGAGGAGTAAACTAAACCAAACTACAATTTAGGAGTTATATGAACATAGGTCATACTTGAGGGTAGTATTTTGGACATTTTCTATTTCTTTAATATAAAGTCTATAACTTTTAAAATCACGATAGACAATTATTTCACAGAATCAGAAGAAGCTATTTTTTTAGCTCTCAGTCCCTTAGTTTATTTTAGAGAATCATCTTACAGAATCAGTCTAAAAACTATTTAGCAGAGCTAGGACTATATATATCTGCCAATTATGTTCATTAGTTCAATGATTATCTTATGAAATAATGACAAACAAGCAGAGCTCAAGCTTACTTAAGTTGTAAGCCTCGACAGAACCAAGCTCACGCGTCTCTATAATCTCACATAGAACTTAGGCTCTTGTCGAGCTCGAGCTTGGGGTGCTAGGCTCGCTCGAGCGTGTCCCGTTTAAGGCCTACGTCACCAACCACAACGGGCATCACCACCCCCCCTTATATATAAAGTCTAGGTTAGCAAGGGCATTCGTGTTCGTTTTCGAGGCTAAAATTTTAGCAGTCATATTAGATGTTGCCGTATAACATCAATATCAAGGGGCATCGCCTCTCGCCCCTTATATATAGAGTCTAGGCCAGTAAAGGCATTTGTGTTTGCTTCTAAGGCTAGAATTTTAGTGTTGTCATATTGGATGTTACATCACTAATTTAGTCTATTGAAAATAGATTAAGTATAAAACTAATTTGTTAGCCAAAGACTAATTAACAAAATGAATCTATTAAACTTAATTAATCTATGATTTGATAGTATGGTGCTAACAGTAGATATTAGCTGATGATGAATTAATTTGGCTTAATAAATATTTTGTTAGTTACCATATGATGGTGTAATTAATTTTATAATTAGTCTAATTTTAATAGACTAAATTAATTTCACAACATCTAATATGACACGGCTAACATTTTAGTTTTGGAGACGAACACGCCCTTAAAGGCAAGCTAGGCCAAATAGATGTTGAGTGTTCTGTCGATTTTGAAATCAAGCAAGTGCACGTACGATCCTTACAGCAAACTATTGAGTTATTCACGCACCTTCCCAGCTATAAGCAAGTTCAGATATCGACGGAGTAAAAACCTTTTGTAAATCCCCAGCAGGGGCCACAAATACAAAATCATTTTATTCGCCAATTCGCCTTCTACAGCGATCTGAAACAATACTACCAGTTCCGTTCCGGCAATTTTGGTGGGTGTAGTTACATCGCGTCTTTGGAAAGCCAGTTATGAGTCGGGATTCCCCGAGCATTGGTGAGCTCATCGACACCGTCTCCCCGCTCGAATACAGCAGCAGCACCCATCCCAGAACCTGTTCATCATCAGTACATGTGAAGGTGAGAAGGTCTCTGTTATAATTTCCGCTCTAAAGCATCCATTTGATGCAGGTAAATGGAATACATTGGTAAATTATGTACCTATGCACATAGAAATCACTCCGAACCGGCAATCCTTGCCACGGCGCTTCATCTCATTGAGAAGAGTACTGACGCATCGTGCACCTGCCAAGTAGACACCAATGCTACTGTCATCATCACTCGAAATATTGTAACAACGGGTCTCAATGTTTTGCAAAGTTAGTCCAAGGCACACACCTAGTCAAATGAAATGAATCTACAGGACATAACAATCTGGAATAGAGCAAAAGGCAAATACCTGTAGCACCCAATGGATGCCCAAGAGCCATTGCACCGCCATTAACATTGACTTTGGCAGGATCAAGTTCCAACTTCTTGCAGCAGTAGACATACTGAGATGCAAAAGCCTATGGAGAAGAGAAAGTAAATATTATCTAGCAATTCTAACTTTATGATGTTGTATTGTTGTCTAGAGAAAGAACTCAAGAGACAGAACAAAATATACCTCATTGATTTCAAAAAGATCAATGTCATCCATCTGGAGGCCAGCAGCTTTCACTGCTGCAGGGATTGCAACGGCAGGACCAATACCCATTACAGCTGGATCAACACCGACAGCGGCAAAGGTCCTACATTTGCACATTCAGATATATTGCTCAGCCTCTGAACAGAAATTTACAATAATTAATGGTATCATAGGCTAACAATGATAGTGTCGACCAATGGAATTGCTCAGTGAATCTAAGCTGTTTAACTGCTTTTGGTCCTATCAGCAAAACAATGCAAGGACTAGTCACTAGATCGATTGCATATGTACTGCAAATCATACAGGGACAGTAATGATACCTAAAGACACCAAGAATTGGAAGACCCTTTTTCATAGCAACATCCCGTCTCATTAGCAAGACGGCCCCAGCACCATCGCTCACTTGGCTTGCATTCCCTACAGTTAAACAACAATGAAATTTTGTGTGGATACTACTAATGGACAACCACGCAGCAGTTAGAATTCACTATTAATTACCAGCAGTAGTGCTTCCATCCTTTGAAAATGCTGGTTTGAGATTTGACAGGACTGCAAGCGAAGTACCCGCTCGGATTCCATCATCTGCTGAGACTACGATCTTCTTTTCCTCACCAGTTTTTGGATCAACAATCTTTATAAGGTAACATTGTGTTAGCATATAACACAGAAGAAAATTCCACCTTTTTAATATGTCAGAAATCTTCAATAGTTAGCATAGTCACTTCACAAAGGTAAATTAAACTACATTACCTTTGTATGAACTGGCACAATTTCCTCTTTGAATTTACCAGCAGCTGCTGCGGCAGCAGCTTTTCTGTGTGACTCAACCTACACAACAGAATAAAGATTAATAAGACATTAAAAGCAAGAAGCATATTGTGAGACAACAACCCATAGTCTCATACTCTCATATACACACAAAAACGAACCACAGGACAGGAATCAGGCAACTTACAGCAGCTTGATCTTGCTCCAGTCGTGTGATGCCAAAACGGTGTGCAACATTCTCAGATGTGAGGCCCATTGGGAGAAGACAATCGCGTGCTTGAGAAAATAGGTCAACCTAAAACAGTAGAAAGATTCCAAAGAAAAAATTAATCAGATCAAAGATGTTTGCACATGTATCTAAATATGCAGTTTTGCTGTATTGACCCAACATGTTACACTTACTTTGGGATTCACTTGCCAATCAAGACTAACTTTGTTCACTGTCATGGACTCCAAACCAGCAGCAATACCTTGAATGGAGAAAAATAAAACTCAATTCATCAACCAATCCAAAACAAAACAATGTAACCTAAAATCAGACAGTAACAAATCCTACCAATGTCATAGAGCCCTGCTTTAATAGCAGTAGCGACATCTGCAACTGCCTGAAGACCAGAAGAGCATTGCCTGTTTACAGTCTTCAGAGGAACAGTGTCTGCATCCAACCAACAAATTGATCAAAGGCGGGGATGATGGTTGTCTGATATCACAGGAAGATGCAGCAGAGGAAATTCCATTACCAGGGAAACCAGCATAGAGTGCAGCCATTCTGCATTCGATTGCCCTCTGGGACCCAGGAGCTAAGACAGTACCGACAACAATGTCACCAACTTCACTTGGGTCCAGTTTCGTCTTGTCTACCAAAGCCTATGGTTGAGAAACAAAATATATGTGAGGTCACAAGCATAACGACTTAATGACAAGCAATCAATTCAGACATTCGGCTGCAGGAAAAGTGCAAACCTTAAAGACAGGAACCAAGAGGTCCTCAGCGAAGGTATCCTTGAAACCCCCTCTCTTGGCCTTGCAAATCGCCGTCCTGTAAGCACTGGAGGCAGAAAGGGTATGCAGTGAATCATATTTCTTCCATGCTTAATAAGAGAAATAATAACAAAAAAGAAGATGAAGAAGAAAACAATTCTATATACAGAACTATTCCAAACTATCAGGTGTCCAATGGTAAGGTAAGATCCAATAAGTATCTACTAGGTTTGTCCGTCTGAACCATTAGTCAACAGATTAGTCTAGCATAGCTCCCTGATGGCATCGCTCCCTAATGACTTCCGAAAAAGGAAAAAAGGGTGATGTTTACAGTCAACAGATTAGTCATCAGTTTGACAAGCAGCCAGAACCCAAAATTCACCGAAATGCATCATTGCAGTCGATGCGACGAGCGTGCTCGACCATAATTCTACACGGTCCTGTCGCTGATTCACCTAGGAAGCATCGCCGGATAAGCGGCCACACAAAAACAGCCGAAAACAAAGGGAATTCCCACAGCAGTCCAGTCGCAATCAAAAGCTTTAACAAGAGGTGGGCCCGTCGATCAAAGCACAGAAAGGCAGGGAGCCGAATTTCACTTACGCGACGATGACGACGTCGTCGGCGAAGGCCGGCCTCCGGTTGTACGCCGCGCTGTCCCCCGCCGCGCACGCGCTTGCCTGCCACGCACCGCGCACAGCACCCTCGTCGGTCAGTAACAGATCTGGGGCCGCCGAAGCGGTCGGACCAGCGATTTGGCCCGAGCGAACGAGAGAGAGAGAGAGTAAGGGACGGGATTCTCACGGAGATGGCGGTCGGGGCGGGGCTCGCCGCTGCGCCGGGGCTCAGGTGCCGCAGCAAGACCCGCTGTCTGTCGATGGCCTTCTCCATTGCTCGACTCCTTTCCTTGGCTGCTCGCTCCTGGTCACTACTCGCTGCCGCAGGTACTCCCCGTCCTCGCGGAGGGTCGGACGAGGCTGGGGGGTTATTTGTAGGAGGCCACGAGGGGAGACGACTGCCGCGGTGGGTGGGGAAGGGAAATCACGGAGGTTTTGCCACGAAGTTTTGTGTGGGGAGGAGGACGGCCGAGGCCGACGGAAAACCGGAGAGGAGGGAGGCGGGAGGCCGGGATGGTCGGTCCCGCGTGCCAGGGGTGGTTTGGATTGCTACTGCGTTAATGCGTAGGCTGGCAGAAACAACTGGGGAGTTCTTGGTGGCCCAGGCCCGTGGCCAGGTAACGTACGAAACCCGGGCGGGCTCTGTGTGAGGACGGATCGGGCGGACGGCCGGGGCGGGGAGTCCTGGTCGCGGTCGGTCGTTCACGCAGACGCAGCACAGGACTACCGACTACGGGAGTCGGAGGAGTGTTTTCCACGCGGTGCAGCATGCACGGGAGGGAGTTGCTCTCCACGCGGTGCACGGGACGGGACTACGGGAGGACCTAGCCGAAAAAATAACACCCCAGATCTTTTTAGTATCTTTTGGCGATCCCCTTCTCTTTCTCTGTATTTAAAAATAACACTCAATGTATATTTTTTTAGATAAAAGATAGTATTTCATACCCGGCTTCATCTACCAATAGGTAGAATCAGACCAAATTATTACAATAGAGAAACTAAAATAAAAGAAACTGACGGATACAAGGAACTCTAGTAGTCCTACGCGACAAATGACTCCACGTATGACCACCAACGTCGAGTCAATGCCGCCACACACATCTGTCAGACCTAATAAGGATACTGAAAGATCGTTGGACACCGACCACCTTAAAGACACTGGATGTTGTATTCTGGCAACAGCACGAAGCACTTGGTGGATATGCAAAGAGGTCACCATCTCGTTGCCAGCACCAAAGCCGACAACCCAAGAAATCTTCCAAGAGCTACGCCTCCAACGAGAAAATTACATCCGCAAACGTCATCATCGCCCCGCCAGAGAACTGGACATGAGTTTTCACCCAGAAAGATCTGCATGAAAGACGACGCCTCCAGCTAGGAAAGTGGCATCCACAGGCATCACCGTCGTCGAAACATGATAGTACCGCTATTGCCCACCAATTGCCAAACTGTTATGTCATCGATTGCCGCCTCCGTCTTGATCTGGCAGTTGTCGTACACGCCTAGGTCGGTTGCCACCGTTACACGAGTAAGGCCGCCGATGCCCAGGCACGCGACGGCTCTGGCTCCGCTGAACCCGCCTTCAGCGGCGACGCGGCGAGACGCCGACCAAGTCGCGCGGTGGCTGATCCGATTTTTGCGGACTCCACTGGATCGGGTCGCGAAGGGCCAAATCGGATGAGCCGCAAATGGATCCGCCGCCCATGCAGGCAAGCGCCATCGCCGGCCGCCCAGCTTCGCCCCTCCTTCGTCGCGCCAGAAACATGGTGTCGCTGAGACAAGGCCCCGCCGCCACCATTATGGTTTGCCGCCCGGGCCTCCCGATGGTGCGCTCCGACGACGATGAGGTGGAGAAAAAGGGATATGAGGAGGTGACGGTGGCGCGGCGGCTAGGGTTTTGCCCCCACAAGCAGTGCCTTCCCGTCACACCCAATATACATATACATAAATAAACACGTCGAACTGTATATGAATATCGTAAAATGATATAAACAAGTAGTTATACTCTGAAAACCATAACGTTATCTTAAACGGTTTCTATTCCCTATGCGGAGGCCGGAGGGAGTATGTTTTTTTTCTCGCACCTGATTTTCCAATCCTCAACTCCTAACTCATGCTCTCTCTTTTGTGCTCGTGCTCTTCCCCTGTCGCTGGCCCATGACACCGTCCACGTATTGGTTATTGTCATTCCTAAAACCCTTCCAGCTACCACCATTACATCTGCCCCAAACCTATCCATGAGAAAATTATCGATTTGGTATTGAAATAAATCGGTGTTTCTTCTAAGGTACTTAAAAAAATGTAGACTTCCTTGTCAAGCAGCGAGTTGAAATTTTCTTCTGTAAATAGCATTGTAGTCCGTTTGAGTCGGTCATCTGTCAGTTTACCATGTGAACCTTATCGGCTTATTTTGAAAGAGACAAAAATACCCATGTTTACTTGCCCATGTTTTGCATTTGCCCCGATGCGGCACTCCCGCTCCCGCAGAGGACGCGGGGCGGCCACGACCACCAATGGCCCATCACGCAACTGTCGGGTATCAATATTAGGGATACCCAACTAAAGGTAGTAAAAACTCGCTAAGCGTCAATCACCTGATTGAGCCACAGGGCCTCCGACGTTCTTGAGCCATCATGAGCACTCTCCTCCTTGTCCGACCAGATCGCAAAGCCTCAAGCGCCTCCAAGGTCCCTGTTGACTTTTCGCCTCGCCTGACTCTCTAGACACACTTCCGCCTCGCTCGAGGGTTTTGTTAGCCCTCGGGCGCAACTATGAATCGTGTGGGCCCCCACCACATTGTCCACTCCTGCAAATCCAACGCGCACGACTGACCATAATGTATAGAGGCATGAGGGACCATGCGATATGACTCAATACGACTATAGCCACTACGCTTATGACCAAGCGCCACACCTCTAGAGCAACGAGGGTTGTGTCCACTGTACAACCAACTCTCCTCTCTACGGGATTACTTGGGATGTGCGCTACCCTTTCCCAGGATATTGCAGGTACGCTGACCAGCACGGCCGCGGGCATGGCACCAGTAGACAAAAAGGCCACAATTCGACTGCCATTATCTCCGTGCTACAGGATCAACGCACTCCGTCGGATGAGGAGGGAGACGATGGACTCCTCGAGCTCCCTCTCCCTTTTTTTTCTTTTCCTCTTTTAGCTTCTATAGTTCTTGTAATCTCGCTATTATCCCTTCACCTAAAAAAGGCTTTTCCTCTTTTAGCTTATATAGCTCTTGTAATCTCGCTATTATCCCTTCACCTATAAAAGGAAGTGGATGGCCCTATGTAGGGCACCGCCAAACTGAAACCAATGTAACTCAATCAAACGAAACCCAAGTAAATTATCCTAGGTCTCCAGTCTTGACGCACAGTTACAAATTTATCTAAATTTTATTTCATTTCATTTTGTATGGTATGACAGTTTTAACACAATGAAACTTTCTATTCAGATTGGCCTACTGCATAACCCAACTACGGCCAATAATGCGCCCAGATCCATGTCTCCACTCTTCACTCTTGCCACTTAGGGCACTCCCAACCATAAAATATGTGGTTTCTATCTTCATTAATTATAGTGTCACCTAAGAAAAAGATAATGTGGCACTGTAATTAAAGAGGAGAGATAAGAAAATGGTTTCTTAGACAAGAAACCATGTCTACACCAGAACCAAGATACAAAAATATATGATTGGTTGAGAATGGAGAAAGAAGATATTTGATTGGACAAAAAATAATTTTGTAGAAACTATCCGTTGTGACCATAGTTTCTATACATGCACCCTTAGAAAATGCAAAATGAATGAATTTGGTTAGAATTTCACCATATATGCACCCTCATGAGACATGTCTATGCACCCACAAGACAAGTGCACCCCTCTAATGTGCTCTGGCTTCACCGCTGCTGCCCTTACACTCATCTTCATCTGTGGCCTCTCTGTGTGGCCTCGTTGTCCGTCGTTACTGTTAAGCCGCTCCTTGCGCTCATCTCACAAGTCTGGCACTTAGCTAATCCGTCCGCCTTTGCCATGCCCGGCATCAAACTCGCAAGTATGTACAAGTGAGCAACTTCGACCACCTGCATGTAGGAGAGAATTCGCGTACCTATAGAGTGATGTACACACTACACCACAATACCTAAATTGTGGTTGGACGATCCGTTGTTAAAATCAGATATAGAGAGTGAGTTCTGAGTTGTCTTTGCCTTTCATCACAAGGCGAGTACTGCCCTTCAAACCATGAATCGTGTCCTGCGCTGTCCGTGAGCCGTGGCTCCTCGTCCGCACGGCTTGAAACTCAGCTAGCAGGCTGTCCGCGCTCACACGCCCTCTCACCCCTCACGTGACTGTCCCAACTCCCAAGCCGAGAGCTCCGTCGTGGCACGCCGCAATCGCAGATTCGATTCGCAGAAGCTGGAGATGCCTGGGGGTGGCAATGCCACACAGCAGCTTGCCGTCGACCGGCCGGCGGGCTCCCGCTCTCGTCATGGCACACACCTGCTTACGTAGAATGCCTAAGCTCGAGATGGAGCTCAACCATGTCCTGCTTTCGCCGTGTTTAAGCCACCAATGCCGGCAAATTTATCATTTTCCCTTTTTTCTCCACCATCAACAGAGCAACACCGCCGGCCAAAATTCTCAGTCCCTACTCCATCGTTCTTCAATTCCACTCATCCAAAGCTTCGATTAATTCCGGCAAGATCGATCGACGGCCGGCCTTCCATGGCCACCTAGCTGAGTTCACCATGGACAACCTCGCTTAATGTTTTTTTCTCAATTTCTTTTGCCATTCAACTCCAGGCGGGTCGGTAGAGAGGCGGCGGCGGCCATAGGGTAGATTCGTAGATAGGCAACATCGGCAGCCATGGGTATCGGTCGTCTCCAGCCGAGCTACAACGATAGGAGAACGTGAGTCGATCTAGCTGGTGAGAAGACCCGAGAAGCCGATTGTTGGGAACCAATCGTGGACACGAGTCAGGGTTTGACGGGCGGTGCCTACGTGCGGACGCTCCGCACCCAATTTTCTTTTCCCTAATCAGCTATGCCATCACAAACCAGCGACGTGAGAGTTGTCTTTGCCTTTCACTGTATTCTTTCTTTTCTAAACAATTCACTATTGGTTATTCCTTGCAGTTTTATATCCACTGTGGTGTATATATACTATAGAAAATAAATGTCGTTTTGGACATAATTTAAATTAAACATTAAGAATATAAATCATGAATAATTTTTAAATTATTCCTCTACCATTGTACTACAATTTAGATCAGATTGTTAAAATACTATTTAATTTATGAGTGATATTTATTATTTTCTTATTTTGACAACTTGTGTTCATTCATTCTTTTTGTATTTTTTTTATCAGGTATAATTTTGGACACACACAACTCACGCACTCCATACTCGAACCACACGCACACATACGCGTGTGCGTCTGTACACACGCAAAAAGAGATTGAGAAGCTCGCCGTCTACAGTGCGCAGGAAACGCGCAGTACCACTGAACGCGCACGCGTGC
This sequence comes from Coix lacryma-jobi var. lacryma-jobi, assembly GCA_009763385.1. Classification (NCBI taxonomy): domain Eukaryota; kingdom Viridiplantae; phylum Streptophyta; class Magnoliopsida; order Poales; family Poaceae; genus Coix; species Coix lacryma-jobi. The sequence goes on along the minus strand of CM019823.1, from coordinate 132,508,375 downwards.
GTGTACCTGCAAAATCTGGAAAAAATCCAGAAAAAGGTGCGACACCAGAGTTCGAACCCTGGTGGGTAGCGTCCCACCAGATTGTCCTACCACTGGACCACATGCTCATTCGCACCATAGACTTCCGCTACAAACAAGGACATTCATGTCATTCTGCCAGTCACTTGACACTGTTATTGGCCTAAATGGATGGCAGTGTTATTTACTCCCTCCATCCTAAACTATAAGACATTCTAAAAATTTTGGGAAGTTAAATTTTTTTAAGTTTGATTAAATTTATATAATAATTAATAATATTTATAATATCAATTAAGTATCATTAGATTTTTTTATTAGTTATATTTTTGTAGTACCAATTTGATATCATAAATCTTTGTGTTTCCCTTTATAATTTTGGTCAAATTTTAAAAACTTTGACTCTTCAAGATTCTTGAAATGACTTGTAATTTAGAACAGAGGGAGTACATAAGAAATTTTCAACTCGGTGCTAGGTAACAATTAGCTTGTTTGAGTGCCGAATAGATAATTCTCTCATCCATGAGTTATCTTCCACTATCTTTGGGTCCATGAACCACAAGCATCGTTTGAGCTCCTTGCCAATGCGGCATTCTCTAGATAACTGAACTCTAGACAACCTCTAAATATTAGACAAAAAAAAACCCAGCTGCTAAGGATGCCACTTGAAAAAAAGAATGCCCATGACTTAGGTCTTATTTGAATACATTACTGCTAATTGCTAGCTAGCTAATAACACATAGCTAAAAATAGCTGTATTAGCATATTTGACCCAACTAGTAAGATACTTGTTAGCTAGGTATTAGCTATCAGTTAGTTATACTACTATAAATTGGATCCGTCTGAATCAAAGAAGCTAATACGTGTATTAGCAGATTTGGCCCAACGAGTAAGATATTTGTTAGCTAGGTATTAGCTAACAATTAGTTGTACTATTAATTGGATCTATCTGAATCAAAGAAGCTATGATCCAAATAGTGCCTTGTTCATTTTATGAGCCTTCTTCAATCTTCATTTAGAGCATCTCCAAGAGTTTGCCAAAACCACTTGCTATCCTTTATTTTTTTTTCAAAACTAGAAAATGAAGGCTCCAACGGTTTGACATATGACTTGACAAATTTTGCCAACTTGCCAAAAACCAGCCCATCACTCCCATATTTGTGAGTGGTACGGGACTTGCCAAAATGTCGTTGCTCCTCCCTTCGCGCCGCCCAGCCCATCCCGCGCCAGGGTCGCGGTTTCCGCCACCGCCTCCGCGCCGGAGGGGGCCGGCGCCACTGCCAGGGGCGGAGGCCGTCCCCGTGCTGCGCTCGCCGGAGGCCGTCCCCGTGTCGCGCTCACCGGGAGCAGGGCGCCGTGCGGTGGCTCGCCGGAGGCCGTCCCTGTGGCGCGCTCGTCGGGAGCAGGTCGCCGGGCGGTGGCTCGCCGGAGGCCGTCCCCGTGCCGCGCTCGCCGGGAGCAGGGAGCCGGGCGGTGGCTCCCCGTGTCGTCCCCGTGCGTGCGCTCCCCGTGAAGAGGAAGAAGGGCAACTACACAATTTTATTTCACTTTCTGGATCTTTATGCAAAATGTTAAGATACATAGCTTTATATATAAGGGCTTAGTTGTTTTGTCGAAAGTCCAGGGTTCCTGATGCAAAAGTTATTTTTGTTTTTAGCAAGTTAAAAATAACAAACTGTTGGAGATGCTCTTATTTTTTACTTGTCATATGTTTTAGCAACTTGCCAAATTACAAGATATGACAAGTGAGTTTTGACAAACTCTTGGAGATGCTAGACCCGATCATTTTGTGAAGGGCTAACAAAAGGGCAGAAAATTTAGGTCCTAAAATTCATGGCAAGTAACGCCATAGAGAACCTGAGCAGAACCAGCTGACCTCTTCTTTTTTATTTAAATTAGATTAGAAATAGGAAACAAATTATGTTTTAGTTCTTCTTAGTTTTGAAATCCACTAGGGGTCCTTGAACTTGTTCGATATTCTCAAATAGGTCCGTGTACTTTTGAAACCAGATTTTCAGACCCCTAAACTTGTTAAATGTATCATGAGAAGTTCAAAACCGGTTTTGGAACCTTGTTTTGCACATGTGGCCACGTGCTTAAATAGTACCTTGTTGTCTGCATGCATGTAGATCGTCGTTGTTCATCAACAAGACAGAGAGACCGGGTGTGTGTGGTGTGTGAGGGGGGATTAAAGATGACGCGAACGAGAATAGATCGATATGTTTTTTTTTCTTTTGAACTGGAATCGATTAATACGTTACTTGTGAACATACTTGCACTGAAGCGGCTGAGCCCTACCGAAATGGGTCTGAAGCGGTTGTTGGAGACGTCGCCGAACTTGATCTTGGAGACGTCGCCGAACTTGATCTACGTCTAGGAGAAGTCCGATAGCGAGCCGTCAAAGCGGTTGTTGGCGAGCGACAACTTCAGCAGGCGCGGCGACAAGGATGCAAGGTGATGGAGCGCGGGACAGCTAGACAGGTAGAGCACTTGAGCACGGGCACGCTGGGGAACGTACAGGTGAGCGTGTTGTTGGAGAGGCTAAGTGCGTGCAGGCCCGGGAGCATGCACGGCGAGGACACCATCAGCAGGGCACCATCCGCGGCAACTGGCAGGAGGAGCTGTTGAGGCCTCGACGGCTACATCATCTCCGACTGCATGCAACCCCCATTAACATCTTCTTCCGGAACCAGCTAGCACTACACGCGCACCACCAAGGACACCGTCGCCGCCACGCTCGCGCTAGCCTTGACCTCGACTGTGGTCCCTTCCTTTCCTCCTGCTCTACACCGAGGCTGTCGTCGCCAAGCGCAAGGTCTCTATGACGCCGACATCGAAGCTGCGCTCCACAATGGCTCACCACCGTCACACGCGCGCGGGCAGCGTGCTGCTCCAGAACCAGTGCGGCAAGCACAGCAGCAGGGGATGTGTCCTCCCAATCGCTCCGTCGTGCACCGCGCGCTTCGCCACCGTCGTCGGCCTGCACGCCGATGCAACCGTCACCATGATCGGGAACTTCGCCGGGAAGCCCTGCCGGTACACCATGCGACACGATGCTGCAGGGCGTGGCCGCGTACGCCGTGCAGGCGGTGCCCCAGGTCGGGTGCACCGCGTCATCCTCGTGGTCATGTCCGGCGAGCCGCCCATCCCTATTGCGTTCACGAAGGATGACTCCAGGATCGACGGAATCCTGTGGGCGGTCGAGCAGGTCGGCGCGCGGAGATGATGGCAGTGCTAAGTTCGAGCTGATGTCGTTGGACACAGTGGCGTGGCACGGGAGGCGCACACATGGCTGCCGGCGGCGACCGTGTCACATCGTATCCGACGCGGTGATGGTCGAGGTGCAGCTTCCCGCGGGGCATGTCGCTGCTGGACCGCGCTGGACACTCTTAGTGTGCCATATTACTATTGGACCACGCTGTCCACGCCTTCGCATGTGTCGTGGTGTTGTCCGCGCCAAGGTCGCACAACTGCACGCCAACACGGGCATTGAGCGGTGGAGGAACCGACCGGGATCTGCATGCATGCATGCCGTATCCGCCTTCGTCGTCCTGCGGCGCCGACCGCGTACGCCGCGCGTGCACAGGCGACGATCCTAGAGGCTGGAGCACCCATGAACGACGACGATCTGAATGCATGCAGACAACAAAGCTCTTATTTAAGAATGTGGCCACGTGTGCAAAACAAGGTTCCAAAACCATTTTTGGACCTCTCATGATACATTTAACAAGTTTAGGGGCTCGAAAATCTGGTTTTAAAAGTACACGGACCTATTTGAGAATGTCGAGCAAGTTCAAGGACCCCTAGTGGATTTCCACTCTAGGAAAAACATCTTTTATTTTCTTGAACTTCACTAGAGAAACACAAAACTAGACTACTTTGCCTCCTTACTGATTGGGACACGAGAAACAAAAATATGATACTACTTTTGCAAATAATCATAGAAGCTTTAAAAATTAAATTTAGTTATATAAAAATGAAAAATTATCCAAAAAGTCTTGAAAATCTCCAAAATATTATAATCAATATCTAAACACATTTAACAACTTGCCACAAACAAAACATTTTTTTGGAAAGTTTCAAAACAAAATTAGACATCGATTAGAATCTTTTCTTAACTTCTAGAATTTTTATATTCTTCCATTCTAGAGCTCAACCCAATTTTTAAAGCTTTTATAGATGTTTTTGTGAGCTCTAAATAAGAAATATTTCATTTGGGGTTTTCATGCCGCTATTTAGCTATAGGATTTATCTAAAAAATTATAAGCTTATAGACTTTTTTTGCAGCTCAAAAGCTTATCTAGTATTTATTAGATTTGTTTTTGAACTAAAAACGTGAACTGCCTTAAAAGCTCCTTCTACTCTCTCCAATTTTTTTAATATTTCACATTTGCTTTGTAAATGTCCTAAGTAAAAAAAAAATATTTGTATCTTTGACCATAATTCTCAAAAAAATTATATAGATTTATGTCATATAAAATTTATATTTTTTAGATTCACTGTAAGAAATACTATCATAAATCATAATATATAATTTATATATTGTAAAAGTATAAAAAAATTAAAAATGGTTGATAAAAGATCGTAATATTTGATTTAGGATAAAGCAAATGTGATAAATTTTAAAAAATGGAAGGAGCAATTAGGGCAGTGAAGTAACGTAATTTTTTTTTAAGAAAAATATCTCGTTCCAGACTCCGTGGAGGAAACCTGGACTCCAACAATCAATCAAGAGTGGTAAAAATGTCACTTTTTCCTTACATCAAAACAATTAAGACAATTGAATCTAGTTATGCCAATACTTTTTGGATGTCTTTGGCTGATTTGTTCTACCCATTCTGCATGAGTGGAGCCATATAAATCTGAGCAAGAAAACTGTTTGATTGGCTCTATGACTGAATAAACAGATGCAATTGCATTAGTGGATAGAAAAATGATGAGATACATCGGAAACGAGTTTCACTGATGGACTAGGCTAGGTGGATGGAGGAAGAGGGTGATGGACCCACATATCAGTCTTACAAGTTAAACAGATTGTATTCGCTCATGCAGCTAATACAACAACATCTCAACTTTTTTGCATTCATTCATACAACCTCACCAAACACTTTCTTTTTCTATAGTTTCACTCGCCCTTCGTACACTCAACCAGGATACAAGTCTCATGAACCAACCAAACACCCCCTTTGGGTTGGGCATCTGTGTCAAGCATGGCCCTAAGGGCCAGACTTAGCCGTCGGGCTCAGGCTGGGCCGGCCCATGTTTTTTTTTGCGACCCATGTTTTTCTCCTCAGGTCCACTCGGAACAGAAACCAGCGAACGACATCTCTTCCCGTCCCTTCAGCCTTCACCCCTCCTCCGGCCCTTTCTTTACCCCTCGCCGCCGTCGTCGCCGCCGCGCTCGTATCTGCGGTTCCCCGCGCCGTATCCTGCAGAAGAAGAAGTGTTTAACGGGCTACATCTCACCACTGCACGATGTCGGCAGCGGCGCGGGTGCTGCCGAAGGCGGTGACCTTCGTGACGGGCAACGCCAAGAAGCTGGAGGAGGTCCGCGCTATCCTCGGCTCTTCCATCCCCTTCCAGTCGCTGAAGCTCGACCGTGAGTACCTCCTCTCTCTCTTCCCCAATCCATCTTTGTCGTCCCGCATCTGCAACCTTACGCGAGTAGCAGCCTAGCACAGAGGGTTTTAGATTAGCGCTAGCGGTTCAAGTGCGCGCCACCATGACTCGGTGGCCGAAGGGGGTGGCCTCGCTGAGTTCTGGCCTTTGGGCTTGTGGTTATCTGCCAGTCGAGGAATTGAGAGTTTGAGATACACTGATACATTAACGCAGGAGAACGTTCCCTTTTCTGTGATCAGTCATACCTTCAGGGTGTCAGTAATTTGATAGCAAAGCTTCGCTGAAGTTTCTCAAGGACTTGTTATGTGATATACTCAGGAAATTCATGCAACAGTTACGTAGCAAACATGGGAAAATACAGATATATAAGGGCCTGTGTACTGCATCAGGTGTTCCGGGTTAAATAGACTTGTAGCCAATGTTGTTTGGTTACTGATGACCAGAATTCTAAACTCAGCCTTGTGAGTCTTTTCTTTTGCTGTTCTGAGATTAATACTGACTAAGAATTTCGTTAATAGTTGGGGTTATCAGTGGTGGACACAGGTACAAGAATCATATGTAGTTTGGTGCATCGAAATGGAAGTCTGGGCTACCCACATTTGAAAATTCAGATTCTGACATCCTACACTGAGAATTGATATTGCATCTTCAGTGTACTGCCAAATGCCCCATAATAGCCAAACATCATATTAAATGTTGAGCGCTCTTAAATGTTACAACAATATCTTTTTTTTTAAAAAATCCGATGGAACTCATACAAGTTACCACGACCACTACATCTGAAGCTTTTGATGATATATCATGTCTTTACTTCCTCCATTCCGAATAGTTCACTTTGGTTCTGTCCTAAATCAAATTGAGTTCTAGAATATATATTAACATTTACAAATTCAAATAAATGCACCATCAAAATGAATTTCATGGAGAATTTAATGAAAACTAACTTGATATAGTAGATGATGCTCTTTTTATATAAACTCAACCAAAGTGAACTATAATTTGGAATGGAGGGACTGCTTCATATTACTTCATGTATTGCTGCTATTTTTTTTCTTAATACAAAACATAAGATCTCTTTGTACACTTTGTCTGTTAAATTTGTATTTGGCAGTACCAGAGCTGCAAGGGGAGCCAGAGGACATATCCAAAGAGAAAGCACGAATGGCTGCATCTCAGGTACTTCCATGTTTCTGACTGCTTGCATATTGGGATATACATCCAATGAAATAACTTTCAGGTCTGGTTGAAATCTGCCATCTTGTTCTTCATATAGGTGAATGGGCCTGTACTGGTGGAGGACACCTGCCTATGTTTTAATGCACTCAAAGGCCTACCAGGTGATTTATTTCCATTGTTCTCGTTGAGTTCTTGTAAATTGATTATGCAGAGTTTGACATGCACATCTTTCTGCTGCAGGACCCTACATGTAAGTCCTTTTATTGCTCAAGCATTCTAACCATACAATCTTATCCCCAAGTTATCCCCAAGCATTCTACCCATTGACAGACTGTATCTTAATCTCGGAGCCTTCAATGCCATTACTAATGTATCTGCTCTTTGTTTGGATACCTTGCATACATGAATGAACAGAAAGTGGTTTCTTGAGAAGATTGGGCATGAAGGTTATAGAGCCAACTGATTCTCATCTCTTGTGTTCCTGGTTCTTTTATGTTTTGACTATATATCCTTGTGCACCATTTTTTTTATAGGTTTGAACAATATGTTAAAAGCTTACGAAGATAAATCAGCATTTGCTATGTGCATCTTTTCTCTTGCTCTTGGGCCTGGAGAGGAACCAATCACATTTGTTGGAAAAACTGCGGTAATATGTCATTTTCTGTTTGTGGAGTTTTGAAGTTCGATGCAGCTGTGGACGAACTGATTTATTAAAATCCTTGCTACAGTGTTGCTGTTGGCAAACCTGTATCTTGGGAGTATATTTTAGTAACTTCTTTTTGTTTAGTAGCAAACCACAGTGGAACTATAATTTACTAACATGTATACAAGTTTTCTGTTGGGAGCATATAAAGAGAGAAAACAATGAACCATTGTTCCAACAGGTTTCACCCAGATAATTTGACTGTATCATAGCACTTTGATAAATGCCACAGTATTTTTATTTTTGGAATGTCATGTTTTGAGACTGGCTCACATTGTGCAGGGAACGATCGTACCTGCTAGAGGTCCTAATGATTTTGGATGGGACCCTGTATTCCAGCCAGATGGTTTTGAACAAACGTGAGTACTGTATTTTCTTGACAGTCCACACCCCCCCTGCATCCTTCTTCACACTGATTGCATAACATATAATACTGTAATGCAGATATGCTGAGATGCCCAAGTCAGTGAAGAATGAAATATCTCACAGAGGGAGAGCTCTTGCTCTGGTGAAAGAACACTTTGCATCTGCTAGCTATACAGTTCAGGGCGATGACTCAGCTTAAGTTTGACTTAGGTTCTAGATGAATGAACATCACATTGTGGAATGTAAACTGAACTAGTTTTAGTGGATACTGTTGTTTACTGTTAAGTATATTCATAGATGTACTGTAGTTTGTTTACATTTCAGAGCGATGACTCAGCTTAAGGGCCTGTTTGGAAGAGCTGTGCTCCCTGATTCTCCAGCTGTGCTCTCAGATTCTCTGGTGAAGTGATTCTGTGGCTGAAAGTAGATTCTCTTTGATTCTTTAACCTAAACTCCCAAAATCAGGATAGAGAATCACTTCACAGAATCAGGTGAAGCTACTTTTTTCAGCTCTCAGCCCCTTAGTTCATTTCAAAGAATCACTTCACAGAATCGGCAAAGAATCACTTGTTGAAAAATACGTTTGGCAGTCAGGGAGCGATTCTCGTTGAGAATCCGCTCTGTGGAGCTCTGCCAAACGGCCACTAAGTTTGACTTTGGTTCCTAGACGAATGAACATCACATTCTGGAATGTAAACTGAACTAGTTTTAGTGGATACTGTTGTTTACTGTTAAGTTTATTCATAGATGTACTGTAGTTTGTTTGATTGTGATATACTCGTGTCTATTATCAGCTTACGATATTTCTTCACTTGATCAACATTAGAATCTGAAGGAATACATCTTGTGCCCTTGATTATGCATTGCAAAGGAATCACGAACTAGATAAACAACAATTATCTCAGCAACCTTCAGTACCAAAGCCAATGAGACAAATGCACACCCAGGTTTTCACACGAGGGACGACTACACGCTGTGTGCACATCAGCAGCTGCAGAAGCCATCAAAAGAATCGTTGCAACTCGAAGCCTAAAAACCTACCACTCTCTAGGTCTAGGGCCTCCTGAGCTTAACGTGGAGAGGCATCTCCTTGTAGGTTGTGACTCGTTCCCTGGCCTGCCGCAGCGGCCTTCCAAGAGATGATCTGCGCAGGAACTGGTGCCCAGGTTTGTCTCCATTGCCAGAAGCACTCTCTGGATCGATCTTGCAGCTGCTGATGGCGAGCTGGACGTCCTCTATCTCGAACAAGTCCTCCGTGCGGTTGCTTGGCTGAGGTATTCTCATGGACTTTCTGCAGAGGAAGGCCAATGATCTTAGCAAAACTCAACTCTCAAACAGAACTCAATTGTCATCTGTCAAAACTTCGGCAAGGGTTTTGAGCTAGTGTTTACCGTCTCTGAGAGGCATCCCTATCCCTATCCTTCGGAAGCGCCAGTTTCGCCGATGTCGTAGGTCCTAGAGCTGAAAAACATTGGGCATTCGGTCAGGCATTCAGACGAAGTCGATACCAGGCATTCAGAGCTGAAAAAACTGAGGATTGGGGATTTTATTACATCGAGATCTCAGCACCCGTTTCCTGCTGGCGTTCCCGGACCTCTGGATGCTCCTCGCATGCGACGCGTCTGAAGCGGGCTCTGGATCGACCACATCTCCATCCTTGGTCTGCGCAGCTCTGTCAGGACCCAGATGCTGCGCCCTTTGCAGAGGCGCATTGCGCCGCTGCATCATCTTTTTTACATCCTGCAGCAAGAAGCCAAGGGAGTCGGCATTGCACACCGTTGTTCATCAAAAAGTAAAAATGACTGGACATGGAGATGAACTGATTAGGGAGAAAAGATAGCTTCCTGGATCCGGCGTACCTCCAATTCAGATGCTTTCGCTTTAAAGCTGGCTCTTGAGCACGCAAGCTCATGTTGCAACGCCTTCAACTTCAGTGAGAAAAGAAACCAAAAGGCTCAGATTCTTGCTCAACATGCTAGGAAGAAACCTACCGTGTCTGACGATGTCAAACTGTACTTACTATGTTTCTTCCAAGGTTAACCTCCTGCAAAGTTAATAAACAAAAACGATGAGCGACTAAATATGCCACATGGCAGAGATGCTTAGCTGCAAAGACTTCAACCAAGAACTGAACATTCTAAGCTTTCTTGCCGATAATTGGAGGACGAAGCAGAGGAACATACCGCCATCATCTGGGAATTGGTCCGGGCAAGTTCCCAGTTGGCACGGCGCAGCTTCTGAATCTCTGCCTCGCTCAACTGTATGGTCTCGCTGCACAGACACCCAAACCAAACCCAATGGAGTCAGACCAAAAGGGGACACCGAAAGATCATTGCCCAAGAACCATGACCCGTAGAAGAATTTGGCGGAGCAGAGCGCGCAGAGACTTACTCTCTCTCCGCGAGGAGCCGCACGAGTTCCTCGTTCTTCTGTTTTCCGGTAAAAGAGAAAAAAGAAGAGCGACATTACCCATACACGCCAAGTCAACTATCAGGAAAAGACGGGATTATGGAAGGTGGAAGAGAGATCTTACCTTGACCAGCTGCGCAAACTCCTCAACACCGCCCGCGCTCGCCGGTGCCGGCGCCGCCGGGCACGCCGACTCGTCCGGCACCGGCACGTCGGCCGGCTCGCGCTTGCTCAGGTTGGTGATGTCGCAGAGCGTCTTCCTCCTCGCGGCCCTGGGCTTGGGGGTCGACGCCGGCGTCTTCTTGGACAGCGCGGCCGCTGGGGGCGAGACGGCCTGCAGGGGCGCGAGGACGGGCGCCTCCACCTCCATGGACTGTCCGTCAATCATGGCGATGGGGGGCGCACCAAACGATGTGCAAGTCGGAGCGGGGGGGGGGGGGCGGGGGGGGTGGAGGATCCGGAGATTATGGGAGCCTTTGGGGGCCGTTTTGCGGGGTTGAAGACGGAAGAGGGGCGGCGCAACGGCTAGTTGGAGCCAGCGCTGGGGGCGCATGGAAAGGGGAGCGGCGTACCTTTCAAACTGGAGGTGTGTGGCCGTGTGTGTGGTGTGGCCGTGTGAGTGCGGAGATGGGATGAGACCGTCCTCGACCGGTCCGGTTAAGTCCTTGTTCAGTTCATCGCAACAGTGCTATTCTGACTGGATTGATCACGTCCGGTTTTAAATTCTATCTACAGGAAAATAATTGTTCGGTTAAGATTTGGTTCCGGATAGATGAGTACGATCTGATTTGAATTTAGCTTATTTTTATGCTCTAGGACCCTGATTTAGAGTTAGTTTTGTGAGTATCTTCATTTCGAATCAGGGTAATACCCCCTCATTTAGGGTCTGTTTGGAACGAAAGAAAAAGAAAACAGAGAAATAGGAAGAAACATAGGAAAGAGATGGAGATGTAATGAAAAAGCAGAGGATTGGAAAAACATAGAAAATACTCCATGGATGTTTTCTTTCATGTGTTTTCGCAAAGGAGATCAATCCTTCCCTCTCGAACAGGAAGCTGCTTCCTCCATTCCAAACACGTATGACATCAGCAAAACAGAGGAATACGACTTCTTTGAAATTTCTTTGAGAATCCTCCATTTCAAACAGGCCCTTACTTTACCCGCTTGCACATACCTTGGTCCCACCATGTGATTTTCCTTTGCCTTTTCTCATTTCTTGCTACAAACTTTCACTAAGAAATAGATAGCTATTGAAGGCTTCAAGAAAATAGCTGAACGCATCTTGGCCTCTAATAGGTTTCGGTGATTGGATGAAACACAAGATTACTGTGACTAACGTGTGTTTTGCAAAAACAGGGATGCGTTAGGTCACGGTAATGGCGACGATACGGGCATGTGGAGTTCATGTCCCCTGGCGATGGAAATCATTTCGGTTTTCAAAGGCCGGACGACGAAGACGGTGGTAGACTAGGCTAAATGTCATATGGTGTTGGAGGACACTTAGGTAGTCTTAGGTCTTTGTTTTTCCTTTGACCATACTATAAAGGGGAGCGTGAATCAGTAGCTTGACCTAGATGAGTCTTTTGAGGTAGGTGTGGTGCACACTTGTTATTTCATAGCCCTAGGTAGCTCAGAGAGAGCCCTTATGTCGTGATGAAAAGTCGTTAAGGCCGCGTCGCAATCCGAGTTAGTTTTGCCTGTGAAATAGGCATCAGACGCTGGCCTAGTGGGCATCGGACGCGCGTCCGATGCTCACCAGACTTGAGAGTGCTGTCTGGTGCGTGACAACGGACGCTCCGATGTTGTCACATCGGACGCGCCCGTGCCACTGTTCACTTGCGAGTGAACCTGAGGGTGCATCGAACGCTGACATCGAATGCTGAGGGCCAGCGTCCGATGGTCATGCAGAGAGGTTCCAGATAGGTCAGATTTGCATCAGACGCGTCCTATGCAAGAGCATCAGACGTTGCTCAGCGTACGATGCTCCTTTAAAATGTCTGACAGGTAGTACAGATGACTGTTGGTCGAGGGCATCAGCGTGTCCGATGCCAGGCATCGGAGCGTCCGATGCCCCCGAAAATCCTGCTTTGCAGTGCTCTTCTGGATGGCCGGTTGGGGGAGTATTTATACTCCTCCCCCTCCTCTATTAGAGTGTTCTTGCCACTTTCCTTTGCTGAGAAACACATTGTGAGTGTGAGAAAGAGCAAGAGCCCTAGTGAGGTTGAGAGAATTGCTAATTGAGAGAATTAGTGACCTCCTAGTGAGAATTGAGTAGCAAGTGTGCATCCATCCATCTCTTTGACCTTGTCTTGGTCAAGTGAGAGTTCTAGCTTGTTACTCTTGGTGATCGGCATCACCTAGACGGCTTGGTGGTGATCGTGAAGCTTGGTGATCATCCGGAGGCTTGTGGATGACCCAAGGAGGCTTGTGACCAGTAGTGAGCGATTTACCGGGCCGGAGTGGCGAAGAATCAGCTCATAGTGAGCACTTGATCCTTGCGCGGATCAAGGGGGAACAATACCCTTGCGCGGGTGCTCCAACGAGGACTAGGGGGTGTGCCGACACCTTGATACCTCAGCAAAAAGATCATCGTGTCATCTCTACTCTCTTTACTTACGCATTTACATTTGAGCAATTCAATTCCGCAATTTACTTGTTGTTCATTCATACTTGAATTGCTTTGCTAGAGTAGAAATGGCATAGTGATAGTCTTTTGTGCGGTAGAGTTTAGAGAAACACACTTCTAGGCACAAGGGGTTAATTGGGCTTGATAGGTTTTAATTTGTGCTAAAGTTTTAGAAAAGCCCAATTCACCCCCCTCTTGGGCATCTTGATCCTTTCAATAGCGAAGAGAAGAAATGTATAGCAAGATCCAGTGAACAAGAGAGGACAACTATGGCTTGACGTGGTGGATTTACAAGTTGAGCACCTAGAGCATGTTTCATGGGTTGACTGCGAGTTTCATGAGGCACTTCAATGGAGCTCGAGCTCTGGCTCGAAGGGCAATGGAGGTTGAGGTCTTTGAGCTTGGCGCGGATGACGAAACAGGGCATGGCCCAACCGGTGACGGAGATTGAGCTTCTCCGGCTTGGTTAGATTGGTGTCGACTCGAATGGCTGTGGGGGTTGAGCTTCGAGCCATGGAGGATGCGAGGACTAGTGGAGGACGAGGACAACGATGAGAATATATCCCCGTTATCCAATGATTATGGGTAATTGGATATGGACAATTTCGGGGAAGGTGTAGAATGGGGATTAGAGAAATGGATTTGGATGTGGGGAATTATGAGCGTGTCCAGACCCTCCCCGATGACATGCATACATGTTGCATCAACTAAGGTAAGTTTGGTGGATATAGTCCCCAAACACGCCTTTAAGTGCTTGTTTGGAATATTTTTGGAAGAGTAAAGTCCACTACCGGCTCATACGCTCATCTAGGTACCTAAGCATTGTTCGAGTTTATCGGATCTCCAATTTTCTATGGTCCCTTCACCAATTTAGCCATGTTAATTGGTCTCAAATGCCATGGACGGGCAACATTAGCATACTCCAGCCACCGCCTGCGTAGCCAATTGGCACTAAGGCTCCCTTAGGCGAGAAGGTCATGGTGGCGATATGTGCGGGCAAAGACGCCATGGACTCAATGAAAGGATCAAGATGCCCAAGAGGGGGGGGGGGGTGAATTGGGCTTTTCTAAAACTTTTTGCAATAATTAAATCCTAACAAGCCCAATTAACCCCCTAGTGCCTAGAAGTGTGTTTCACTAGAATCAACCGCACAAAAGATCAAAGCTATGACATTTCTACTCTACCATGGCAATTCAAATATGGATGAACAATAAGTAAATTGCGGAATTGAATTGCTCAAATGTAAATGCGTAAGTAGAGAGAGTAGAGATGACACGACGATCTTTTTTCCGAGGTATCGAGGTGTCGGCACACCCCCTAGTCCTCGTTGGAGCACCCACGCAAGGGTATTGCTCCCCCTTGATCCGCGCAAGGATCAAGTGCTCACTACGAGCTGATTCTTCGCCACTTCGGCCCGGTGAATCACTCGCTACTGGTCACAACATGGCTTGGGTCATCCACAATGCCTCCGGATGATCACCAAGCTCTCCGATCGCCACCAAGCCGTCTAGGTGATGCCGATCACCAAGAGTAACAAGCAAGAACTCTCACTTGACCAACGCAAGGCTAATGAGATGGGTGGATGCACACTTGTTACTCTCTACTCACTAATGAGGTGTTTGATCACTCAATTATCAACTCTCTCAACCTCACTAGGCCTCTTGCACTTACTTGGAATCACAATGTGTTTGGCAACCTTTCAAATGAGCAAGAGTAACAACATGAATGAGGGGGAGGCATATTTATACCCCCCCAACTCAAAACATGCACGAAGGGGTAAGTCCAGCCAGTTACACACTGACCGAACGCACCTGTCGGGGTGACCGGACGTGTCCGGTCAGTGCCTAACGGCTACATGACGTTAGGCCTGACACCTGTATGATGCACTGACCGGACGCACCCATGCGTCCGATCACCACTGACCGGACGCGTCCGGTCATCAAATTCCCTCTCTGGAACCTCTCTGGACGCGACCGGATTCACCCCCTGGTGCGTCCGATCGATTTCTGAGGGCGAGTCCGATCACAGCAAGACAATCCCCTCAGCCAGAACCACTGACCGGACACATACCCTAGCATTCGGTTCCTAGGGTTCGAGCGTCCGGTCATCATTTGAAGTTCAAAACGACTTCGGTTTGCGACGCTCCCTTCATGAACTTTCTTCCTTACGATCTTAGGGACATTTCTAAGCTACCTAGGGCTTTGGTTAACAAGTGTGCACCACACCTAACTCAAAAGTCTCACCTAGGTCAAGCTACCCATTCAAACCCCCCTTAATAGTACGGCCAAAGAGAAAACAAAGACCTATTCTACTCTAAGTGTCCTTCAACACCAAATGACACTTAGAACTAGCCTATCACCATCTTCGTCGTCCATCCTTTGAAAACCGAACGAATTCCATCAATAAGGGGACATGAATACCATAGTGTCCTTACGATCATCATTACCATGACCTAACTCAACTGTTTCTGCAAAACACACGTTAGTCATAGTAATTTACCGTTGTCATCCAATCACCGAAACCCACTAGGGGCCTAGATGCTCACAATCTCCCCCTTTTTGGTGATTGATGACAACCTCAAGTATGTTTGAAAGAGAGGTGAGGTTTTCAATTGCTTGGTTCATATAAGCATGAGACAATTAGATAAAAAAGGGTTAGGCATGCTTATACAAACCAAGTCCACATAAGTACTCAACATATAAGAATTAACACAAGTACTTAAGAACAAGCTCATTTATCGGAGTATAAGTGCGGAAGCAAGGTAAATGAGCATAACCAAGTGACATCTAATATATAACGAGTGAAGCATAACATGTCACATCCAAAAGTCATACACATATCGTACAAGTGCCAAAAGATAAACATGTATGCATATGAGTACAAGGATCATACAAAAGAACCGAGACCCTCTCACAAGCCCCCCTAACTCTAACATACGCTCTCTCCCCCTTTGGCATCAAAGACCAAAACCTAAGGGCCGGAAGGCAGGACGGGAGCAGACGAGTCGGGCGACGTGGTACGCGGTAGAGCCTCAAACTGCGCAAGAAGAGCCTCGTCGTCGAACGACGAACTGGGAGCTGTCTGACCCTCGGACACAGGACGTGGAGGAGAAGCGGTCTGGGTCTGCTCGGCTGACTCTGGAGCGGCCTCTGGTGCTGGAAGCTCTAGCTCTGAAAGGTCTGGCGCTGGAAGAGGATCCACGGTCTCTGTCGTTGCCACTGACACGGTCAGAGAAGTCTCAGGAGCGGAACTGAAAGGCAAGGTCTAAATCTGAGAGACCGCTGGCTCAGAAGACGCAACTGAAGAAGGAAGTGTCTCTGTGGTACCAGTAGCGGGAGCCGTAGCTGGGGCTAAGGTCACCGACAAGTGAAACTGAGCTCGCTGAACGAAGCCTCCAGACTCCGAGGGGTCACAAGAATCGACTTTGTTTGAGTAGGAGTGAAACCCGAGCGGAGCGGTGAGAACCCTGGCAGAGGTGAAGAGAACCACTGCGAATACTGTGGAAAAGGCGAGACCGTCGACGGAGGGACAGATGAGTAGTACGAGGTCGACGGTCCGGGCTGCTGCAGCTGAAACTGAGGCGGCGGTGGAGGTAACTGAGGAAGAGCCGCCATCCGCTCCATGAAGGGAAGAGTCTGTGTCTGGAGCTGAATCATCTGCCTCTGGAGAGCGTCCTGGCGCTCCTGAGCCTGTGCTGTGGCCACTGCCTATGCCTCGGCTAGTCTGGCCTGCTCCTGTGCCTGTCGTCGCTGCTCCTCAGCCTGACGCTGAACCTCCTCAGAAAGCCTAGACTGCTGCTGCTCCATCCGAGAGAATATGGCCAGGAGCGCGGGATCGGAGCCGGCCATACGTGAGGAGGAGGCCTCGGAGTCATGAGCAACCGGTGGACGCATCCTCGAAAGAGGAGCGTAGTCATCGTCGGAGATGTCGGTCGGGACCTCTGGAAGGTCGGGGTCCTCACCCTCTGCCTCAAGACCGGCAAGCTCTGCCTCTGCCAGCTGATGAACTGCCTCGTCCTGCTCAGCCTCTGTCTCGGTGACCACTGGCCTCTGACGCTGACCCCGGGGACGAGTGTCTGGATGAGCCCCAGCAATTTGGCGAGTGTCGTAGACTGGGAACTCTATCGAAGACTGAGTGAGCTCTGGAAGCAGTGCCGGAATCCTCCTCCTCAAAATAAAATAGATCAAGTGAGCATAGGGAAGCTGTCGGTGACCCTTGAAGCCCTCTGCAAGGGTGTCCTCCATCTCAGAAATAATCACATCCCAAATATCGAACTCAAGCTGGGAGACCAAGTGTTGAACAAGCTAGATCTGAATCCGGGTCAACCCCTCTCTGTAGCCTGTCCGAGGCACAAGAGTACGCCTCATGACCTCATTCACGAGACGGGCCGTCGGTGTCAAGTCACGAGGACGCCGGCTGGACCCCTCGCCGAACGGCTCTCGGAAGCAGGCACGAACCAAGTCTGCCGGTGGAATCTCGCCTGCGTGTGGACGCCGAGGTGGCTCTGTCTCTCCATAGCACAGTGTGTGAACCTTGTCGCATAGGCTGTCAGACCAAGGTACTCTCGGACACGGGCACTGTAGAGCTTGTAGGACCTCCCCCTGAAGGCAAAGTGGAGGAACCGGTGATCCGGGGAGATCCACAGGGACGCGTAGAACTGTCGTACCCAGTCCTCAACATACTGACCACTCCGTCCAAGAAGATCCGCCAACCTGGGCAGGTAATATAGCATAGGATGGATGGCCTCTCCAGCAACTGCAACGATAGTCTCCAATGGACAAACTCTGTGAGGTCGAATGTGGACGCCGCTGTTGACATACGCTTGGTAGAAGTCCTCCTGAAGAACTGTGTAGAAACCCTCGGAGGCCTGAGGGTGCCTGGCAGCTGGAAACCACTCCTCATAAGGAATCAGACGCAGAGCCTGCACCTGTCGTGCTGTCACGGTCCGCAGGTCCAAGTGCTCCATAGGTGGGGGTCCCTGTGGTCGCGGAGGGGGTCGAGCACCCCACCTCTGCCCCTCAGGTCTAGGAGACACCTGAGTGCGAGTACGGGTGGACCGACGGACTGGCTGCTGAACGGGCTGCTCCTCCTCTGGCTGACCCTCTGCCTGGGTCTCTGTCGCTCTGCTGGGCTCTGGAGCGGAACCACCAGCGGAGGCTGCTGCGAGAGCTAAGGCGGCCTCTGATGGAAACCGGAAGTCGGGAGGAAGGACCTCAACTGGGTCGTCGAGAGAGTACGCGTGACCGTGAACCCGGACAACTCCGCCCTCGGTCTGAAGCAGAGACTGCACCTGCTGCTCTGTAAGAAGGTCACGAACCCGCTGGCCACTCAGCTGTCCACCTGACTGACTGCCCTGAGCTGAAGACTGGTCTCGAATATGAAGACTGTCTGTCGAACCACCCTGCTCTGCTCTCTCGGCTACTCGTGCGACTGCTAGAGCTATCTCTGAATCACGGTCGAGACGCTTGCGCTTCTTGGACACAAGCTTCTGCGGCCCCTTCTCCTTGCCACCAGAAGGAGGGCGAGGGGGAGGAGGATCTGCCCCGGGACCTCCGCCGACGTTCTTGCAGTGAGCCATCGCTACAAGAACAGAACCACTGCCAAGCAAAGGACACTGCCACTGAGAGACACTGCCACTGAGAACCACTGCCAATCAAACTAGTGGCACTGCCAACAAGAGACTGGACTGAACCTCAGAGGCTTGGCCTCGTTCTGTATCCGCGAGCTTGGCCCTGGATTAAGCTGACACTGTGACTCTGCTCACTGACACGGTCCCGACTCACTGCAAGAGATAGATAGGGATATATATAAGCATATAATCTAGAGATAAGAAGACCCTATTGGAAGCAAAGCAAAGGAGACGAGACGAGAGGCATGGCATACGTACCTGACGAGACACGACGAACCAACCAAACAAAGGGAAGTAACCGACACATTCGGGCACCACGACGGCTCGCCGGAAGGATCTGCGCGAGAATTAGGGCCAAAACATGGTTAGATAGGCATGAACTTTGGTTGAGGCATTTTATCGAACACGTTGCGCGCAGGGGTAAAAGAGGAGAGGGGGAAGCTCACTGTTGAGGCTGAAGCGGGCCGTGGGTGAGGCTCGCCGGAGAGGAGAGTCGACGGGGACGAGAGTCACGACCGCCGTAGAGTAGAGCACTGACGAGGTAGGGCGTCCGAGGAAGGAGCGGAGGCGGCGGCGCTGGCGCGCGGGGGGGAGGGGGGAAGCGGCGGCGCGGACGCGGTGGAGCGGCGGCTAGGGTGGCGCAGGCGCGGTGGGCGGCTAGGGCGCGACGCGGCGGCGCAGGGGCGGTGGGGAAGCGCGGCGGTTAGGGCACGAGGAGCGCGGCGCGGCGGCGGGGACTCAGTCGGGAGGAGGGAGGAAGAAAGTGGAGCCCACACATCGGTTGAAAGAAGAGACCGCGCTGATTAAGTGGCGACCGGATGCACGGAGGCGTGACCGGACGCACAGAGCCCCAGCGTCCAGTCACGAACAGAGAGCTCCAGAAACGCGTAACACGCGATCGGACACGTCCTATCGCACACGACCGGACGCATGCCAGCGTCCGATCAAGAAGTAGCCAACAACCGGACGCACGCGCGTTCTCCTGACCAGACTCGCAGAAGACACTGTTCATCCAGTGCGTCCAAGCACTGACCGGACTCACGCCAGCGTCCGGTCACACAAAAAACCCTGTTTTGACTCGATTTTTCACGCTGACTTCTCCCAACCAAGTTCCAACTCAAATAAGACGCAAATAAGCACCAGTTGGAACTTAGAGGAGTTACCTCTCTCAAACCCTCAAATTTTTCAAGTAAATTGCCATAGGCTAAGTTAGTTTTCTAGATAAAATAGGCAATAAAACCTCGAGGAGACAACATGTGGCCACCAAAACTAGGGGTCTCAACCATTAGGAGCCTCAAATGCTCCCCCTAGCGGTGGACGAACACAGCGGTTGCTCAAAACATAACCGAAAAGAAACGACAAAGCAACACACATGCATATGCAATGCAATGCGGAATTTGAATCTAGGTTGCTTGTCAAGTTTGCTCATGGGTAAGCTTCTTCACACGCTTTTTAAGGCGGTTATCTTAACCACGTCTGACAAGCCTATGTGCATAACATAATTTAAACATGACATATTATACAATGCAATGCAAAGACAACCCCCTTTCACCTTTTGACAAAGTTACTTAGATCAAGCACATTAAGCTCACTTCGCAATCTACAAAGGGTGTTTTCATCTAGGGGTTTTGTGAAGATATCCGCCAATTGATCTTCGGTTCTAACTCCCTCTAAGGATATATCTTTTCTTGGAAACATGGTCTCTAAGAAAGTGATGGCGAATATCTATGTGCTTTGTGCGAGAGTGTTGAACCAGGTTGTTAGCAAGCTTAACCGTGCTCTCATTGTCACACAACAAAGGTACCCTTTCTAGAACTACACCATAGTCTAAAAGGGTTTGTTTCATGTAAAGGATTTGTGCACAACAAGCACCCACGGCTATGTATTCCGCCTCGGTGGTAGACAAGGCCACACTATTTTGCTTCTTCGAACTCCATGAAACTAGTGATCTCCCAAGCAAATGGCACCCTCCGAATGTGCTCTTTCTATCAATTTTGCAACCCGCGTAATCCGAATCAGAATACCCAACGTGTTGAAAGTTAGCTCCTTTGGGATACCAAAGGCCAATATTTGGGGTGTGCTTTAGGTACCTAAGGATTCTCTTCACCGCTATGAGATGTGATTCCCTAGGATCGGCTTGAAACCGAGCACACATGCACACACTAAACATGATGTCGGGCCTAGATGCGGTCAAGTATAACAAGCTACCAATCATAGAACGGTAGAGAGTTTGATCAACCGGGTTACCTCCCTCATCTAGGTCGAGATGTCCGTTTGTTGGCATTGGAGTCTTGATAGGCTTGCAATCATCCATGTTGAAGCGCTTGAGGAGGTCTTTTGTGTACTTCTCTTGAGATATGAAAGTCCCCTCCTTCAATTGCTTGACTTGGAAGCCTAAGAAGAATGTGAGCTCGCCAATCATGGACATTTCGAACTCCTTCGACATCAAGTCACCAAATTCCTTGCAATAGGCTTCATTTGTTGACCCGAAGATGATATCATCAACGTAGACTTGACAAATGAAGATCTCTCCATCAAGCTTCTTGGTGAATAGTGTGGTGTCTGAAGGACCGAGAATGCAATAGCAAGGCGACCAGAGGGGGGGGGGGAATGGGAGCTCAAAAATTTCTCTAGAAACTTTGGCCTTTGTCCCACAAATCAACCCCCAAGAGCTTCGATCAAAACCGTGATGCCCACGACCCTTGGAAGAGGGTGGATGATCCCTAGGATCACAGCGAGGCACCACAAGGCGATAGCAATCCAAAAGCCAAAAGCACTGGCACTAGTTTGATGTCTAGAAACCAAGTCCCAAACGTAGATTGAAGACTACGTCGAGAAATCCCCAAATACCGATGCTAACAAGTAGCAAAGATACCTAGAGAGGTTCCTAGGTGAACTACAGGACCAACCGAGAAGTCCGGAAACCAAGCGAAGAAGCCGGGAGAGCAAACGCACTGAAACTCAACACACAGCCGACTCCTGGACTGTCCACCAGTACGGTCCCGGACTGTCCGGCTCAACCGCGGACTGTCCGCGGGGGGATGGCGGACTGTCCACCGGCAAAAACCCCGAAACAGCACAGTTGCTGCAAGTCTCCTGGACGTTCCCAGACTGTCCACGAACTCCAACGGCGGACTGTCCGCCAGTCACTCAAAACCAAATTGGCCGAAGAACACAGTGCGGATACATGAGTGTATGCCGAGTCTCGAGTGATGAGTGATTGTCAACGGGTTTGATCGCATGTTCTTTGGCTTGTGTTGTGCAGGTGTCGAGCACGGAGACAGTGATCGAGGGCAAGGTGAAGGTCAAGTAGAGACGTGCCGTGCCAATGGACCGGGAGCGGTGAAGGGCGGACGTGAGGCTTGGACTGAGGGACCGGTGGCCTGAGGATCAGCTGTGGTGGCTGGCAGCCTGGGACAGCGACGAGCGAAGACTTGCGGGGCATGGTGTTGCCTGGGTCGAGGACCTGGGGACACGTGTTGGTGGACGGGGTGCACGGGCGGTGCATCCCCTCTACAGCTCCGGTTTGGTGGTTGAGCCAGAGAAAAACCACCTGTGGACGGTTTCTAGGTTTGGGCCTCAAAACCTGGGCGCGGATGGTTTCCGAGTTTGGCCACAAAACTCGGGCTGAGGACGGTTTCCAGGTTTGGGCCTCAAAACCTGGGTGCTGCGGGTTTGCTGAGTTTGGGCCACAAAACTCAGGCGCTGGTGGGCTGGTTTCCCGGTTTGGGTCTCAAAACCGGGGGTGGACGTGAAGGCCTGGTTTCCCGGTTTCGGCCACAAAACCGGGGGCGGAGTCCATGAAAAGGACGGCAGAGCGGTGGCGGCACGTGGCGGCAATCGGGAGGTTGCGTCGAGGCAACGCTACGAGTTGTGCGGGCGTGGCCGTCGGATCCACCTACCTTCGAGTTGGTCCAGAATAACCTTAGGGTTTAGCTGGTTCGCTCTGTAAGTAGTTAGGGGTGGAGTGGGAATTAGGAATAGTTAGAATTAGGATAAGTAGGGGGAGACACCCACCTCCCCATTAATCTCAGTCATTTGCTCTTTGCACTTAGGGTTTCCTGCTCTCCCAATCCCCTGCTGTAGCTAGCTGAGATTCGCAGAGAACCATACCTCTGTGTACTGGAGATTTTGAGGAAGTGAGGCCATAACCTCACTGTTGTAGCATGTGGTAGCCACACGGTTGCAGATCGATGTGTTGATTCGCGTTTTGTTCGTGTTCTTCGTGTTCTTCGTTTCTCCGCGATTTTCCCGTCACTCAATCTCTCTCCCTACTGCGTCTTTGCGAAATCCGTTTGAATCAACTTGTTCGTTTTTGAAAGGAGATCATTTCCACCGAAGGAATTCATCTAACTCCTCACGAACAAGTAGATCGGGTTGATTTCGTTTTCGTGGCGCTTTTTCGTTCTTGATCTTCCCCTTTTGATTTCCTAGTGATTGACTCGATTTGAGCGGATGATTTCTTGGGGATAGTCTCCTAACTACCCCGTGATCATCTTCTCCAAGCTTGGGATCAAGGGATTTTGATTTGGATCGATTTGGAAGAGATTTGGGTGAAGGGCGACCAAGATCGCCCTTACTGGGTATTGGCGGACAGTCTGCCACCCCAGGCGCGGACAGTCCGCGCGTCGGGTACTTGGCCAGAGCAGTGGCCGTGAGTCTCTGCGTTTTGGGTCTCGGTTGACCGGCGGACAGTCCGCCGGTGTAAACCGCGGATAGTCCGGGACTGTCCAGGGAGTTTGCAGCAACTGTGCTGTTTCGGGTATTTGGCCGGCGGACAGTCCGCCAACCCCTCGTGGACAGTCCGCAGTAGGGGCGAACAGTCCGGGACCCCAAAGCCGGACAGTCCGGGATTTGGCTGAAGACTCTGGTTTAGTGCGTTTGCTCTCCCGGCTAGTTCGCTTGGTTTTCGGACTTCTTGTTTGGCCTTGTAGTTGACCAAGGAACCTCTCTAGGTATGTTTGCTACTTGTTAGCATCGGTATTTGGGGATTTCTCAACGTAGCCGTCTATCTACGTTCGGGACTTGGTTTTTGAGGGTCGAACTTGTGCTGGTTCTTTTGGCATTTGATTTGCTGTCACTTTGTGGTGCCTCGCTGTGATCCAAGGGATCATCCACCCTCTTCCAAGGGTCGTGGGTATGACGTTCTCGGTCGTAGCTTTTGGGGGTTGATTTTGGGACAATCGGCCAAAGTTTCGAAAGAAATTTTTGAGCTCCCATTCACCCCCCCTCTGGTCTCCTTGCTAGTGCATTCTCGGTCCTTCACACAGCCACTGGTCCGGCTGATCCCAAGATGGAGATGGAGATTGCGAACGTGAAACATGACAAGATGCAAACCGAGGAGGAAAACACATACCTTCGGACCATCTTGTCATGGGTGTCTAGTGGTGAGCCACAGCTCGGGATGATGATCTCGCAATTCAAGCGAGCTGCTGGAGGTCCTGGTGTAGGCTTTGCTCCGGGCGTTGATGTTTCAGCTTTTGGGAAGATTGGAGAGTCAAGTGGTTTGAATCCGAGTGAGAAGCCCAACTCCACCACTACTCCCAAACTTACCAAGCTTCCACCCAAAGAGCCTCTCAAGCCTAACACCAAGGATGGGGTCTTTGTTGAGCCTCCGAGAGCTCCACCCAAGAAACAATCATGGGCTCCAAAACCAAACCATCTCAAGAACAAACTTGACACCATGCCACCCATCCAGGATGAGGGAGCTTATGCCACAGAAGGGCAAAGTGATCCAAACCCACAACCGTGTGTACCAACAACCCCCTTTGAGAGCGGTGAGGTTCCATTGTGAGCATTGTGGGAGAGACGGACACTTGAGTGAGTTCTGCTTTTGGCGCAAGAGACAGGCGCGTCGTGCTAGGGAGATGAACAACCCGGACATGTACCATCCTTTCCATGATGTACATGTGCCGAACGTTCAGAGGAGAGCTCCGAGGAGAGCAGCTAGGCTTAGAGGTCCAGAACCTCAAGTTCCCAGGCCTAGGCAGCGGAGAGGACGTGCCCGACGGGAGCCTGTAGTTGTAGGCTATCGACCCCGTGGCGGTGGCTTTGTTGTAGAGCGTTTTCCCCCCACCGCGTTTTGAGTATCACGGTGAACGCTCTTTCCCCAGCGGACCACGTTTTCCTCAGCGTGGTGATCGCTTCCCCCGTAGGCGTGCTAGGAATGGTTTTTCTTCTAACCGTTCTTTTGAGCAGCCGGCCCAACACTGGTATTCTTCCTACTTCACTAACCCCAGTGTTGGACCGTATGATCACCCTATGTCTTTTTATTGATGTAGGTAAAACGATTGGAGAACGTTTGGTTGGTGGATTCCGGTTGCTCGAGGCACATGACCAGAAACGCCAAGTGGTTTTCCAGTCTTAGTCCGGTCGCCGGAAAGGAGTTTATCACCTTCGGTGACAATAGCAAAGGTAAGGTTTTGTCTCGTGGGTCGGTGCAAGTTAATGAGCACTTTGTGTTGCGCGATGTTGCTCTTGTTTCTAACTTGCATTTTAACCTTCTTTCTGTTTTGCAACATTTCGATGATGACTATGAGATTCGTTTTAAACCGAATCTCAGTCGTATTTTGTATCCTCAGGGCAATCTTGTTTGTATGATTTCGCCCTTTGGAAAAGTCTTTCGTGCGAATTTCTCGGAGTCTTTTGGCATTTCCCGTTGTCTTGTGGCTGGACCTTCCTCCTCTGATCTTTGGAAGTGGCATAGGAAACTAGGACGTTTGAGCTTTGACTTGCTTGCAAGGCTTAGTTCACTTGGTCTAATCCGAGGATTGCCCAAGTTGCATATGGAGAAGGATCTTGTTTGCCATTCTTGTAGACATGGGAAGATGGTTGCCGCTCCCCACCATCCAGTGACTCAGGTCTTGACCAAGCGCCCTGGAGAGCTTTTGCACATGGACCTTGTTGGTCCGGCTCGGGTGGGCTCAGTTGGGGGGAAGTGGTATGTGCTTGTTGTTGTTGACGACTTTTCGAGATATTCGTGGGTCTTCTTTTTAGCTGAGAAGACCGAGACTTTCTCCTTAGCTCGCAATCTGATTTTGCGTCTTCAGAATGAGTTTCCTTTGAACTCGATGCGAGCTATTAGGAGTGATAATGGTTCCGAATTCAAGAATTCGGATTTTGAGAAGTTTTGTAACTCTTTGGGTTTAGAGCATCAGTTTTCTTCCCCCTACACACCGCCACAGAATGGTGTTGTAGAGAGGAAGAATCGGACCCTTGTAGAGATGGCCAGGACGATGCTCGATGAGCATAGGACTCCTAGGCGATATTGGGCCGAAGCTATGAGCACTGCATGCTACATTTCAAATCGCATTTTTCTCCGAGCTTTCTTGAAAAAGACTTCTTATGAGTTGCGTTTTGGAAAACTGCCCAAGGTGAGTTATTTTTGAGTTTTTGGTTGCCATTGTTTTATACTCAAAAAGGGCAACTTAGACAAGTTTGAGTCTCGTTCTTCTGACGGCGTGTTTTTGGGTTATGGCACTCACACTCGAGCTTATCGTGTACTTAACCTTGACACTAACCGAGTCATTGTGACGTAACGGCCCTAATCCCATGGCCCACTGATCACTGTCAACCACTGACAGTTGATCCGTACAGCCAAGAGATTACGACCGGGTTCCGCCACTGGGCTACATCAGTGCCCGATGTCCGCAGGATCATCTCACAATTCAGTTACAATCTTTTGAACATTTTGACAAATAACAACGGAGTAAATAGCGGAAGACTTAAATAACAATAGTTTTACAAACCAGGGTTCAACATAAACTTAAAGTGAAGTTATTACAGACCATAGTTCAAATAGATAGAGTTGGCAAAGTAGCACATGACAACAACTAAAAGATAAAGATACTTCACCCAGCCCGAGGGTGGATAATCACTCATCGGCCTCATCGGCCTCTTTCTGAACAACAGTCACACAACAGGGTCCAAGGCATACTGAGGAATCTGCCATACCTGCAACATGGGTAAAAGAACCCTGAGTACAAAGGTACTCAACAAGACTTACCCGACTAAAGAAAAAGGGAGAAGACTCAGGAATGTAGGCTTAGGGTAGTCAAGGTAAGGCTTAAGCAAGTTCAAGCATTTTGCAGAAAAGCATTTTTGTAAACCTTATTTTATTTTTGAAAGATTCGGTATTTCTCAGATCTTCATCGTTCATGATTAATTTTATATTTCAAAACATTCCTAGTTGAGAACCACTCACTAAGTCTCCATAACCGAGGAGCAGCGTTAATCCGGATAAATAATACTCAGCTGAGGGTCCCTATCCACACTGCATATGTAGCACCAAAGCTTGCATATGCCAACTCGTCTACCACGATTCCTCCAAGATTGGGCCCGGTCCTACGCCACCCGGAAGTACAGTACACCACTCCAATCCGGGACTTTAACCCACGTGGGTACATGCTACTTCCGCCATCTCTCCACTCCCAGTGCGCGGTTGTCGGTCCAATAAAGGATTCCTCGGAGCCGAAGCTTTCCGTAGTATGTGAATAGTTGCAAGTCTTAGTCAGCAGGCCCCCATACAGGTGGTCCCTAAAATTTTCCAGCCAGCGACAAGCACCTCGGGACTCTAACCCGAGAGTACAGGTCCTGTCAGTTTTTCAACCCTGTCCCGGTCGGTGTCAACTGTTGAGTCCCGGACTACAACATGACGGCACCGTACGCAAGGACAACCTCTCCTTCCCATTGACTAAGTACGGATCAGATACTCAGCCAATAGTGGGAGTAAACCAGAAATTCCCATAAATATTCTTAAAGTGATCACACTTTTGAAATTGGCATTTTTATTGCAAAACTATCATATAGCATTGCTAAGCATTTTGTAAATAGTTTTTGAAAAGCAGGTATCGGGTGTATCATTGGTCAAGGTAGATAATGCATCAGATAGGATTTCACTCAACTCCTATCAACCTAATGCAATAGTTTAAATAAAACATTTAAGAAAAACTTTATAAAAGCAAGGAAGGGTTTAAATGCACCGGGGCTTGCCTTGGATGGCAAAAAGAGCAGACTCGGGGTAGGTATAGGTGTCGGAGCTCGGGGTCGCCTCGGGGACAGATCCTTCGGTGGCTACCTCGACTTCAGGGCCTTCTTCCTCGGTCACTATACGTATGCAATGATGCATGCACATGAGTATGCTAGTATGAACAAAGTGCATAGGATAAAACTAGAGTATAGCTTTGCAGGGTATGAGTGGTGGTTTAAGTGGTCAATAGATTGCTCATCCCTTTTTAGCAACATAAACAATTTAATTAAGCAACTTTTATTAAACCTAAGTATGGACATAGCAAGGCATCACAAACATCATAGACCAGAGGGGTATGGGTCTATGAACATCAATCAATCCAAAAGTCACATCACAGGGCATTCAACGCTAACCCTAATCACCTTTTTCTATTTTTCTTAATTATTTAAAAAGGTCATTTATGAAGGTGCTCCAAAAATTACCACATTAATCACACAAGTTCATTAGGGTACAAGTATATGGCAAAACAAATTTCATAATTTTTGGAGGTCATTAAGGTGCTCAATTAAATCTAGACATTTAATTAACAAAAGGCACTATTCCTTAATTAAAATAAAGCTCGAAAATCAACTTGCTCCAAATGCCTTCAAAATTTTACCAGAGACTCATCATGACATAACTAGCTTGCAAATTTTACCTCAAGATTTTTGGAGCTATAGAACACTCTCCAAAAATACCAAAGCCTTCATTTTCCAATTAAAAGGGGAATTTTACATTTTCAAATTTTTGCACAAAACTCAAGTTTCATATTTTTATAAAATACTTCAGGGCATAAAGAGTCTACCATCAAAATTTCAGAATTTATGGATGTCTACAAAAAATCATACAAAAAAGAGAAAACAGAACACTATTCACATCTTGAAAATAAAAAGGAAAAACGGGACACGGCGGCGCTGCTCGACGCCGGCGACCATAAACGGGCGGCGCTCGGCACGCCGGCCAAGCCAGGGGGTCCGGGGTGAAACCAAGAGCACAGGGAGCATAAGGGAGCTCACCGGAGTCGATTGGGCAGCTCGGTGAGGGACGGGGATGGGCGGTGGAGGTGGTTGACGGTGACCGGCGGGAAGCTCGCGGCGGCGACAGGCGTCCTGACGACCCTGTGCAACAAACGGAGCCGCGATGGCTGGGTTAGAGTCGCACGGGAGTAAGGAAGGTGATGCGGGGGTCAGTGGGGGATGATCAAGGCCGGAGACGGCGAATTCCACGAACCCGAGTTCGCCGGTTTCTCGCCGGAGACGACAACGACGAGCTACGCCGGGCAAACGGGGACGGTAGAGGTGAAATTGGAGGGTGGGGAAGCTTCACCAGATCAAGGCGGAGCTTCTGAGCTAGGTGGTTGAGCTCGGGAGGCACTGGTGTGAGCTGGCGACGGCGGCGGAGGTGAGTGAGGGAGCTCGGGCTCCGGCGGCCTTCTTATAGGCGCGGCCAGAGGCCGGTAGAGACCTCGAGGTGGTGTGGATAAGCATGGCGAGCGCGTGCGCACTCGATTACGCTCTGGCGGGGGTGATGGCGTGCAGCCGGGGCTCGGGCGTGTGCTCGCCGGCGATGGCCACGCGGCGGCGGCGCGCAGAGCTCTGTAGGGGACGGGAGCGCGGGTCAGCGCTCGCGTGCGGGCGCGGAGGGAACAAGGGGACAGCGGCGACAGGTTGGTGGCGCGTGGGGAGCAGCCAGGCGCGCGGCACGCGTGACGCCGGTGGGCTGGCCATGGCCGCCCCCCCCCTACGCGAGGAAGAAGAACAGTAGACTAGGGTAGATTTTGACTTTTGAGCAGTTTCAGAAATTTGCAAATTGCTCCCAAAACTTGAACTGTGCGACGAAAACTCCAAATACGAAAGTTTCTCAGAAAAATGAGATCTACAACTTTGTCAATATGAACATTTTCAAATTCCAAATAGTTTTTGAACCATATTTGAAAACAGTAAAGGGGACACTTTTTCAAACTTGATTCAAATCAAAATTACTCTGGATTTCAAACTGAAACTTGAAAATCTTTATATATGAAAGTTGTTCCATCTGTCAAAACCTACAACTTTGCTATTATACACTTTTCCTGAAACTCATTAGTTTTTGAACTCATTTTGAAAACTGAAAAGGGAACAAAAGTTGGGGTTTGAATGAATTTGAAATAACTCAATATTTTGTACAGAAACTTGAAAACTTGTGAATACCAAAGTTGTTTCTCTTTGACAGATCTACAACTTTGCTTTTTAGACCAATCCCAAATTTTGAATAATTTTTGACTTACAAAAAGAGGGATAAAATCCAGGGTTTGGAAATCAGGGTTTTGCAAAGAGATTTGAAATCAAATTCTGATTTTTTGAACTTTGGCTAACACCACAAAACTTCAAGACACCAAAGGAACAAGAATTACACAAAGCTAATCACAGAGATGAAATTACCATTTTGCCCTAGTAGAGAGAAGTGGGCTAATTAGGGTTTTTGCAATAGAGGTACTTCACATAAAATGATACACATGAAATCATGATCAAGATGCTTAAAGATGATAATGATGATATGTCAAGTTAATTACATGCTAAACACCAGAGGTGTTACAGTCATGGAGACATCCGATGTCACCTTCGATGAGACCATGGTTTGTCCTTCTTCTCGTTTTGAGCGTGCAGGTGATCACGAGGTCGGTGAGCCTCTTTTTGATGACGAGGATGAGGGTGCTGAAGGTATGGATGATCCAACACCCCCTCCACCTGCTGTGCCGCCAAGAGCGGCTTCTACGACGACTCACGGCCCCGACACTTCTTCTTCCTGGGGGCCGTGGGATCCGCCACC
This sequence comes from Coix lacryma-jobi var. lacryma-jobi, assembly GCA_009763385.1. Lineage (NCBI taxonomy): Eukaryota > Viridiplantae > Streptophyta > Magnoliopsida > Poales > Poaceae > Coix > Coix lacryma-jobi. The sequence goes on along the minus strand of CM019823.1, from coordinate 132,478,017 downwards.
CCGAGCGGTACCTTTTATACCTGGGGAGGCACCAGCTGCTGTTGAGGGGGAGATCACATCTGCACAGGAGGCGCCACGTCACATTCAGCGCCAACACCCCCCTCAGCATATGATCGGCAGCATCGACGAACGCATCACCCGGTCAAGGCAAATCTCTCACTTTGCTCATTCTGCATTTGTTGCTGATTTTGAACCCCGGGATGTTGGACACGCTTTGACGGATCTGGATTGGGTCAATGCCATGCATGAGGAGCTTGAGAACTTTGAGAGAAGTCGGGTTTGGGTTCTAGTGTCTCCACCTTCTGAGTGTCACCCAATTGGGACAAAATGGGTTTTCAAAAACAAACAGGGAGAAGATGGCCATGTTGTGAGAAACAAGGCCAGACTCGTAGCCCAGGGATATAGTCAGAAGGAGGGGATAGACTATGAGGAGACGTTTGCTCCTGTAGCTCGTTTGGAGGCAATTAGGAAACTCTTGGCTTTTGCTGCATCCAAAGGTTTCAAACTTTTTCAAATGGATGTCAAGAGTGCCTTCTTAAACGGCTACATAGAAGAGGAGGTGTATGTTAGACAACCCCCCGGTTTTGAAAATCCCAAGTTTCCAAACCATGTTTTTAAACTCCACAAAGCGTTGTATGGTTTGAAACAAGCCCCTAGAGCCTGGTATGATAGGTTGAAAACCTTTTTGCTTACTAAGGGTTTTAAAATGGGATGTGTAGATAAAACTCTCTTTCTCCTCAAGCAAGGCACTGATACTCTCTTGGTCCAAATTTACGTGGATGATATCATTTTCGGTGGTTCTTCTCACGCTTTGGTTGTCAAGTTTGCAGATACTATGAGCAGAGAATTTGAGATGAGCATGATGGGCGAGCTGACTTTCTTTCTCGGATTGCAAGTTAAGCAATCCCGAGAAGGGACGTTTGTGCACCAGGGCAAGTATACCATGGACTTGCTGAAGAGGTTCGATATGGGTGAGGCCAAGCCTCTTCTAACACCCATGTCGACCACGACGGCCCTGGATGCGGACAAGGACGGAGAAGCTGTGGACCAGAAGGAGTACCGAAGCATGATCGGGTCGCTGCTCTACCTGACGACGACACGCCCGGACATCCAGTTCGCGGTGTGTCTGTGCGCACGCTTTCAGGCGTCACCACGCACTTCTCACCGTCAGGCGGTGAAGCGCATTTTTAGGTACCTTCGTTTCACACCTGAGTTTGGGATTTGGTATTCAGCTTCCTCCACCCTCTCTCTTTGCGGTTATTCCGATGCCGATTTTGCTGGTTGTCGCATTGAGCGCAAGTCCACTTCTGGGACTTGCCAATTTATTGGTTCTTCTCTTGTATCGTGGTCTTCTCGCAAGCAGTCTAGTGTCGCCCAGTCTACCACGGAGGCTGAGTATGTTGTTGCGGCTAGCTGCTGTTCTCAGTTGCTCTGGATGATGGTCACTTTGCATGATTTTGGTCTGAACTTTTCTCGTGTTCCCTTGCTTTGTGACAGCACAAGTGCGATTAGCGTTGCTAAGAACCCCGTGCTTCACTCGAAGACCAAACACATTGATGTGCGCTTTCATTTTCTGCGAGACCACTATGAGAAGGGTGATATCGACCTTCGCCATGTCGATACTCATCATCAGTTGGCTGATATTTTCACCAAGCCTTTGGACGAATCAACCTTTAATCGGTTGAGGAGTGAGCTTGGTGTGTGTTTCCCCTTTTAGATGGGGGAAACAGTTTGGTTCTTGTATCATAGTCTGACTCTTTTTCGTTTGTCTTTGTTTTTTTTTTTTTGCATTTTAGCATACACATTTACATTCTAAGCTTCATATATATAATCATTAGAATGTAACTATGCTCTATGTAGTATGCTCCGATGCTTATGATGATGCTTGTAGCTTATGCTCTTTCTGATCACTGGTACATGTTGTGAGCTGAGCTATTTTTGAATGGTGAACCTGCTTAACAAACTTAAAACTGAAAATGTTCACCATTGAGATATGAAACTAGCATGTGTAGGATGTGTTGAGTTCACTCGTGCTTTTCATGTATGCTAGGTTGCTATGTCTCTAGTTCCGAGTCTCTCACTTGCTTGGTTTGTTCATATTCTGTCAATAAAATTGAACCAAGTTTTAGTGAACTGAAAAGATCGAGATGGGACTGCTTGTCAACACATCACGGTATCGAGACTGTTTCTCATTGCACATTTGAGTTAAACTCGATCCGTGTAGTGTATGACCGAAACCGACGCGTTAAGCTTCTGATTGCATTTTGCATAGGCTTCGCTCGGTTGAAAAGTTAGGCAATGACAAGCTTTCAACCTCTCGCAAACATCTGCTAAACTTCTGAACTTGTGTTATTTCACCGCTGCAACTCCGATTTAAAACTGAAATCACAAGTGTATGCTTCATTCTATAGCATGATGTTTGAACTTTGCTAGGGGTAGTTCACCTAGTATACATGCTTAGCACTTGTTCGGATTCCTGTCTATACATGAGTGGTGCTATTTTGATGGTGACTATCTTTTGGCTAAAAACTGCTCATTGTGCTTTCATGTTCATATTTCGTATATAGTGATCAGTCTGAGCCTTTGCTAGCATTTTGGGGATGATGTTGAGTCATTGGAGTTATACTGTGCAGAGCATCTTTACATTGTCTTGACTATATTCCTGAAGCTGCTAACTTGCATTTTGACTCATATGCATGTTCGAAGGAGGAGTTTTTCTCTTGTTGGCACTTTTGATTGGTGCATTTTCTGAGGGGGAGAATTTTTACTTGATAAGTGCATTTTCAACTAAGGGGGAGAAATTGCAAATCATATGCTTCCTCGAAGTTCAACTAAGGGGGAATGTTCCAATCTTGTGCTTTCCGAGTTGAATCAAGGGTGAATTTTCCTGGTTGCGTGCATTTTTCGAGGGGGAGTTTGTTGCTTCGTGTTGGCCGTAAGGCATTGGTATCGAGCTCTTTTGCTAGTTGTGTTGAGCCTCTGTGCCTCCATCTTGAGGGACTAGCATTTTGCTTCAATTTTTGAAGTTGGTTTTGGCTAGCGGTGTTGAGCCTGTTCTACCTCTTCTTGAGGGCTAGCTTTGCTTTGCTTGGTTGCGTCGAGCCGTTGCCCATGTCTTTGGGGACCAAGTTGTTTTGCTCCTTCCACTTGACCTTTTGCGGCTTTGCTATGCTTTTGGGTCATTTGGTCGAGTTCTCTCCTCTCCTTCTTTCTTCTTCTTCTTTTTCATTATGATTTGTGTGAGTAGTTGACAATGCACTCATCAAGGGGGAGATTGCGGATACATGGGTGTATGCCGAGTCTCGAGTGATGAGTGATTGTCAATGGGGTTGATCGCATGTTCTTTGCCTTGTGTTGTGCAGGTGTCGAGCACGGAGACAGTGATCGAGGGCAAGGTGAAGGTCAAGTAGAGATGTGCCGTGCCGATGGACCAGGAGCGGTGAAGGGCGGACGTGAGGCTTGGACTGAGGGACCAGTGGCCTGAGGATCAGCTGTGGTGGCTGACAACCTGGGACAGCGACGAGCGAAGACTTGCGGGGCATGGTGTTGCCTGGGTCGAGGACCTGGGGACACGTGTTGGTGGACGGGGTGCACGGGCGGTGCATCCCCTCTACAGCTCCTGTTTTGTGGTTGAGCCAGAGAAAAACCACCGGTGGACGGTTTCCAGGTTTGGGCCTCAAAACCTGGGCGCGGATGGTTTCCGAGTTTGGCCACAAAACTCGGGCTGAGGACGGTTTCCAGGTTTGGGCCTCAAAACCTGGGTGCTGCGGGTTTGCTGAGTTTGCGCCACAAAACACAGGCGCTGGTGGGCTGGTTTCCCGGTTTGGGCCTCAAAACCGGGGGTGGACGTGAAGGCCTGGTTTCCTGGTTTCGGCCACAAAACCGGGGGCGGAGTCCGTGAAAAGGACGGCAGAGCGGTGGCGGCACGTGGCGGCAATCGGGAGGTTGCGTCGAGGCAACGCTACGAGTTGTGCGGGCGTGGCCGTCGGATCCACCTACCTTCGAGTTGGTCCAGAATAACCTTAGGGTTTAGCTGGTTCGCTCTGTAAACCGACGGCTCCGCCCGCACAACTGGTAGCGTTGCCTCGACGCAACCTCACCGATTGCCGCCACGTGCCGCCTCCGCTCTGACCGTCATTTTCCCGGACTTCGCCCCCGGTTTTGAGGCCCAAACCGGGAAACCAGCCTTCACGACTAACCCCCGGTTTTGAGGCCCCAAACCGGGAAACCAGCCGTCCATCGCCTGAGTTTTGTGGCCCAAACTCAGAAACCCACAACACCTAGGTTTTGAGGCCCAAACCTGGAAACCGTCCTCAGCCCGAGTTTTGTGGCCCAAACTCGAAAACCATCAGCGCCCAGGTTTTGAGGCCCAAACCTGGAAACCGTCCACTCGGTGGTTTTTCTGTGGCTCAACCACCAAACCGAGCTGTAGAGGAGATGCACCGCCCGTGCACCCCGTCCACCGACACGTGTCCCCAGGCCCTCGACCCAAGCAACACCGTGCCCGCAAGTCTTCGCTCGTCACTGTCCCAGGCTGTCAGCCACCACAGCTGATCCTCGGGCCACCGGTCGCTCAGTCCAAGCCTCACGTTCGCCCTTCGCCACTCTTGGTCCATCGGCACGGCACGTCTCTACTTGACCTTCACCTTGCCTTTGATCATTGTATCTGTGCTCGACACCTGCACAACACAAGCCAAAGAACATGCGCATTATCCCAGTTGACAATCACTCATCACTCAGAGACTCGGCATACACCCATGTATGCGCAATCTCCCCCTTGATGAGTGCATTGTCAACTACCAACACAAATCATAATGGAATAGAAGAAGGAAGGAAGAAGGAGAGAGAACTCGACCAAATGACCCAATAGCATATCAAAGCCGAAGAAGGTCAAGTGGAAAGAGCAAAACAACTTGGTTTCCAAAGACATGGGCAACGGCTTGACGCAACCAAGCAAAGCAAAGCTAGCCCTCAAGAAGAGGTAGAACTTGCTCAACACCGCTAGCGTGAAAGCTTGATACCAATTGAAGAATCAACTAAAATTCAAGCAAAATAGAGCTAGCCCTCAAGAAGAGGCAGAACAAGCTCAACACCGCTAGCGAGGAAGCTTGATACCAACTGAAGAAAGCTAGAAATCAGCTGAGGAGCATAAAAACAAAGGTGCTAGTCCCTCAAGAAAGAGGCAAAGACTCAACACAACTAGCTACCAAAAATGCTCCGAACCAACTGTTACCAGCTCGAAAACGCAGCAGCGAGCAAACTCCCCCTCGAATGGTACACACAACCAGGAACTCTCCCCCTTAGTTCAACTCGGAAAATACATGATTTATCAAAATTTTCTCCACCTTATTTGAACACAGAAGGCTCTCATGATTTGGCAATATTTTCTCCCCCTTAGTTGAAAATGCACCATCAAGCAAAACTCCCCCTTCCAAAATGCATATGAGTCAGATATGCAAGTTAGCAGCTTCAGAAATATAGTCGATAGAATATGAAGATGCGGAACAAAGTGCTGATCCGATGACTCATTAAAATGCACAGAATGCTGGCAAAGGCTCAAACTGATCACCAAATACGAAATATGAATATGTGAGCAAAGTGAGCAGTTTTTAGCCAAAAAGGTATTCACCATCAAAATAGCACCAAACATGTATAGACAGGAAGTCAAACAAGTGCTAAACATGTATACAAGGTGAACTACCCCTAGCACAGTTCAACCATCATGCTATAGAGTGAAACATAAACTTGTGTATCCAAATTTTATCGGAGTTGCAGCGGTTAAAGTACACAAATTCAAATTTCAGCATGTGATTGCGAGAGGTTGAAAGCTTGTCATTGCCTAACTTTTCAACTGTGCGAAGCCTATGCAGAAGCAATCAGAAGCTTAAAGCAACAGTTTCGGTCATACACTACACGACTCAAGTTTAACTCAAAGTGCAATGAGAAACAGTCTCGAAACTGTGATGTGCTGGCAAGCAATCCCATCTCGATCTTTCCAATTCACTTAACTTGGTTCAAATTTTATCTCAGAATATGAACATACCAAGCAAGTGAATGACTCAGAACTAGAGACATAGCAACCTAGCATATATGTAAAGCACGAGTGAATTCTACACATCCTACACATGCTAGTTGCTTATCTCAGTGGTGAACAATTTCAAGTTTTATGTTCATTAAGCAGGTTCACCATTCAAAAATAGCTCAGCTCACAACATGCATTTGTGATCAGAAAGAGCATAAGCTACAAGCATCATCATAAAGCATCAGAGCAAATACTATAGAGCATAGCCACATTCTAAAGATTATATTCATGAAGCTCTGAATGTAAATATGCAAGATGAAATGCAAAGATGCATGAAGAAACCAAATGAAAAACACAAAGTCAGTTTATATTACACGAGTCAAAAAGTTTCCCCCATCTAAAAGGGGAAACACACACCAAGCTCACCTCTCAACCAAGCAAAAGTTGATTGGTCCAAAGGCTTGGTGAAAATATCAGCCAACTGATGATGAGTATCGACATGGCGAAGGTCGATATCACCCTTCTCATAGTGGTCTCGCAGAAAATGAAAGTGCACATCAATGTGTTTGGTCTTAGAGTGCAGCACGGGGTTCTTAGCAACGCTAATTGCACTCGTGCTGTCACAAAGCAAAGGAACGCGAGAAAAGCTCAGACCAAAATCACGCAAAGTGGCCATCATCTAAAGCAACTGGGAACAGCAGCTACCCGCAACAATATACTCAGCCTCTGTGGTAGATTGGGCGACACTAGACTGCTTGCGAGAAGACCATGATACAAGAGAAGAACCAATAAACTGACAAGTCCCAGAAGTGGACTTGCGATCAATACGGCAACCAGCAAAATCGGCATCAGAATAACCGCAAAGGGAGAGGGTGGAGGAAGCAAAATACCAAATCCCAAACTCTGGAGTGAAGCATAAGTACCTCATAATGCGCTTGACCGCCTGACGGTGAGAAGTGCGCGGCGACGACTGAAATCGCGAGCACAGACATACCGCGAACTGGATGTCCAGGCGTGTCACCGTCAGGTACAGCAGCGACCCGATCATACTCCGGTACTCCTTCTGGTCCACAGCTTCTCCATCCACATCCGCATCTAGGGCCACCATGGTCGGCATGGGTGTTGGAAGAGGCTTGGCCTCACCCATGTCGAACTTCTTCAGGATGTCCGTAGTATACTTGCCCTAGTGCACGAACATCCCCTCTGGGGATTGCTTGATTTGCAACCCGAGAAAAAACGTCAACTCGCCCATCATGCTCATCTCAAACTCCCTGCTTATAGTGTCTGCAAACTTGGTAACCAAAGCGTGAGAAGAACCATCGAAAATGATATCATCCACGTAAATCTGGACCAAGAGAGTGTCATTGCCTTGCTTGAGGAGAAAGAGCGTTTTGTCCACACATCTCATTTTAAAACCCTTAGTAAGCAAAAAGGTTTTCAACCTATCATACCAGGCTCTAGGGGCTTGTTTCAAATCATATAAAGTTTTGTGAAGTTTAAAAACATGGTTTGGAAACTTGGGATTTTTGAAACCGGGGGGTTGTCTCACATACACTTCCTCTTCTATGTAGCCGTTTAAGAAGGCACTCTTGACATCCATTTGAAAAAGTTTAAATCCCTTGGATGCAACAAAAGCCAAGAGTATCCTAATTGCCTCCAAACGAGCTACAGGAGCAAAAGTCTCCTCATAGTCTATCCCCTCCTTCTGACTATACCCCTGGGCTACTAGTCTGGCCTTGTTTCTCACAACATGGCCATCCTCTCCTTGTTTGTTTTTGAAAACCCATTTTGTCCCAATAGGATGACACTCAGGAGGAGGAGGAAGAAGAACCCAAACCTGATTTCTTTCAAAATTTTCTAACTCCTCATGCATGGCATTGACCCAATCTAGATCAGATAAAGCGTGTCCAACATCTCGGGGTTCAAAATCAGCAACAAATGCAGAATGAGCAAAGTGAGAGATTTGTTGTGACCTTGACCGAGTGACACGTTCGCCGATGCTGCCGATCATCTGTTGAGGCGGGTGTTGGCGCTGGATATGTCGTGGCGCCTCCCGAGCAGAAGTGATCTCCCCCTCAACAGCAGCTGGTGCCTCCCCGGGTACAAAAGGTACCGCTCGGGGTGGCGGATCCCACGGCCCCCAAGTCGAAGAAGAAGGATCGGGGCCGTGAGTCATAGTAGAAGCCGCTCTTTGTGGCACAACAGGTGGAGGTGGTGCTGGGTCATCCATCCTTTCAACACCTTCTTCCTCATCATCAAAAAGAGGCTCGCTAACCTCATGATCACCTGCACGCTCAAAACGAGAAGAAGGACAAACCATGGTCTCGTCGAAGGTGACATTGGATGTCTCCATGACTCGGTTAGTATTAAGGTTAAGTACACGATATGCATGAGTATGAGTGCCATAACCCAAAAATACACCGTCAGAAGAACGAGACTCAAACTTGTCCAAGTTGCCCTTTTTGAGTATAAAACAATGGCAACTGAAGACTCTAAAATAACTCACCTTGGGCTGTCTTCCAAAACACAAATCATAAGAAGTCTTTTTCAAGAAGGCTCGGAGAAAAATGCGATTGGAAATGTAGCATGCAGTGCTCATAGCTTCGGCCCAATATCGCCTAGGAGTCTTATTCTCATCGAGCATCGTCCTGGCCATCTCTACAAGGGTCCGATTCTTCCTCTCTACAACACCATTTTGTGGCAGTGTGTAGGGAGAAGAAAACTGATGCTCTAAACCCAAAGAGTTACAAAACTTCTCAAAATCCGAATTCTTGAATTCGGAAACATTATCACTCCTAATAGCTCGCATCGAGTTCAAAGGGAACTCGTTCTGAAGACGCAAAATCAGATTGCGGGCAAAGGAGAAAGTCTCGGTCTTCTCAGCTAAAAAGAAGACCCACGAATATCTCGAAAAGTCGTCAACAACAACAAGCACGTACCACTTCCCCCCAACCGAGCTCACCCGAGCCGGACCAACAAGGTCCATGTGCAAAAGCTCTCCAGGGCGCTTAGTCATGACCTGAGCCACTGGATGGTGGGGAGCGGCTACCATCTTCCCATGTCTACAAGAATGGCAAACAAGATCCTTCTCCATGGATAACTTGGGCAATCCTCAGATTAGTCCAAGTGAACTAAGTCTTGCAAGCAAGTCGAATCTCAAATGTCCTAGTCTCCTATGCCACTTTCAAAGATCAGAGGAGGAGGGTCCAGCCAAAAGACAACGAGAAACTCCAAATGACTCTGAGAAATCCACACGAAAGACTTTCCCAAAGGGCGAAATCACACAAACAGGATTGCCCTGAGGATCCAAAATACGACTGAGATTCGGCTTAAAACGAATCTCATAGTCGTCATCAAAGAGTTGCAAAACAGAAAGAAGGTTAAAATGCAAGTTAGAAACAAGAGCAACATCGCGCAACACAAAGTGCTCATTATCTCGCACCGACCCACAAGACAACACCTTACCTTTGCTATTGTCACCGAAGATGATAAACTCCTTTCCAGCGACTGGACTAAGACTGGAGAACCACTTGACGTTTCCGGTCATGTGCCTCGAACACCCGAAATCCACCAACCAAACGTTCTCCAATCGTTTTACCTGGGAGGTGTCGTCATCGTTGTCGTCGTTCCGAGGGATCTCCTCCAGCTCGCCGTCGACCTCCTTGCCGAGGGCCATGGTGCAGAAGCCCTCGTCGTCGGCGAAGAAGCAGAGGCCGTTGAGCTTGTCCTCGATCCTCTTCTTCTTCTTGGACTCGTCGTCGCTTGAGGAAGCGGAGTCGTCATCTGAGTCGTCGACGTCGCTGAGTGTGGCGAAGAATGCACGCTGCTCAGCCTAGGCCTTCTCCAAGTACTTCGTCTTGATGTACTCCTTGTTGAAGCCGCCCTTCCGCTTGTGCTTCGCGGGGACGTACTTCTCCTTGCGCTTGCCGGAGCCGTACTTGTGCCCATGATCTGCCTTGCCAAAGGTCTGCTTGTTCTTCTTCGGACAATTGGCAATGAAGTGGTTGGGGTCGCCGCACTCGAAACAGCCCGAGCATCCTCCTCCGCGGCGACGGTTCATGCGGTTGTTGTGGAACCGCGAGAACCGGTTGGCGAGCAATGCCAGCTCGTCATCCCCCATGAACTCCAGCTGCTCCTCTATGACAGAAAGAAGAGAAGAAAGTGCAAAGCCTCCAGAGCTGTTAGCAGAAGAGCCAGAAAGCAAAGCCATCGACGGGCCAGAAGGATTCTCATAAGAAGCCCTCGCCATGGCATCTATCTCACTAGACTTGAGCTTACTGAAGAGCTCATCGCACGTGAGGGTCTCATAGTTAGGTGATTCGATGATCGCCTGAACCTTGGAATCCCACACCGATCGATCAAGAGTATGGAGTAGCTTGAGAGCTCTCTCATGATCGTCGAAAGACAACAGCTCCTTGTTAGCCCTCATCCTGTTGACAATCACCTGAAAGCGAGCGAACAAACTTTCTATGCTCTCGCCAGGCATGTGTTGAAAGTTCTCATACTCTCGCTTGAACAACTCGTAGAGACGGGGTTTGACTTGAGTGGTTCCCTCATGGAAACGCATGAGGGTAGCCCAAATCTCCCGAGCCGTAGCGAGGTGAGAAACGCGATCAAACTCACTCATGCTCAGATATGAGAAAAGAGCATTACAGGCTCGGCTATTGGCATCGTGCTCATCAATCTGATGCTGAGTAGCACGAGCAGCCAATACGACGTAATTGGCAGAGTTGCAAATATCCCAGATGGAAGCACCCAAACTCTGCAGATAGGCCGACATGCGTATCTTCCAATACGCATAGTTCGTCCCATCGGAAAACGACGGTTTGCCCATGCCGCGATCCATGTCGCCTTCTGTGGATCTGGAACCGGCTATGGTGGAAGATCCTTAACCCGCTCCGATACCAATTGAAGGACCGAGAATGCAATAGCAAGGCGACTAGAGGGGGGGGGGGGTGAATGGGAGCTCAAAAATTTCTCTCGAAACTTTGGCCTTTGTCCCACAAATCAACCCCCAAGAGCTTCGATCAAAACCGTGATGCCCACGACCCTTGGAAGAGGGTGGATGATCCCTAGGATCACAGCGAGGCACCACAAGGCGATAGCAATCCAAAATCCAAAAGCACCGGCACTAGTTCGATGTCTAGAAACTGAGTCCCAAACATAGATTGAAGACTACGTCGGGAAATCCCCAAATACCGATGCTAACAAGTAGCAAAGATACCTAGAGAGGTTCCTAGGTGAACTACAGGACCAACCGAGAAGTCCGGAAACCAAGTGAAGAAGCCGGGAGAGCAAACACACTGAAACTCAACACACAGCCGACTCCCGGACTGTCCGCCAGTACGGTCCCGGACTGTCCGGCTCAATCGCGGACTGTCCGCCGGCAAAAACCCCTGAAACAGCACAGTTGCTGCAAGTCCCCTGGACGTTCCCGGACTGTCCGCGAACTCCAACGGCGGACTGTCCGCCGGTCACTCAAAACCAAATTGGCCAAAGAACACAGCCACTGGTCCGGCTGATCCCCGATGCCCAGACTGTCCGCCGGTCAGATGGCGGACTGTCCGCGGTCGACCAGAGAGGGCGATTTCGGTCGCCCTCAACTCAAATCCTCCCAAATTCGAATCAAACCCAAATCCCTTGTTCCCAAACTTGGAGAAGATGATCACGAGGTAGTTGCAAGACTATCCCAAAGAAATCATCCGCTCAAATCAACTCAATCACCGGGAAATCGAAAGGGAAGGTGTATGAACAAAAAAGCGCCACGAAAACAAAATCAACCCGATCTACTTGTTCGTGAGGAGTTAGATGAATTCCTTCGGTGGAAATGATCTCCTCACTATAAAGAACAAGTTGATTCAAACGGATTTCGCAATGACGCAGTAGAGAGGGAGATCGAGTGACGGGAAAATCGTGGAGAAACGAAGAACGTGAAGAACACGTACAAAACGCGAATCAAGTCATCGATCTGCAACCGTGTGGCTACCACACGCTACAATAGTGAGATTACGGTCTCACTTCCTCAAAATCTCCAGTACACAGAGGTATGGTTCTCTGCGGATCTCAGTTGCTACAGCACGAGATTGGGAGAGTAGGAAAACCTAGAAGGCAAAGAGCAAATGGCTGAGAGAGAATGGGAGAAGGGTGTCTCCCTCTACTTATCCTAATTCTAATTCCTACTCTACCCCTCACTAATTACAGAGCGAACCAGCTAAACCCTAGGGTTATTCTGGACCAACTCGAAGATGCTGGTGATCCGACGGCCATGCCCGCACAACTGGTAGGGTTGCCTCGACGCAACCTCACCGATTGCTGCCACGTGCCGCCTCCGCTCTGACCGTCCTTTTCCCGGACTTCGCCCCCGGTTTTGAGGCCCAAACCAGGAAACCAGCCTTCATGACCAACCCCCGGTTTTGAGGCCCCAAACTGGGAAACCAGCCGTCCATCGCCTGAGTTTTGTGGCCCAAACTCAGAAACCCGCAGCACCCAGGTTTTGAGGCCCAAACCTGAAAACCGTCCTCAGCCCGAGTTTTGTGGCCCAAACTCGGAAACCATCAGCGCCCAGGTTTTGAGGCCCAAACCTGGAAACCGTCCACTCGGTGGTTTTTTCTGTGGCTCAACCACCAAACCGAGCCGTAGAGGAGATGCACCGCCCGTGCACGCCGTCCACCGACATGTGTCCCCAGGTCCTCGACCCAAGCAACACCGTGCCCGCAAGTCTTCGCTCGTCACTGTCCCAGGCTGTCAGCCACCACAGCTGATCCTCAGGCCACCGGTCCCTCAGTCCAAGCCTCACGTCCGCCCTTCGCCACTCTTGGTCCATCGGCACGGCACGTCTCTACTTGACCTTCACCTTGCCTTTGATCACTGTATCCGTGCTTGACACCTGCACAACACAAGCCAAAGAACATGCACATTATCCCAGTTGACAATCACACATCACTCAGAGACTCGGCATACACCCATGTATCCGCAGTGTCGACCTTCCCAATGGTGAAGCCCTTCTTAATGAGGAAGTCCCGGAGGCGCTCGTACCACGCTCTAGGGGCTTGTTTGAGCCCATATAGCGCCTTGGACAACTTATAAACATGATTAGGATATCTAGGGTCTTTAAACCCGGGAGGTTGATCAACATAGACTAGTTCATTTATGAAGCCATTTAAAAATGCACTTTTCACATCCATTTGATATAAATTAATGTCTTGATGTGATGCTTATGCAAGGAGGATACGAATGGCTTCGAGTCTTGCAACCGGTGCAAAGGTCTCTCCAAAATCCAATCCTTGAACTTGAGAGAACCCCTTTGCCACTAGTCTTGCCTTGTTTCTAACAACCTTGCCTTGATCATCTTGCTTGTTCCTAAACACCCATTTTGTTCCAATGACTCTTGCGCCTTTTGGTCGCTCTTCAAGTGTCCAAACTTGGTTGCGGGTGAAGTTGTTTAGTTCTTCATGCATGGCATTCACCCAATCCGGATCACCTAGAGCTTCATCTACAATGGTAGGCTCAACAAGAGAAACAAAGGAGTGATGTTCCATAAATAAAGCAAGTTTTTGAGATCGAGTCATTACACCCCTTGTCGGACTCCCTATGATGAGATCTTGAGGATGAGCTTGTAGTAGAGGAGTAGTCCTTCGATCAACCACTTGAGGGGCCGCTTGTGGAGCACCAACATCTTGAGCTTGTACCATCATTTGATCATGGGATACATGAGTATCTTCATTTGGATCTCTCCCATCTTTGTCATCATCAAGTGGTACATTGGATGAGGATGGCTTGCCAATGACTTGCACATCATCATCTTTAGGCTTGATGGCTCCAATCGCCATGTTCTTCATTGCTTCCCTCAATGGTTCATCACCTACATCATCAAGATTTTCATGCTCTCCTTGAGACCCATTAGATTCATCGAATTCCACATCATATGTTTCTTCTACCATCCCGGTGGCATGGTCGAATACTCGATATGCTATGGACTTCAATGAGTAACCAACAAGAAAACCAATATCACATCGGCGTTGAAACTTCCCTAGGTGTTGGCGCTTCTTGTAGATGTAGCATTTGCACCCGAACACTCTAAAGAAGGATACATCCGTCTTCTTGTTGTTGAGTAGCTCATAGGGGGTCTTGCAAAGGAGACGATGGAGGAACAGCCGGTTTGATGCATAGCAAGCGGTGTTGATTGCTTCCGCCCAAAATCTTTCCGGTGTAGAGTACTCATCTAACATTGTCCTTGCTAGGGTGATTAGAGTCCGGTTCTTCCTCTCAACTACCCCATTTTGTTGTGGTGTGTAGGTTGCGGAGACTTCATATATGCTTGATCCCAACTTCATCACAATATTCTTCAATGTGGGTGTTGTCAAATTTCTTTCCGTTGTCACTTCTAATCTTCTTGATCTTCACATCAAATTCATTTTGGGCTCTCTTGGCAAACTTCTTGAATGAAGGGGTTGCTTCGGATTTGTCATGTAGAAAGAATACCCAAGTGTATCTTGAATAGTCATCAACAATCACTAGGCAATAGAGATTTCCACCCAAACTAGCATATGTTGTTGGCCCAAATAGATCCATATGAAGAAGTTCCAACTCTCTTGATGTTGATACAAAGGCTTTGGTTGGATGAGTGTTTGCAACTTGCTTACCGGCTTGACATGCACTTCACAATTTGTCATTCTCAAATTTGACATCCTTCAAGCCTCTAACCAAGTCCTTCTTCAAAAGCTTGTTGAGAGTGTTCATTCCCACATGAGCCAATCTTCTATGCCATAGCCAACCAAGTGATTGCTTAGTGAACAAACATGTCTTCAAGTTGGCATCTTCGGAGGAGAAATCCACTAGATAGAGATTGTTGTATCTAAAGCCTTGGAAGATCACTTGTGCATCATCTTTCTTGGACACAACCACTTCTTTGTCGGTGAATAAGCATTGAAAGCCAAGATCACAAAGTTGTCCAACGGATAACAAGTTGAAGCTCAAGGATGCAACAAGGAGCACATTGGAGATGGTATGGTCATTTGATATAGCCACTTTGCCCAATCCTTTGACATTGCCCTTTGAGTTGTCACCAAATGTTATCTTTTCTTTGTCATCGACATTCTCTTCTAGTGAGGTGAACATCCGGGGATCGCCGGTCATATGTTGTGTGCAACCACTATCAATTACCCAATGTGATCCACCGGTCTTGTAGTTCACCTACACACATAAGAAATCAAGCTTGAGCTTTCGGGACCCAAACTTGTTGCGGTCCCTTAACCTTCTCAACTAGTGACTTAGCAACCCATATTTGCTTCGGCCTATTCTTATTAGGTGGCCCCATAAACATTACTTTCATTTTGCCACTAGAATCTTGTCTAAGCATGTAGTGAGCATTGAAAGCAAAGGGCCTAGCATGCTTGGGCAAGGGTGTGGGTTTTGGCTCCTCGCAATCATGAGCAAAGTGTCCTTCCTTTCCACACTCATAGCATCTCCCAATCTCCTTCTTCTTTGGCTTTGTGATGCTCTTGTGTTGCTTCATCTTCTATTCAAGAAAGCCAATGTCATTTCTATTTGTCTTCATGACGGTGTTCATGAGTAGCTCACTTTGAAGACATTGGCCCTTGGTAAAGTTCCTCAATCCGGTGGTGAGGTGCTCTTTTTCCTTCTTGAGCTTGTCATTTTCTTGTCGGAATTCCAATTGAGATGGTGTCATTTTGTAGTCCCTCTCCATCTTCAATCTCTTATTCTCTTCTTTTAGCATATCTAGCTCAAGTGTCATGCTATAGTCATCATCATGAGTTTGAATGATAACTTTCTTGGTGGTTGTAAGCTTCTCTAGATCAACCTTGAGCTTTGCATTCTCATTCTTGATCTTGACATAGTCATCATAGTGATCGGCCTCAACCACTTTCTTGCCCTTGCCACTAGCACTTTGCTTATCGTGCTCACTAACCAAGTCCTCACACGATGTTGCTATGTCACACTTAACAACAAGGTTAGGAGCATCATGTGTCTCATGTGAAAGCATATCATAAGCAATGGTGAGAGTATCATAATCTACTTTCACTTGAGTGTATTGTTCTTTGAGCAAAGTATGACTAGTGGTAAGATCACTATGCACCTTATCAAGTTTTTCATTTTTAGCTTTGAACTCCTTATTAGAGGACTTGAGCTCCTTGATGGATGATGACATGGTAGCAAGTTCATTTTTCAACTCATCACTATCATGCATAGCATTGTCATATTTTTCAACAAGAGCCTCATTATCACGAACAAGCCTTTCATTTTTAGCTCTAGTCTTTCTTATGATTTTAGTGTAGTCATTTAGAAATTCAACAAGTTCATCATAAGAAGGAGCTTTGAACTCTCCATCACTATCATCATCACTAGAGTCATCATCGCTTTGTACCTTCCGGTCACCCTTTGCCATGAGGCATAGGTGTGTAGAGGATGATGGCGGCGGCGGTGGTGGTGTAGAAGACCCAATCACTAGAGCGGCCACCTTCTCCTTCTCATCATCACTATCTTCATTGGATGAGCCACCGGAGGAGTCAATGTCGGTGAGCCAATCACCAACAATGTAAGCCTTGCCACCTTTCTTGTGGTATTGCTTCTTCTTCTTGCCATCCTTCTTGTATGGCTTCTCACTCTTCTTCTCATCTTCGCTAGATGAGTCATATTTCTTGCCCCTTTTCTTGTTCTTGTAGCTCTCTTTCTTGGGCTTGGGGCATTGATGAGCAAGATGGCCAAGGTCTCCACAATTGTAGCAATCCATTTTGGAGATTGGTCTTCTCTTGCTACTAGTGAAGAACTTCTTCTTTTTTGAGTCAAAGTTGACTCCATTCTTGTGAAGCTTCTTCAAAATCTTGGTGGTCTTCTTCACTATGAGAGCAATGTTGGAATCATCTTCATCATCACTTGTGCTCTCATGATGCACCTCAATAGCCTTGGACTTGCCTTTCTTGTCATGGCTTGCTTTGAAGGCCAAGTCCTTCTTCTTGTCGGTGGAAGAGCCACCACTTGGTGTGATGTGCATGTACATATCATGAGCATTGATCTTCCCCAATACTTGTGTTGGTGTGGATGTGGAAAGATCACCTTGATGTAGCACCGTCACAATGTGTCCATACTTGTCAATTGTAAGGACACATAGTATCTTCCTCACAACATCGGATGGTTGCATTTGTGTGAGGCCAAGACCATTGAGCTCCTCTACAAGAACATTCAAGCATGAGTACATTTCATTGGCATTTTCATGAGCAAGCATTTCAAAGGAATTCAGCTTTTGCATAACCAAATGATAACGCTCCTCATGCTCACTCTTGGTTCCCTCATGGAGCGCACAAATGTTATCCCATAGTTCATGGGCATCCTTGTGGTTCCGGACGCGGTTAAACACATCCTTGCAGATGCCTCTAAAGATGATATTTTTGGCCTTTGCATTCCACTTCTCATTTTCTTCCTCATGAGGGGTTAAGCTTGTACCCTCCTTAGGCTTGGAAAAGCCGGTGATTGCGGCTTGGCGGCATTTAACATCTACCGCTTCAAGGTACAGCTCCATACGGATTTTCCAATATGGAAAGTCGTCTCCCTCGAACATGGGAGGTGGTCCATCACCCCCGGACATCTTAACTCTAGGCGGTTAAGCCTAAATCGAGAGCACGAGGCTCCGATACCAATTGAAAGGATCAAGATGCCCAAGAGGGGGGGGGGGGGTGAATTGGGCTTTTCTAAAACTTTTTGCGATAATTAAATCCTAACAAGCCCAATTAACCCCCTATTGCCTAGAAGTATGTTTCACTAGAATCAACCGCACAAAAGATCAAAGCTATGACATTTCTACTCTACCATGGCAATTCAAATATAGATGAACAATAAGTAAATTGTGGAATTGAATTGCTCAAATGTAAATGCATAAGTAGAGAGAGTAGAGATGACACGACGATCTTTTTTCCGAGGTATCGAGGTGTCGGCACGCTCCCCTAGTCCTCGTTGGAGCACCCGCGCAAGGGTATTGCTCCCCCTTGATCCGCGCAAGGATCAAGTGCTCACTACGAGCTGATTCTTCGCCACTCCGGCCCGGTGAATCGCTCACTACCGGTCACAACATGGCTTGGGTCATCCACAATGCCTTCGGATGATCACCAAGCTCTCCGATCGCCACCAAGCCGTCTAGGTGATGCCGATCACCAAGAGTAACAAGCAAGAACTCTCACTTAACCAACGCAAGGCTAATGAGATGGGTGGATGCACACTTGTTACTCTCTACTCACTAATGAGGTGTTTGATCACTCAATTATCAACTCTCTCAACCTCACTAGGCCTCTTGCACTTACTTGGAATCACAATGTGTTTGGCAACCTTTCAAATGAGCAAGAGTAACAACATGAATGAGGGGAGGCATATTTATACCCCCCAACTCAAAACATGCACGAAGGGGTAAGTCCAGCCAGTTACACACTGACCGAACGCACCTATCGGGGTGACCGGACGTGTCCGGTCAGTGCCTAACGGCTACATGACGTTAGGCCTGACACCTGTATGATGAACTGACCGGACGCACCCATGCGTCCGATCACCACTGACCGGACGCGTCCGGTCATCAAATTCCCTCTCTGGAACCTCTCTGGACGCGACCGGATTCACCCCCTGGTGCGTCCGATCGATTTCTGAGGGCGAGTCCGATCACAGCAAGACAATCCCCTCAGCCAGAACCACTGACCGGACACATACCCTAGCATTCGGTTCCTAGGGTTCGAGCGTCCGGTCATCATTTGAAGTTCAAAACGACTTCGGTTTGCGACGCTCCCTTCATGAACTTTCTTCCTTATGATCTTAGGGACATTTCTAAGCTACCTAGGGCTTTGGTTAACAAGTGTGCACCACACCTAACTCAAAAGTCTCACCTAGGTCAAGCTACCCATTCAAACCCCCCTTAATAGTATGGCCAAAGAGAAAACAAAGACCTATGCTACTCTAAGTGTCCTTCAACACCAAATGACACTTAGAACTAGCCTATCACCGTCTTCGTCGTCCAACCTTTGAAAACCGAACGAATTCCATCAATAAGGGGACATGAATACCATAGTGTCCTTACGATCATCATTACCATGACCTAACTTAACTGTTTCTGCAAAACACACGTTAGTCATAGTAATTTACCGTTGTCATCCAATCACTGAAACCCACTGGGGGCCTTGATGCTCACACTCAACATGGTTGGACTTATCCTTGCCACCTCTTCTTTCTTGCGATGAGGCTGGAGACTCATCCCTGCCACCTGTCCTTCTTGTGATGAGGCTAGAGAGCAACCCTTTCATCATCATCATCATCATCATCATCATCATCGACTAACCAAATATTTTGTCATAGACTACCTCATATCTAGATGTGGCGGTCTCTCTCGCACATGGCCCTCAAGGCATCGAAAAGTTCCCCAAGCCTCAACATCTCTAGCACTGATGTCATTACCGTCATCGCCAGATATTCCAAACTCCTCTCCATTGCACCTTGAAAGTGCATTCGCCCCCATTGTGGGTTTTGGCTAATTAATGACAATCAAATTAGGGACTAACCGGTTTATAAAAGCTGTATGCAGGTGTTAGTCCTAGAAAGATTTGAAATGTTGTAATCTCGTGAACAAAGCACGTTTGGATACATTTGGACATAAAGATGCCTAGCTCAAGTGGTAGTTTAAAATTTCAATTTTAAACTTGAGTTATAGGTAAGCCGGACTATCAAGAGGGTCACAAATTAGGTTGGCTAGATGTGGAGAAAAGTGCTCAAATCGACTAACTAAAGTTTGCTTGAGAGACACCGCACAAACACGAACACATGGAGGGTTTTCTGTGCGGGCGGTAGTACCGACCATGGGTGGTCGGTAGTACCGCCCGTGGCTGTTCTGCGCGCTGCTCTAACATGCTCTCTGTTCGTGCTCAAAATGACCTGGCGGTAGTACCGCCATAAGGTCGGTACTACCGCCCTCGGTGGTACCGACCCAGGTCGGTAGTAAGCTCAGTTTCACAGACCTCTCTGTTCGCTCACGAAATGACCTGGCGGTAGTACCGCCATAAGGTCGGTACTACCGCCCTCGGTGGTACTGACCCTGGTCGGTAGAAAGGTGGTTTTGCGAAGCTCTCTGTGTTGGTCAAAAATGGCCGGGCGGTAGTACCGCCATAGGGCCGGTACTACCGCCCCCGGTGGAACCGACCCAAGCCGGTAGTAACCAAGTTTTGCAGGGCTCTCTGTGCTGACTCAATTTTGACTTGGCGGTAGTACCGCCATAGGGCCGGTACTACCGACCCTCGGTGGTACCAACCCTGGTCGGTAGTAACTGAGGGACTGAGTCCCTTTTCTGCGGAGCTCTCTGTTCGCGACCATTTTGGCCTGGCGGTAGTACCGCCATAGAGCCGGTACTACCGCCCCTCGGTGGTACCGCCCCGCGGGCGGTAGTTGACTTTAGGTCAGTTTCAGATCTGAGTGACCGTTAATGACTGGTCAGTGACCGACCATGGGTGGTCGGTACTACCGACCAGCCTTGGGACTGGGGTACTATTTATAGCCCTCCACTTGACTTTTGACGGTGACCCACTCATTCCATTCATTCATTGCGACCTACTTTCAGACAAAGCTCTCTCCAAGCATTGACTACTCCCCTCTCTCTCCCCCTTTGCTCCTAGATTCATTCCCTTGCAAGATTTGAGCTAGGGAAGTGAGATTAGAGAGTGAGAAGCTTCGATCTATGACTTGAGCACTTGGTTTCCATCTAGCCAGCTTGATTTGTGTCTATTACTCTTGAGCTCGTTGAGCTATAGCCGGTTAGGTGTTCTTCGTGGTAGCCCGTATTGATTCACTTGTGAGGGCTCCCCGAAGTGTTTGTATTACCCCTGTGATTTCTAGTGGAAAAACTCGAGTAGCCTTTGTGGTTGCTTGAGTGAGGCAAGGAGGTGAAATAGACTCCGACCTTTGTGGTCACCTCAACAACGAGGACGTAGGCACTCCTTAGTGGATTGGCCGAACCTCGGGATAAATCGCGTGTCCCTTGTGCTTGTTGTTGTCTCTACTTTGTATATTACGCTTGTTGTTGTGTTCTTCGTGTTCTTCCTATCCCTAACTCTTTCTTAGGTCGGGAAGGCTCGATCTACATCAAGGGAAGCAACCAAGGCTCGGTGAGAGTAGTTTACTATCGGTCATACTTAGGGAAGTGGGGCTAGATTCTTGTATTACTTTCATAGCTCACATACATCGGATTTGTAGTTCCTTTTAGGATCCCCGGTTGTGTCGTTTGTTTCTGTCGGTAGTACCGGTGTTTTGCACCCGGTAGTACCTACCCAAACAAACCGGCCTTTCCGGTTGTTATCTAACTACATCTCTTAGTTTGTGAAGTTTCAGATTGTTTAAAATCACCTATTCACCCCCCTCTAGGCTGATTTGATCCTTTCACACCTGGGCAAAACTAACTGAGAATCAAAAGAATCGGAATCAAAACCGAGGTAACCGAAACTGAAAAAATCAGTTACCACTTGGGTTCTTACTTCTGATGAACCAAAGTTTGTCTGGATATATTGGTTTTTAGGCTCGGTTATTCGGACTTTCTGAGATGCAAATGAGGCCCAATAACCAGCCTAGCCCATATATGTCCATTGGTATATGTTGTTTCTAGAAATCAGAATCGTAACTTCCTAACCCTAAGGTCAGCAACAACAACTCTTGTGAGGCCATGAATCTCTCGACTCGCGTTGTCTCCTAGAGTCCCGATCTCAGGTCCCTGCTCCCCGATCTCGATCCCAGCCATGCGTTGTTGGTAAGAATAATAGCTAAGTACAGTGTAGGTTTGGACTTGGTCATGTGTGCCTACTTCTTATTGGATTGAGCCCATGTAAGTGTTATATGTGATATGAAGATCTGGTTGCCAAGGCATCAAGAATGATGAGATGACATACACGTTTAGAAATCTTGTTCCCCTTCTGCTCTTCACCTCTCCCAAGTTCATGTTGCTGGGGTACTTGTTTCTTCTCGAAGTCCAAACTCTAGTTCCTGTTGCTGCTAACACAACTATAATAAGGACTTGTTTGTTTCTATGGCTAAAATTTTTAACAAAAAGTGTAAGACTAAAATTTTAGCCATGGAATTCAAACAAGTTGGCAAAAGTTAACTAATTGACAAAATTTTTGCTATATTATTTTGCCTCTAAAGGTTGGTAAAAGATGGTTAAAAGTGCATTTACTCTCTTTATCTCTTCTCTCTTGCACCTTTTAGCCTATGGATCCAAAAATTCTAGACAAAAGTCAATAGTAAATAGGATCCGAACACAACCTAAATCTGTCACTAATCAGCTCAAGTGTTGAAACTAGTCCATCCTACACCATGTGTCCATGCCCGTCCAGGTCGGGCTAATCCGCGCGCGCCATGTCCATGCCTCAGGCCAAGCCTCCAAAGAAAAGCACAGAAAATGATTTATCTTTTTTTTTTAGTAAATCAAGAGGGGGCGTGTCCATGTTGCAAACTGTAAATAAAAGAGAAATGAATACAGGTACATGAAACTGAGCTATAGAGCTAACAGAGAAGGAGAGGGAGAAAATGAGCCAAGCTAGGGGAATTAAACAAGACTGTATGATTATCTTGTCCTAGAGCCATGGATGGGTATCTCCTTTTTTGTGTTGGTGTGGTGAATGAATCTACGGAAGCAACGGATCTTGTAGCTTTATTTACGCGCCGCCGATTCTTGGTCCTCGGCGGATGCTAGGCAACGACGGGCTTTGGGTTTTTGGCAAGTAAAGATGACGTTGACGTGTCCTAGGGTCATGCCGGCTTCTGTGAGGTTGAAGAAGGATAAGATAAGATGCAGCGGAACCCGTTCTTTCACGCTTCACGGAAAGGCGATCTCTTGCGGGGCATGGTAATCCTGATCTGAAGATGATTGCAGTGGCAAGCATGCCATTACCTGACTAATCCAATGTGCAAGCGTAGAGTACTTAAACCAGTGTTTTGTTTTGCGAGAGATGTTCAGCAGATTTCTCAGACTGACGGTCTGAACTCTGAACTCTGAACAGAGGAGAGCTAACAGCAGCCAGCAGAATCCAATCGACCATGCCGACCTCACAAAAAAAAAAAAAAAATTATGGCCTTGTTTAGTTTCCTCCAATTTTGCAAAATTGGCAAGATTCCTCATCATATCAATCTTTAAATATATGCAAGAAAAATTAAATGTAAGTAAAAAAATAATTAATTGTACTTTTAGTATGTACATGTCGAGATGAATCTTTGGAGTCTACGTAGTCCATATTTGGACAAAGTAGAAAAATTTTAACACACCTATCATTGTTCCGGCCCGTGACGCAGTCAGTTGGACTGTAGTAGTACCGAAAACCAACATCACGCCGACCTCTCTGACGTTTAGTAGAGAAGCTGAACCGCATCACGCCATTTTGCCATGGTTAGAAACCTGACTTTTCAATATTTGTAAAGTTTACAAATTAGTCAAATTCAATATTGATAAGCTATGTACTCCCTCCGTCCCTAAATAAGTGTCGCCGTTGGTGTGTGTGTGCCACGTGTTTGACTCAATTTGTAGAAAATATGTACAATATTTATATCTCCAAATAATTTTGTTAAAAAACTAGATGTAAAGATCTTTCCGATTATACTAATTACTTAGCATAAATATTAACATATTTTAATATATAATTGCCGGTAACTGTTTTTCGGGAAGCGAGAACGCCACTTATTTATTTAGGACGGAGGGAGTAGGTGTTTGTTTGCGAAGAGAGTAATTTGAACCTATCAAAGATCTTGCTCTTGCACCTCGAGGATTATATACTTTTCTTCGTTCCACTCAACAAGACATGAGAAATCGGAAACAACAATTATACCGCCCTACGGAATGGATCGCGGCGTTCAAGGAAAAAAAAATTAGAGAAACAAAGAAGAAGAATGTGTTGCAGCGATGTTGCTCGCTCGCTCACTCAATTTTGCATTTATCTACCGTTTTGGTGCTAGTATCTCCGCACCGCGCACCCTCTCATCCTCAAACCCTTCCCTTTACGTCTTTTAACCAGCAAGCAAGCAATCTTCCCCCAGCCAGGTGATTCCAAATCACCTCTCCCTCTTTCTCTCTCTTCCCCCGGTTTCTCCCTCCCCTCCCTCTCTGTGCATCAGACCTCATCAGTCCGCTCACCCCCTTCTCCATTCACACTCGCTCCCTATAGCCACTTTCCCCCATTGCCATTGGTGCCCCAATCCCAAGCTCAAAGTCTCAGGGGCTTCGTCCCAAGCAAGACCTGAATCCTCATGCCCCCACTAGCCTCACTCCGCTGCCACTCCCCTGCATTGCTATAAATCCCACTGCATCTTGCCTCTGGCCCATCTAATCCGCCAAGGAACCATGGCCCGAGCTCCTAAATCCACCGGCATTGCCCTCTCCCTGCTGCTGCTGGCAGCAGCCGCCGCGGCCACCGCCGCCGCCTCGGACCTCCCTCTCCTCAACTCCTCGCTTCCCGACCCCGCCGCCGTCGTCGCCGAGTTGCACAGGTACACACTTCACCCAAATTCAATTCAGTCTTTTTCAAGCTGTTGCTGCTGCAAACAAAGTTGCAGCCTTTAGAATCGAAAGGGTGGGTTCCGCTGATGCTGGATGTGATGATGCGCTGTCTCTCACGGGCAGCAAGGTGGCGACGTCGCGGCGGCGGATGCAGGAGGCCGCCGGCAGCGGCGGCGGCGGGTGCATGACGGGCAACCCAATCGACGACTGCTGGCGGTGCGCGGGGACGGACTGGCGGCAGGACCGGCAGCGTCTGGCGGACTGCGGCATCGGGTTCGGGCGCAACGCGCTGGGCGGCAAGGGCGGTCCGGTGTACGTGGTGACGGACTCCTCCGACCGCGACCCCGTGAACCCTTCCCCCGGCACGCTCCGGCACGCCGCGATCCAGGAAGGCCCGCTGTGGATCGTGTTCGCGTCGGACATGTCCATCCGGCTGAACGAGGAGCTGCTGGTGAACAGCTACAAGACGATCGACGGGCGCGGCGCGCGGGTGCACGTCGGCGGCGGCGGCGCGTGCATCACGCTGCAGTACGTGTCGAACGTGATCATCCACAACGTGCACGTGCACGACTGCGTGCCCGCGGGGGACGCCAACGTGCGGTCGTCGCCGACGCACTACGGGTGGCGGACGCGGTCGGACGGCGACGGCATCTCGCTGTTCGGCGCGCGGGACGTGTGGGTGGACCACTGCGCGCTGTGGCGGTGCGCCGACGGGCTGCTGGACGCCATCATGGGGTCCACGGCCATCACCGTCTCCAACAGCTACTTCGCGCACCACGACGAGGTCATGCTGCTGGGCGCCAGCGACGCCTACCTGCCGGACTCCGGGATGCAGGTCACCATCGCCTTCAACCGCTTCGGCCCCGGGCTGGTGCAGCGGATGCCGCGCTGCCGCCGAGGCTACTTCCACATCGTCAACAACGACTACACGTCGTGGGAGATGTACGCCATCGGAGGCAGCGCCAGCCCCACCATCAACAGCCAGGGAAACCGCTACATCGCGCCGGGGGACCCCAACGCCAAGGAGGTGAGAGCATCCGCTGCCGCCGATGCTCTGTTCTTCTTTCCTTGGGGGAGCAGAGCACGGCAGCAAACACGCACGTCTTTCCTCGCCTTGCCGTCTCCTGTCCTGGCTGCCCACAGTTGTCTTGTGTCTTTCCAATTGTTTTCTGTTTTTGCTCGGTTTTCGTTCTTTTAATTTGCAGCATATTGACCACTGCCCCAAGTACCAACCTTGTTTTGTGTTTTCCAAACTCAAAGTCGAGTCGTGAAAAAAAAGGCGTTACCAGACATTTCACAGCGTACAGTACTGTTTTTGAAAGAGGCCGTTTGTTGATGATGCCTGCGGTGCGGGGAATGTCTGGTGCATCTTCTTCATCCTTTTTTTTTTTTTCTTTTTTTGTCGCATCGCATCATGTTTTTCCCAATTGCCCAATCGGGGGTCCCGTCCAGTCTGCTGCCAGTGTTCCCGTCCCCAGCACCAGCAGCACCCGAGGCGCGCGCGTGCGGCGGCTGGCAGGAAAACAGCATGAGATTGTTGAAAAAAAAAAAGTTGATGAATGCGACGGTACGTGACGTGCAATGTGACATGGCATGGCAGGTGACGAAGCGGGTGGACACGGCGGAGGGGCAGTGGACAGGGTGGAACTGGCGGACGGAGGGCGACATGATGGTGAACGGCGCCTTCTTCGTGCCGTCCGGCGAGGGCCTGGAGGACATCTACGACAAGGCGTCCAGCACCGACCCCAAGTCGTCGGCGCTCGTCGACGCGCTCACGCAGAACGCCGGCGTCCTCGGCGATCCCAGGTACGCGGATCGCGTTTTCCTATCCTACCCCGTGAAGTCGTCAACTTTCGTGACTGCCGCCGCGGCAGGCGTCAGCAGCGCTAGTAGTAGCTTTTTTTTCTCTCCCTCTCTGCTGGAATTTGGAAATATCTCTCTCGGACGGGTGGACCCGGCGGCAACCACTGGTACGTGGGCCCGCGTAAGGACGCCCCCGCGCGTCTTTTTATACGCGGCCGCTTTTGTTAACTTCCTCCAACGGCCATCAGTCTGGGTCTGTTCTGAGTCTGGGCGAGAGAAATCTCCGGCGGAATTTGCCGTTCCGGCTCCCGCGTGGCGGAAAGCTGGAAACATCGACCTGAGCAAAAATGATCAGGGAAAACCCTTCCCATTCCCCTCCTTTTATGGCTTTCCCCGATCCATCATCGCTCCTGACGAGAGGGCCCGATCCAGTTCGAGGAGTACAGTACAATTCACTGCAGAGGAGGAGGAGGCTCATCCATCGGCAGCTCGGGACCCAGGCCTACCGGTTGGCATTCCCCCTCCACCAGATCGACCAGACCCAGCAGCGGTGGTTGTGGCCTCGGCCTGGGTCCTTGACGACAACAAATGCAAGTGGTAGTCTGTCTGGCCGTGCTCTCAACAGAGTCAAGACAGATCAGGCTTGGCAGAGGATCAAATAAACTCCCTAGAATGTACTGTACCTAGTTCATTAATATAAATACGGAGTAATCTATATAGGCGGTGCATTACTACCACCAGATTAACTAAACACCGGGAACAAAGTGATTTTGTCCTCTATAGTAGAGTAGCAGTAGTAGTGCCCCAGAATTTGTCTAATCTCATGAGTCAAGTAGGCTAAGTGCGTACTACATACATCGCTAGAGATTAGTAAGACTAGTTAGAGTAGTAGAGTTGGCGAATTGATGTTTTTCGTGCCATACAATAAGCCGCTTGTAGTGCTTTTCGTGCCCGTTAATTAGATCCTGCATCCCTGCTAGCCAAAGTTCGCACAAGCCACGAATGATGGCCTCGATTATGGATAATACATACCGATTTTAGGGAGGGAGCTCCTTTTGTAGGCAACCATGAACTCATGCCAGAAGTTCCAACTCCTCATGTCCTTCACAATTGCTCTAGTTTCCTTTCTTTGCCCCTTTCTCTCTGCACACCTGTGGCCCTGGCCCCTCCACTTGTAAAAGAAAGCGTAGACAAACAGATCCTGGCACGCTCAAGAGCATCTCCTGCTAACTGCTACTATGTGCTGCCGGGAAGCGACACGAAATAGCGAAGTCCCCCCGCCGGCGCCGGGTAGTTTTCTATGCATGGGACATGGTCCATGGAGTGCGGTGGTAGGCAGTCGTAGTCACTCTGCGTCTCCACTCGCGCGCCACCGGTCCATGGGTGGTTTGGTTTTGTCGCCCGGATCCTGCGCTCTTTTGCATAAACAAAACAAATGCCCTTTTGTGAACTTGACCATTCACCATGGCAGTGCCACCTTGCCCTGTTTAGCGTGAGTGACCTTGTGCTGTGGACCAGCGCACCGTCTCCCTCCACTTGGGGGAGAGAGTATGCTCTCGGCGGTATGATTGGCTATCATTCCGGGCTCCAATGCTCAGTGAAATAAAGCACTGTCACTAGATGCGCATGAGCCAGGAAGTCATTCTTATCAGCTGTCATCTTGGCTACTCGGACCAGACCTGTCATCTGAACAAGCAACAACTCAGCAGTCAGCACAAGTCCATGTACATGGCCTAGAATAGCAACTATCCTTCTACTGGTACTGGGATGCTATACACTTTTAGCGTCCTTGATCTCAATAGTGTCCTTAATTTGCTAAAAAGTGAATCTTGCTGCTAGTATCATAACAAGTGACCTTTTAGGAACGGTCCAGTCCACCGCAGCCGAAAACAAAGTGCCGTGGCTAGTGGCTGCTGGCTTTTTCGGACGTTCTCTACTTCTATTCCATCACCCTCCCCCAACCTCCTAGTCCTAGAGAGCACGTTCCTCGGAATCGAATTCCTATTCCTATTCCTTGTGCGCTCGTGACAGGGGTCGTAGATCTAAGCTTCACCGGCACTTGAACCCCACGTCCAGTCCAGTTTGGACTAGGGTGGAGGTACTAGATGCTATTCTCTCGCGGTGTATTTGTTTATGTGCTTTGTTTCTGAAACGAACCCATTCTGTTTTGGCAGGAACGACGCCGAAGAAACTGGGTACAGGGGCGTCAACTACGCCGGCGGCGTAGGAGCTGGCGGTGGTGGAAACGGCTATGGCTACCTCGGGATGGTCTACGCCAACGGCGGCGGCGATCGGAGATGCAGATCACACTCGGCGCTGTCATTGATCTCTTCGGTTATCGCCGTCATTGCGCTCGGATGCTTGCGCTTGTTGTAACATACTATAACATATACTATAGCTCAATCCTAACTTCAGGCGCTTCAATATGATTCTCAGTTGGAAAAGTTAGCGAAATGGGAGATGGAAAGCTTGTAGCTGGGGTAGTAGTAGTAATAGCAGCCTAGTAGGGAGGTAGGCAGGAAACAGAAACCGTGTGTGAAGTTGCACATGGCTGATGGGTGGGAGGATATTGCCAAGCTAGTCACTGTACTTCTTACAAGGAGAAATGGACGATTCAGCTATCTCTGGTCTATGGTCTCTCTGTGATCAGACACTATAATTCTAGTTCTAGGAGCAGAAATGAAATGAAAAAGCAAGTTCAACCAACATAAAAGTCATGGCATAACACTGCTTCATCAACTATTACTCCCTCCGGCCCGATTTACCTGGCGTACGAAGCCTAATCACAGATACCAAGACGTTCACCGAAGTACGCGAAGACTATTAACTCACTAGCTAGTGCATGCCGAGCTGACGACACTATCTCTCTGCTGACCAATGCATACAGCCACCCCCCTCACTACCTAGCGCATACAGTGACCCTTCACCAATAGCTCGTGCATGCAGATGCCTTGATACTTCCGTGCGCCTGCTATTGTGGCCAAATAAAAAAAATAAGTGTACGTCGGATAAATCGTACCGGAGGGAGTATATATAAAAGCCATGACATATGTAATAATATAAAAAAATAGCAACAGAACATCGAAATCAGATCATCTCAATGCACAGTTTCATGTCCCGGTTTCCAAGACGAATGAAATTACTGATGAAATAGATCTCTTCCTCAATGTACAGTTTCAGTGCACAGTTTCACATGCATTGCGGTCCCGTGATTCCTCCTCTCTTCTTTTCTTCCTTGAACTACGTGTGTTGTATGAGATGAAACATAATAATGCTCTCAATGGGGGTTTCACCATGGTTTACCGTTTTGGAAACAACGCTTAAAGGTTTCATGGGGATGAAACTTTTCCCTTCTCTCTCCTTCTAGTTTCATGTAAAAAGCTGATGTGGCTTCCTATTTAATATGCATGAAACCTCCCATGAAACTCGCCTCACAGAACTTCTCTTGTCTAAGTGCTTGTTAAATGGCCTATCTTACAAGTCCACTTTTGTACCCGCTTGCATCACTGTTGATACCGATAAATAGCAGCAGCGCTGCAGCATCTGGCACCACCTTTCTACCCTCCCATCAAGTGCATCACAACCACGATCTAATCTGAGCTAAAAGTTGGCTAAAATTATGACCCAAACAGCTTTGCTTGAAATTTCCACCTTCAATAATTCAGTGGCAACAGAACATGCACAGTGATCATCCTAAACTTATCACTGCATCAGAGAACGCAAAAGGTAGGTACACAATCACAAAATTCGTTCATCTTCAACAGAACACAAATAGCTGTTAATCTCGAGTTTGTATCTGTCAGGTAACTCAAATCTCATCTTCACCTAGTGTTGACAAGTTACACGGAAGATAGATGAAATGAACCGGCATCCTTAGTCTACAGTTACAGCTTGCACATTGACCAGGCAGTACGTTCCTTTGCATGTGTTTAACCAGATGGTGGTGGAGGTGGTGGCGGCATAGACATGGGAGGCGGAGGCATTCCACCTTGTTGTGGAGGGGGTGGTGGTGGAATCCACATAGGTGGTGCTGACATACCAGTGGGAGGAGGTGGCGGCCTTACCATGCCAACAGGAGGGGGCATCATATTTGGTGGTGGTGGCCTCACTGGGAGCCTGTACTGGAGTTGCGATGGCATGGGAGGTGGCATAGATTGTTGAGGAGGGGGCCAGGCAGGTTGCCCGTGCATCTGCATTGGAGGGGGGAATTGTCCAACAGGTGGTGGAGGCAGTTGTCGCATGTGTTGAATCTGTCCTGGAATTGTGCCATTGCCATAAGGCCGTGGCACAGGCGGACCACCATTTGGAAGACCTTGGGTCGGCGGACCACTTGCAAACATTGTGTGTGGCCTATTCTTCTGAGATCCTGGATTGTTTGCTGCCAGCAGTCGCTCTATCATGGTAAACAACATATTAGATCATTGTGTGTAAATATATTCATGAAGGAAATCTAGAATCTAAAAGGACAATTCAGTTGAAGAATTTCATATCTATCCTGTTTTTAAGAGCTAAAATAACTTCTTTGCAAACTATAGCCCCTGTTTGGAAATTTTTAAGCTGAGCCAAGCAGAGCTCAAGACCAAGTATGGAAATTTGACTTGGATATAAATATAATACGATTTGCTAGGAGACCATTCGAATTAGGATGAAAATATGAAATATAAATATTGAGTGAACTGAAGAGTAACCCATGTGCTGGGGGCCAGGGAATCATCTGGATCAATTAGAGCGTCAAAACACATTACCTGCTGGTGTGCCATGGCGCTCTCCTTTCGTGTCTTTCTTGTAAGCATAAGAGACAGTGATTGGCCGGTTGCATAAATGTTGGTTGTTCATGGCCTGAAAAATACAGCAGAGAAAGTAGCATGAAACAAATGCCAGACAGCCAGAACCACTGCAAATTGAAATACAGGAAACAAGTGTGATGGATACAATACCTCTATTGCTTGATCAGATGATTCAAAGGAGTCATAGCTCACGAAACCAAAGCCTCTAGAATTTCCAGATTCAGGATCTCGCATTATCTTTGACAAAAGAAAAAAGATCAATAAATTACTGCAGGTGACAACTATGCTTCAGAAAATAACAAACACTGCATACAGATGATGGTGTTACTCCTAAAACCATAAATTCTATAATAGATACATGACATCTTACAAGACAACTGATTAGATGAGTTTATCGTAGGAACATGCACAGATGGAGTTGTCCCCAGAATACCCAAAAAGATCTATGAGCAATATTAAACGGGATAATGGTTACAATGATTTTAGCTCATCTAATCTTTCAGCTATTATTGTATTTTGTTCAAATGAAAGCAAATAATGCTATCAACTAATGAGCGCTTAATAATTTAAAATTGACTAAACACTGTTACACACGAGTTCCAGTGACACAAGACCTTGAAAGTAATTGAATTATGAAATGTAAGTACAGTGAATTCAGTTTATTCTACGCATAAACTATCACTTGTATTTGCTTCAGGTGTTTATATAAGACTGCTGCTCGTCAATCAGATATTATGTCCGGCTGCTAGACCATTAGCAGAAAACAACAAATCAATATAACTTCGCATGAAGATAAAAGTTGCTGTGTCACCTTAGGATTAGTTACAATCACTCCAAATGCACTGAAGGTATCATAGAGGAGCTTCTCATCAACATCCTGTGAACAAAGCAAACATCAAAATATTACTCAGTATTCAGATGAATTGAAGAGCAGATAATAAAGAAAGTTGGATTTAGGTCTTCACCGGATCAAGATTGCCAATAAACAGATTTGCTCCAACGTCCAAGCTCTTCTTATCCTGGGAAGCCTGGAATAAGAAAACACAAACATATTATGTTCAAATGATACTTGTTTTTTCAGAGCCATAATGATAAAGTACTACAGATGAAGGGAAATACCTTGTTTACTCTTATGGGCTTTCCGTATAGTTTGATCATGTTCAAAATCTTAATGGCCTGTGGAAAGCAGACAAGTTAGATAAAAAGGGTAACTAAATATGGATGTGGCGATCTGCTAGAGGAAATATAAAAGGTAGACTGACTTTGCAAAATAATAGACTTACATAATCTGCATCTTCCTCGCTCCTAAATTCTACAAATCCATATCCCTGGTGCAAATTCGTAACTCTGTCTTTTGGGACATACACATTAACTACAAATGGAAGAATGGTAATTCTGTTAATGAAACAAAAAATAAATGTATTTGTTTGATATACAAATACAAAATAGAAAACTACAATTACATAATAATACAGACCATCCAAAACCAAAAGAAACAAAGAATAAAAAATGCTGAAAGGCAATTATGCAACAAAACACACAAATGCTGTTATAGGGCAAGGCAAAAGTGTTACATACAACAAGACTCTCATCTCACTACAGAAAAAAAAATATTTAAAAAAAGTCCACTTACCAACAGGGCCTGCTTGAACAAACAATTCCCATAGAAGCTCCTCGGAAACCTATCAGATATGGAATAACTATCAGCATCAGTTCACGGATTTATAGAAACTAAAGAAACAATATGAGCATAGAGGTGCTCCACCAGGTAACTGTCAATGTAATTACTGTGTGCATTCCTGATCTATGGTTCTATTTGTATAGAGCGTACAGAGAAATTGATATGAATCTGAAAGGCTAAACAGCAATGTTCATCCCAACCTAACAAATAAGCAGTACACTTTACATATAGTCTAGATGCAATGTACTTAAACAACAACGATTGTAGCATTACCACCTAGCGCAACCCGCACAATTTTCCCAGCGACCGTTCAATCGCAGTCTCATTAATTGTTAACACCTAGCGTTTGCCGTCACTCACGCTGTCCTTGCAATATGGTTGCTCCACCGCCGCTGTACCTTCGATTAAGGAGCAGCGACTTACTCATCCAGTCACCAGTTCACACAAGTAATTCTGTGCTTTAGGGATATTTTATTGTGGACGGGGATCTACTAAGGGTCGCAGTAGCGAGAGGTTGTGGGGAACCCTAACCTGAGGGTCGAGGTTGCCGACGTAGGTGGTGGCGTCCTGGTTGCGCTCCGCCGAGTGCTGCCCGAGTAGGTTCGCGCCCACGCCCGGCGCTATGCGGGTCGTCATGGCTGGCTGGCTGGCCCCTCCGTCGCCGCTGCAAGGCGCGGCGGGTCACTCCACTGGATGGCGGCGGAGACTTCTCAGTTCTGGACGGGGCGCGGAGCGACGCGGCGGTGCCGACGTGAGGTTTTGGTTGAGGTTCTCGGGTCGGGCCAGAGTCCCTTGCTTATTGGCCCAGTTCCCAGCTTGAGTCGGTGCTGAGAAGGCGGTAAGTGATTTGGGCCAGGCTGTTAGCACTGTGGTCCATGGGCCTTCCTAGAAGACCCAAAATAAAGAAGATAAAAAAATTGCACCTCTAATGTAGGGCTCTATTTGCTTCACCTACTATGTTATATTTAATCCATACAAATCAGTTGGAGAGAATTATTTATTTGGCCCTCAAAAAAACTGTGGTTACTTATTTGACCTTTTTTCTTTTGAAGTTGTGTATATGGCCTCAAAATGAAACTTCGTTTCTTATTTGGCCTTCTATTAGTTTTGTGAGCGTAACTGTGTCAAGTGCTGGGTAAAATGACCAATTTGCCCTTGTGCTTAAAAAATTAAAAAAACAGAGTCTTGTTTGTTTCATGTATATGTTGAGTAACATAACGAACTTATATTTTTATTCTAACATAACCACATACATATATATTGAAAAATATTCACATAACCAACTTATATATATATATATATGAGAATATATTCATAACCATAGATAGATATTCTGACATAACATAGTTTCACTCACATAAATAACGTCACACAATGCATAGTTCACAAATCACCACTGTTCAGTTCTCACATAATGGTCACATGAAAGTGCTACACTGGTCTGATATTCTGACATAACATAGTTTCACTCACATAAATAAAGTCACACAAATGGATAGTTCACAAATCACCACTGCTCAGTTCTCACATAATGGTCACATGAAAGTGCTACACTGGTCTCACATACCTAGAGCAAAGGGAAGCAAATATATCATGAATCAAAGGCTAAGTCTTCTTTTGCTTCGCGTGCTCATAGCAGGGCTGCTAGGAAATGCCTTCTTGCTTCTTGTACCCATCGATGGACTGTCAGGTGGCACCTTTGGATTGTTTACGCCTTTTTTCTTTGGAAGGGCTAGCTTCTTTTTTATGCCTGTCCGCTTCTTTTTTACTTGAACAAGTTGATCTTCAATTTGAGCAACAGAAAGTGCTTCGGGCTGATTTGACCCACTTCTTGACCTACAAATGTTATACATTGACAAATGGTTTATATTAGGGGGGAAAATTGAATGACTAAATTTATTTCAGAATTAGTAAACATACAGTTTTGAACGCCCAGAGTTGGAGTTAGTTTGGTTTCCCTTTTTCTTACTTGAAACCTCCAAGCTGTGGTTGTCACAAATAGTGAACTAATTTAGATTTCAAAGGAAGATGTGATGGTACAAAGATTGCAGCAATATATTATATACCTTTTAGAGGTTTGAGGTGTACAGTCCTCACTTCTCCTCCTTTTGTTAGTAGATGTTGTTACCAAGTTTTCACTATGGTCACAAAGATGGCACTTAGAATCAATCTGAAGTTATTAGATGTTACCATGAGAGAAAGAGCAAACCTGGGGGGAAATGTCTGTTGGCGCAAAACGTGATGCGCCGCGCCTCACACACAGCCAGCCGAAAAGCTGGCTTCAATTGGGTGCTCGGAGTGTGTTGAATCCGGAGACGTGCCAGTCGGTTTGACCTGAAAACCAACAAGGGATAAAACTGTGAAAATACCAATGGAACATGCCGGGTGAGACCAGACAGTTCCATATGTACGGCTTTGAAAGCCAATCACGACGGCACACAGCTATAGAAGCTGTCTGTCAGAGCATGTTTATAAAGTCATTCGGCTAGTATGAGAACAGGGCATGTAAAGCATATTAACTGCCGAATGCACATGTAAAGAAAGACATGCTTGAACAGATGAAAGGTATCATTAAAACATTGTAAATAGGTAACTTGCAAATATAAATCTATTCAAATAACACATGCATAGGTTAATCCAACTAGTCTGCCGCACGTCTAGCCTTCATAAACCCGTCAAGCATAAACTCAAGCGAAGTTAATCCATCGCATGATACCACTTGCCATAAGTCTACACCACTTCTTATAATTAGATTAATCCACTGCATGATACAATCTAATTATAACAAGCTAAAAGCATGCATGTATTTGAACAGATCTATAAAAGCTCATTACTCGCGTAAGCTTAACCAAGATCGGCAAACTAGCCGAGTTGGGGTCTATGAAGAAGGAACAAACAAGCAAGCACGATCGGACCAATCTAAAACCTGCATCTGCCGCACGATACCTAGTCTTATCAAAGTCTAATCGTAACTAACATGCATGAACCCGCAACATGTAACAATCTAGATTGGAAGTTGATTCGGCCATCATGATCTTATGATTAACGAAAACACAAGCAAGCTTGTGAAACAGGGCCGAACAAAGATCAATCTAGATTGGGCAAAAGAGTGTTACAAGAATTAAATAATAAAACATATAACACATGATAACTTAATGAATCTATCAGATCTGCCAAATCTAATAGAGCCGATAACTATTTTTACTCATGCCTTAATCCGCCGCACGATACAAGGCACAAGCAAAAACCTCCCGTCATAAGCTTAAATCCGCCGCACGATACTAGGCTTAACAAATGAGACTACTTGCATCATATCTAAATCCACCGCATGATACTAGACATGATAACAAGGTTGTCGGTACTTACGGAGGTCGACGGATCGATGATTCCTCTCGAAGAACTCGACGACACGACTAAAGACTCGAAGATGGCACGGGGCCGGTTTGTATTGATATGGTTCTGAACAATTTTACAATGGTTGAGGGCTTATATTTATACCCTGGACAAAACACGAGTCCTAGACGATTACGACTTATACAATGAAATTTGGAAAGATACAAATCCTATTCCTATTCTCTTCGGCGTCCTTCATCGCCACGTGTCTTCCGTGTAGGCCGGCTTTTACTTGCCATATCCATGTTTCCGAATGGAGTCATCGCCTCGTAAAATAGCCGACCGCATAGACGTTTGCCGAAGACTCTAAAGGCTAACCATCCACTTGGTTGCTCGCCGAATCCCTTTTTCACTGTCGATTGGGCCCACCTGTCATAAGCTTGTGCTTGCGAAAATCTGGTGTTAACACATGCTCTCTAATTTTGGGATAAATATTTATTCCAAAATTCTTTTTTCTTGTATACTGACGTGGAACCTCCGGAAGCATCCACCTTCACACGCCATAATTGCTGTACTTGTCGATCCATCTCCCGATGCACCCTTGGGATTCTTTAAAGTCCCCTTTCACTCTGTTTCGGCTTGTGCATTCTGAACTTCCCTGCTTCAAACTCAAAACCAAAAAATCCTTTTTTTTCTCTTGCTATCTCCTAACCTAGGAGATGTCTTCCGAGGCGAGCCGCTATAGCTCCGAGTTCGGAGTTTCCAGCACCTCTAAGAGGAGGTTGTCCTTCATTATTTTTTGTCTTGAAAATGAAGCAGTTGTTCTCACATTGTTGCTCTTGTTTAGGAGGACTAGGGATGTCGTCCCCGAGGACTTGACCCAGAAGATTATTGATCTTCAATCTGATCTAGAGAGGAAGGATCGGGAGATTACCCGAATCTCTCGGGAGCGCGACGCCGCTCGGAATCGGCCCACCGGTAAACATTTTTCATCATTTCTTTCCTTGTTCTCCCTTCTTGCATTTACTTATTCTCCCTCTTTTCAGCTCTGGCGGCCAGACTCCATGCCCTCGAAGCCGCCGTTACCAGGCTCGCTATCACGGCTGATGTGATGGGTACGACGCCTCTGAAGCGGGTGAACGAGGTTAACCGAATCCTCCCCGTCATCTCTAGGGCCGGCATGGGGTACGGCGCGACGCTCGCCTTCAACGCCGTGAAGATTCACTCTAGCGCCGATTACCACAGATTTGATGTCTGCGAGCGAGAGCTAGAAGATAGAGTAAAACACTCTGTAGATGATATGAAGGAAGCCGGAAAAGATCTGGCCGATTTCTTTGATCATTTTCTCCCGATTAGGCGTAGGATGGAGTGGACGAACTTATCACCCTGTAATCCTGCATCCCTCCTTTTGTAAATAAGAAGTCTTTCTTTTGTTCGCTCCTCTGAAATCAACCTGTGATTGATCTTTCGAGGTCAATGTGTGTTCTGTTCCGTGTATTAGTCACTGACCTCTTATCTTTGCTTCAACGGCGATGCATATTACATCGGCTATTGCTGATAATCGCATCAGATACCTCTGCCTCGTAGACAACTACTGTAATTGGTTATTTCAGATTCGATGTCCAATCTTTTCTCAAGTTTCCAATGTCATCAGGACAGTCCCCTTCAAGGATTTTTTCCGTCTCTGCTCCCAGTGCCAATCGGTAATATGAGTTTCCAAACAACCAGTCGAAACTGAATAACCTTTAGCCGAATCTTATCGGTTTCCCGATTCTGAAGTCACGACCTTCTTAATTATCAAAAGACCCGGCCTGGCCCAATAACGACCCATAAGCTATGAAAACCCTACTCCGATGCTTGGCCTTCTAATGTGCAAGCCATGGTTCTATAAATATGACCGTATACAAGCTGTCACTCCAGCCAAACAGCTTGACTTGCAAAATCTCCACCTCTCGGCTTCCAGCTCAAGCCAGAGAGAAAATCCTTTGCTTACGTTTCCATCAATGGCAGGCAATGGCGACCACGGCAAACATCCTGTCAGAGATGAAGCAGGAAGAAGTCGAGCACTAACCCACCGGCGCCATAGGTAAGAAACTAGTCTCTTGCCCCCTTGTGATAGCTCTCATTGTCTATCCGTTTCTGATTCATCGTCCATCTCCTTTTCAGAATGGAGTCTTCCTCTAGCCAAGTTTGGGTTCCTCTTCTAGAAACGGTAGCTCCAACAGCTTCTCAATTCTTTCCCTAGGCCATCAGATTCTGAATCTGATAATCCATTTTAGCAAACCCGTCTGGATGCCCTTCGGTACCGTGAGGAAAGGGATAAAGCCTGGAAGGAACTGGAAAATGCATCCAAGAAGCATGGTATTGAGGAAGCTGAATGGGCAGACCAATGGAAGCAACTCTGCCGCATCATTACAGGTTAGCAGAGTCTTGGTTCTTCTCCTTCTCCGATTGAGTCTGCTTTTGCCTAATATATCTTTTCTTCTTGCCAGCTCTTTCTGCAGAGAATGACCGTTTGAAAGTAGCAGCAAACAGAGTCGCCCTCAATGTGAACGCTCATGGGGATTCAGTCGAAGCTCGTCTTGACGTTGTGGATGGCCGCATAGATCAGGCCGTCATCCAAGGTGTGCACGCTGGGGTCTCCTTCGGGCTAGCGGCAATGAGCTCCTAGACCAAAGAAGATTACTCCCCTCTACCAGTTGGTTTCGCAGGCGATCCGGATGAATTTGAAGATCTCAAGATTTATGATGACAATGCCGTTGCTATTGCTGAGATTGCTGACCCGCAATCCGTTGT
The DNA here is from genome assembly GCA_009763385.1 of Coix lacryma-jobi var. lacryma-jobi. Taxonomy (NCBI): domain Eukaryota; kingdom Viridiplantae; phylum Streptophyta; class Magnoliopsida; order Poales; family Poaceae; genus Coix; species Coix lacryma-jobi. The sequence goes on along the minus strand of CM019823.1, from coordinate 132,439,081 downwards.
AAACAAATTATTCCAAGGGTAGTCTTTATTAGGATAGATTCATGAATGAAGTTTGTAACTCATGGAACTTGTTCTTCTCTGAATAACGTCTATTTGCATGATCTCGATTCTTCAGTGATCTTTCCGATTGCAAGATTTCTTCAGAAGAACATTTCCCGAACGCATGTCGTCATTTTAGCCGACTAGATCTCATTCTTGACATGTCATGTCACTCGGCATCGCACTTACTGCGCTTCACCTTTCTCTTCCCCCAATAAACCTGTCAACTTGAAAATGCTATGGTTACCAGGGCCATGAATATCTGTACTAAAGGCGATATATGAATAATATCGGCCATAACTTAAATTCTTGGAACATTTTTTCTGCTAAAGGCGATGCTTTGCATCGGCTATAAATATTCTTGAATCCGTTCCACACACAATCTCCACGCATTCGGCTTTTAACAAATAGTGCCGAAGCTTAGTCCACGAGTGACGCATATATGAACAAAATTTCTTTGCAGCCGAATACCCTCCTCTGGGTCTAACATTTTCGGCTAAAGCTAGCTGCTACTCATCTCTTCCCTTTAAACTTAATGTAAGGGCCGATCCTACTGTAAGGCTATCGGCCGCCACGTACAACTTGAAATGATCACCAAGTTGTGGAAGTGCCTTCATATATTCTTCAATTTCATCAACATCTTCTATTGTACGTCACTTTATACAAATTCCCTCTGACCCTTCTTGAGTTTTGGGCAATGGAGAAATAAACAGAATCCTCTCAAAAGTTCATCAACTTCAAAACACGCTCAAGACTCAAACTCGCACACATTGGTCCTATTTCGGCTTCATCACCAACACTTTATTCCTTATCAGCCGACATGAAACTTGGTCTCGACTTTTCTCCATCACCACCAGTTGGACTATTTAAAAATTACTCTGAGAGCCGATCGTTCGAATCGGCTGTTGGTCCTTGTCGAAGACGTTCACAGGACCTGCTTCTCAAGCTCTTACAGAGAAGCACTCGACACCATCATATTCCTAGTAGATAGGCTCTGCATTAGCTATACTCACCGAGTCATCAGCATGGATGATTTCAACGTCATCTCCAATCCACTGGATGAGGAATTGGTGCATAGTTGATGGTATACAACAGTTTGCATGTATCCAATCCCTTCCTAATAGCAAATTGTATGCCCCTTGCCATCAATGACGAAGAAGGTAGTAATCAAGGTCTTGGATCCGATTGTCAATTCAACATGAACTGCCCCCCGAGTGTTAGAAGAATTACCAGCAAAGTCCCTTAACACCATGTTAGTCTTTAATAAATCTTGCCATCCCCAGTTTTCTGAAGGTTGTATATGACATGATGTTTATAGCAGCTCCTCCATCAATGAACATCTTGGTCAATGGTTTGCCATTAACATATCCTCTCATATACAATGGCTTCAAGTGTCGATGCTTAGCTGGTTTATCAAATACTGCCCGTTGAGCCAAGACGAGATGAGCCAACAAATCTTGGAATTCATCTTCATCAAAATCTAAATACACTTCGTCTTGAACATCCTGATCTTCGGGAGCTATAAATTCCGATGGAAGAAAGAAAGTCATGCATGCATCAGCCGAACGATCACTCCCATCCAGCTTCTCTTTAGGACGCCAAACTCGTTTTATCTTGGCACCTGCCTGCTCTAACTCTTTGTTTCTTAGGCATTGCACCCTTCTTTTCTGGCTTTTCCTCAATCCTGGTGGACGCTACTGTCCTTTCTACCAGACATACTCGCGGTATTCCTCTTCTCCAGTGCGAGCCCAACTTCGATCGACAAATCTTCCTCCCTGCCAATCCTCGGAATTATTTATTTTTAAGCGCCGATCGTCCTCAGGGATTCGTGCCCCAAGCCTTTCGTGGACAGAACGACGGTTGACTCGAGACTGCCTATATTCAGAATACTGATCACTGCATTTAGGGCAGTTGTTCTTAGCAGGCAGCTTCAAGCCCTCGTTCCAACAATATTTGAAGAACGAGCATTCCTAGTGTGATTGCTCTTGCTCTCTCATATGTTCTCGTTCTTCTCGGTACATCTCTTCTTCGTACTTTCGTTGTTTCTCTAGGAACTTCTTTTCTTCATAAAACCTCTGTTTCTGATACCGTTCCTGCTCTCGATGCCATTTGTTTAACAAAATACGCGTCGTAACCCTGGGCCTGGAGGTTTCACCCCTTTCAGTTTGGCTATTTTGGAACCGAACCTTTTGTTGAAATTCTTTATCTGTGATTTGCCGATTAGGGTCAACAGTACCAGCTTCTCTCGCTCTATCAGAGGTTAACACTTTCATCTTAATTTTGCCCCTGGGGTCAGCTGCGTTAACCATATTAACAGAGAAGGACACAATATTCTGTCCAAAAGGGCTACCATCAACTTTCATCTTTCCATCAAACCTCAGATGCTCGTCCTGGATAGCTTTCTGGATCCGCACTCTGAACATTCGACAATCGTTTATAGAGTGGGACCTGGTATTATGGAAACCGCAATACTTCTTGTCCTTGACCCCTTCAGGGTGCAACATAGGATGACCTTCCGGCAACTTGATGCGTCCTTCCTTCAATAAGTACTCAAATAATTTATCTGATTTGGAAACATCATAGTCATAAGTACCTTTTTGTTGCCTCAGCCATTGCTGGTTGACTTGAGTCGGCTCTTTAGCCCAGACTATCTCGGTTGCAGCTACTTCATCTTCATCATCATACTCAGCTGCTTCCTCTAAGAAAGCCTGATACATCTCGGCAGCCACATCGCCCTTCTGGAACTGATTATTCCTTCTGAATCCCTGGGCTTGACTACTCATCGTTACCAACTGTTGTGATAATTGTCCGAGGTCATCAAATTCCATGCCAAATAGCTTCTCCTTGATACTCGACAGCATGCCAGCTATGGCTATCCCTGGCAATTGCTCATCTGGTAAGTTCAAGGAATAGCAAAGGTTTTTGGTTTCCCTGAATCTGCGTAAATATTCTTGTGGTGTCTCATTAGGTTTCATCTTCAGACTCATGAGATCGACCAACTTCTTCTCACTGGTACCCGTAAAGAAATATGAGTGGAATTTTTGTTCTAGCTCTGCCCATGTATTAATAGAATTTGCTGGCAGAGAAGTGAACCACGAGAAGGCTGGTCCTGTCAATGACAATAGGAAGTACCGAATCCTCCAAGCTTCATCTGTAGATGCCTCTCCAAGTTGCATCAAGTATCGGCTGATGTGTTCTACAGTGCTGGTGTCATCCTGACCCAAAAACTTGGTAAAATCAGTAGGAGGTTTTACCCTTGGAGGAAGTGCTACCCGATTGTACCACTCTGGGTAAGGAGACTTGTAAGCATATGGCTGATTCTTTGGCTTTAGGCCAAATTGATTTTGCATCATATCAGCCATCCTATGCATGATGAGGCCAACACTCGAATCAGGAGCCGCTTGTGTTTGTCCTCCAAGATGTGGCCCTGCTGAACTCCTGTAGCCTGGATTTGGAACAGCATTGATCGAGTTATAATCAATAAACTCCTGATATCCATCTCCAAACATACTCCTTTGTATCCTGTTCGCTGCAGGAGACACCCTGGAAGTAGATTGCGGGACATTTCCTGTCGTGCCGAATGTGACCTGGCCATAAGTTTGGGGAGGTTGTTGCGTCTCATGAGGGACTATCCCACCTGTGCTTGTGCCAGCTTCGCCATCTTCGGCAATCCTTCAACGTTGAGGTACTGGGAACAACAGCGGTCCCTGCATTGGACCAGCGGCCTCCTCAAAGCGTTTATCCACTGATGGACCAAAAATACCGACCATAACAACACGAAAGGTATTCAAGAAAGCTGACTGATGATTGGTCATAGCTTCCGATATAACTTTGTACATTATTCCGGTCATTTTTTGAATAGCTTCCTCCTCAGTGCCGTCAGATGGCTCGGGTTGGTGATGAGGAAGAATCCTTGGGAACAGTTGCTTCTGGAAGACCTTGCCGCTCTTGTTCTTGGAAAGAGTCATCAGGCACTTGCGCCGAAGTTCATCCCAAGTCTTTGTCTAAACGTTTCAGATCTGGTGGCAATCATCCATGTCACATCCATAATCTGATCGTCGTTGATCTCAGGCATCTTGAAACAAGAGTGGTCCTACCGGGGCATTGCCAAAAGTGTGTTGGCGCAAAACGGGACGCTCGCGCCTCACACACAGCAAGCCGAAAACTGGCTTCAATTGGGTGCCCGGAGTGTGTTGAATCCGGAGACGTGCCAGTCTTGTGACCTGAAAACCAACAAGGGATAAAACTGTGAAAATACCAATGGAACATGCCGGGTGAGACCAGACAGTTCCATATGTACGGCTTTGAAGCCAATCACGAAGGCACATAGCTATAGAAGCTGTCTGTCAGAGCATGTTTATAAAGTCATTCGGCTAGTATGAGAACAGGGCATGTAAAGCATATTAACTGCCGAATGCACATGTAAAGAAAGACATGCTTGAACAGATGAAAGTATCATTAAACATTGTAAATAGGTAACTTGCAAATAAAATCTATTCAATACACATGCATAGGTTAATCCCCTAGTCTGCCGCACGTCTAGCCTTCATAAACCCGTCAAGCATAAACTCAAGCGAAGCTAATCCATCGCATGATACCACTTGCCATAAGTCTACACCACTTCTTATAATTAGATTAATCCACTGCATGATACAATCTAATTATAACAAGCTAAAGCATGCATGTATTTGAACAGATTCTATAAAGCTCATTACTCGCGTAAGCTTAACCAAGATCGGCAAACTAGCCGAGTTGGGTCCATGAAGAAGAACAACAAGCAACACGATCGACCAATCTAAAACCTGCATCTCTGCGGCACGATACCTATCTTATCAAAGTCTAATCGTAATTAACATGCATGAACCCGCACATGTAACAATCTAGATTGGAAGTTGATTCCGGCCATCATGATCTTATGATTAACGAAAACACAAGCAAGCTTGTGAACCAGGCTGAACAAAGATCAATCTAGATTGGGCAAAAGAGTGTTCAATAATTAAATAATAAAACTATAACACATGATAACTTAATGAATCTATCAGATCTGCCAAATCTAATAGAGCCGATAACTATTTTTACTCATGCTTAATCATCCGCCGCATGATACAAAGCACAAGCAAAAACCTCCCCGTCTAAGCTTAAATCCGCCGCACGATACTAGGCTTAACAAACGAGACTACTTGCATCATATCTAAATCCACCGCATGTACTAGACATGATAACAAGGTTGCCGGTAATTACGGAGGTCGACGGATCGATGATTCCTCTCGAGAACTCGACGACACGACTAAGGACCGAAGATGGCACGGGCCGTTTGTATTGATATGGTTCTGAACAATTTTACAATGGTTGAGGGCTTATATTTATACCCTGGACAAACACGAGTCCTAGACGATTACGACTTATACAATGAAATTTGGAAAGATACAATCCTATTCCTATTCTCTTCGGCGTCCTTCATCGCCACGTTGTTTCCGTGCAGGCCGGCTTTTACCTGCCATATCCATGTTTCCGAATGGAGTCATCGCCTCATAAAATAGCCGACCGCATAGACGTTTGTCGAATACTCTGAAGGCTACCCATCCACTAGGTTGCTCGCCGAATCCCTTTTTCACTGTCGATTGGGCCCACCTGTCATAAGCTTGTGCGTGCGAAAATCTGGTGTTAACAATGTCATTGTCGTCAGTGGTGCATTTTCCAACAAAGGAATAATGGAACTTTGGGCACATTTGGTGCTCCTTGCTCTCTTCTTTTGTGCTGCCCTGAAATAAGAGTAGAATGGAAATAATGAATATCACATAGAACAAAGAAAAAACACAAATGGTAGAAAAGACTAGAGAAATTATCACTTGATGGTTTTCATAGCTTCAATATCTTCTGGTCTGCCCCTCTTGCAACTCTGCCAATGATGTCAATAGTCCCAAGCAAATGGGGCACTTGTGCTGTCTTTTTCCTCTTTTTCTTGTCACTCTACCCTTGTGCCTTCAGTTTTAGGTCTACCAGCTACTGTGTCAATAAAGGTGGGTGCATGAAAAACCATGGTTTAGATTCAGGCCACTGAGACTTGTCTGGCATAGCTGGAATAAGCTGACTATTGCACTCTAAATTCCTCAACCGAGTAGTACAAGTCAACAACTCTCTATTGATGAGTCAAGGGAGGTGATGAATGCTAGTGCATGCTTGCAAGGAATCCCAGAATATCCCCTTTTCTGCAACTACAAGTTCTCTCTTTTAGGTGACAGAAGGCAAATGCCTTCCTCCCATTGCAGTAACTTCAGCTATCTCTTCTGAGCATTCTTCAACTTCCAAGTTTCCCTCTTTACTCTGCTCATTCAGCTCTGTAATGATGTGGGGCAGAATCAACCCTGGAGTTTCTTCCTTATTTTTCCTTCTTTTGTTCCACTTGGACATAAGCATTTGTCTGAGTTTGTCCATGAAATCATCGAGTTCATGGACTTGTGAGACTTAATCCAATTGTTAAAGCTTTCTACAAGGTTGTTGGTCACATAGTCTACCTTGCAAATGGTTTCGAACTTGCTTCTTGCCCATTTTTTTGTGTGTGTTCTATCTAGCCATTCTGTTGCAGCTGGCTTTGCAGCATGCATGCTATCCCAATGTTTTCCATACACATACAAGTTCCATGAGTAAGCTGCTGCCCATAGGTGGTCATCAAACATCTTACCACGATACCTTTTCTTGAAGTTGGTCACTAAGTGGTACATGCATTCTCTATGTTCAGCAAATGGAAATACCTCACTCACCCCTGCCATCACAGCCAGTCCAGCATCAGTACATATGGCTAAACCCCTTGGTGACCCTATGGCATGTTTAAGCTGACTCATGAACCAAACCCAGTTATCTGTAGTTTCTGAATAAAAAATTCCAAAGCAAACAGGATACATCCACTTATGCCCATCAATAGCAATTGCACTGGCCAGTTGCCCCTTGTACCTGCCTGTCAAGAATGTACTGTCTATTGCAAGGTATGGCCTACAAGCATTAAGGAACCCATCTATGCATGGCTTGAATGCTAAAAAAATCTTTTAAATCTGATTTTTTTCATCTACCATGTGATGATCAATAATGACTAAGCTACCAGGGCAACATTTCTCAACTTGTGCTTTAAACCTGAATAGATTATCAAAGCTGGCATCCTAGTTGCCATAAAGGTGTTTCAGTGCTAATGCCTTACCTTGAAACACTCTATGGTACGGTATAGTCACCCCATGGTGTTCTTTCAATTTCTTCACCAATTCCTTTGCACCCAAAGTTGCATCCACTATGATGAAGTCCTTCACATTTCACATATCCAATATTTTGTTGCATTCTTCACCTTCTTTGATAACTTTGGCTAGAGCACTTATGATCACAAGGGTTCCTTTTCACCTGTACGAAGAGAAACATTTAGTGATGAAACAATATGCAACACATTTAACAAATGCACAAAGCCTTACGATTACAGTGGAGTCATCCTTAGTTGTAGAAGCAAATATCCACCATGGACATTTCTCTTTGTCCTTCATTGCACAATATGCATGTACCTCTTTCGGTCCACTCTTTGTAAGATTGAACTCAAAGCGTTTTTGATTGCATCTGAGAAAGTGCCACTTTGAAGGTGTACATATTTGCATAAGTAGAACCTACTTTCATTGGTGGATCCTTAGATCATGTTCTACCCTTGGAGCATAGCTTTGCTCATTGCATTGCTCCTCATCCTCATCCTCACCCTCATCCTGTGACTCATCTCCACCTTCATCCTCATTATCATTAACATATGATGGCTCCTTTTCAACTGGCCGCTGAACCACCTGTACATTGTCAAGGTACATAGCTTCCTCATCAACACCTACATGTTCATTTTGTGGTTCAGGGTTCCTAAGGAACTGATCATCATCCTCTTTCTCAGCATTATTATCCTCTCTACTAGGCTCCGCTTCATCACCAAAATTCCACTCTGTGATAGGCTCATATGAATCAGAAGGACCTCGGTACACAACAAATATGATAATAACCTTTTTGCTAGAATGTGATGAGGGCATCGCCATGCTGGACATATCGATGCCATGGTCTTCCCCAAGTTGCAATCCGTCTCCAACTCAGCTTCCACGCCACCCTCGGAATTCAGGAGCAGTCCCGGGTAAAATCAACGCCCCGAACGCTGCGTCCAAAAGTCAGCGTCCAGAATCTACCAGGGTGCTGCGTCACCGTATTTTGGTCCGTTGGGCCGTGTATCGTCTTAGAGCCCATTAGGGGGCGTGTTCAGCATAGATGACGTCCTCAACCCTATATTTAGCCGATGTCATCGTCGTTAGGTCTCGGGTTTTGTTTACAGTTTAGTTTTCCATCGAGGAACTGAATCGTTCATTGTAACTGTGGTGTTGAATCCTTTTACAGTGATCCAGGGCCCCCATTCTTGATCTCCTCCACTGTGTCGATTAGTCCTTTGGAACCGAGTTCTTGAACCCTCCATATAAATTCGTGAGATTCATATTTGCAATTTCAGATTGCGTGTTTTTACCTTCTTGCTTGTTCTTTTCGATTCGCTTGCAGGAATACCCTTCTTGGCAAGGTCAATCAAGCTGTGCTTGGTTGATAACCAACAGAGCAGTGGTGTATGGTTGCAGGGTTCGAATCGTGTCTGATTTGAAGCCGGATCGCCAACGTCGAGTTCTCCACCAATCGAACCTATCGCTACCTACCTCTCGAAGATCGGGCCGTCCCTCATCAATTGGTATCGGATATTTCAGGTTTCCCGCGAGGTATAATCTCGTTTGCCCTTAGATTCATATTTGTTTATTACCTACAGTCCACAAAAAGCCAAAAATATATTTCAATTTCCGCTGTCCTATCGCCTTTTGTGCCTTTGCAATTTTGTTTCAGATTCGCTTTGTTGAGTTTGTGTCCGTGGTCGAGTCTTGTTGCTGGTTTAGGTTGTGTTCGTCGTCGTAGTTCAACATGCCCGTTGTTGTTTTCTTTGTTTCCGCCGCTATCCCATCCACCGTTCCCAAACAACAAGTCGAAGCCACCACATTACTCGACTTGCCCCGCTAGCCGCCTTGTGTGACTTCTCGCCGCCGCGCAAACCCTAGATAGGTTGCCACCCGCTCTAATTTTTGCCTGCATCGTAGCCCTCTTTACATCATCTTGCATCTACCTACTGCTGTTCGTCACAAGGACGCTTGCTCTTGTGATCGGTGTTGGAGTTTAGAGTGACTTTGCCCTAACTGCCGCTGTCGAGTTGCCCTATCTGCCTTTTTCGTCTTGTGCCTCCAGAAAACATAACTTGAGATACCTTCAGTAAAACAGGCATAACTTTTCGCTCGTTTGTTCGAAAAATCTGAAATTTTTTGTGGAGCTTCTTGACACCGTTTGGAGCCGACCCAAACTCGGCTTCGCCCTGTTTGGTTCTCTCAAAATTACCAAAAAAATTCGGGAAAATAAATAAAAAAAATTGTCAAGGTTTCTGCACGCTTTTCAGAGAATGTGTTATTTTTGTGTAGACCATATCCCACCTTAGTTGCAGGTGTCAATTTTTGTGGTTACATCTTTTGTGATCCTTATTCAGAGAAAAATAAAAAAAATAGTGAAAACTAAACAAGTTTGATTCCTACTAGTACCTTTTTGAAAAATCAAGGAAAATTCAGGAAAAAGAAAAAATCAGCGCTATTGGCTTGTTTTGTGAGATCTTTCCATCGTGCTTTGTTTTTACCTTGTTGCGCTACGTCTCGACACGTCTTAGCCAGCAATTGTGACTTTTGCTTTGGACACTTATTGAACTTTGCTAATCTGTATTCGTTAATTGCTCATCCTTGTTGTCATATTGTGCCTACCTATAGCTCCACATATACTTCTGTCAGCACAGGTTCATCTTGCAACTGTTACCCACGCTCAACAACGGATTGCTTCGTCACTTTGGTTTGATCTTGTTTGGCGTTGGTAAGACTACAGGCAAGACGGTGGTAAGCCGCTTCTGATTTTTGCATTCCACTTTCACCACCACCACCACCACTTGGTTCCTTTTAGTTGATAGGGATAATACTTTGCTGTTGTCTTTTTCTATCTTCTAACAATGGCAGGAATTCCGGCGGACTTCAATAAGTGCGTGTCCAAAGGCGAGCTTACAACATTCATGAATGAACAACGCAACCTCATGACCGAGCTGACGCGCAACGTGAACAATCTGGTCAACCGCATTGAACAACTTGAACAACGCCCTCAACCTCATCGTGATGACGCATATGCGGATGCTTTTGGTGATGACGATGCGGATGCTGACGCTGGTCCACGTCGCCGCCTCAACTTCAATTGTCGCGGTATGGGAGGTAATAATCATAATAATGATCCTTTTGCTAAAATTAAATTTAGCCTACCTCCTTTTGCTGGTAATATGGATCCTGAGACATATTTAGATTGGGAACTTGCTGTTCAACAAAAATTTGATTCTCATAATGTTCCTACTGAGCATAGAGTTAGACTTGCTACTAGTGAGTTTACAAATTTTGCTTTATTCTGGTGGAGTGATCTTTGCAATGCTAATAATGCTGCTGCTGTGCCTCAAACTTGGAATGCTTTAAAGCAACATATGAAATCTCGTTTTGTTCCTCCTTATTACCAACGTGATTTACGTTTGAAACTGCAAACTTAAAACAAAGATGATAAAGGGGTAGAGGCATATTATCAAGAATTTCTTATTGGTTTATCACGTTTGTGGTATACATGAAGATGATGATGATGCTAGTGCTAGATTCTTTGGTGGTTTGAATCGTGATATCCAGGATATTCTTGATTACAAAGATTGGAATAGGTTCAGCCAATTATATCATCTTGCTCTTAAAGCTGAACGAGAAGTACAGGGACGCAAACAACATCAACCTTTCAGGTATAATAGTGGGAGGCCTTTTCAGCAACGTTCCGAGCCGGAGAAGCCCACGCTTCCTGCAGCACCACAACCATCTACACCTTCAGGGGCAAGTAAATTGTCTAATGTGAAGATTCTACAATTTAAGAAATGTGCCACTTCGGGTGCTTCTACTAGATCTTCCTCGTCCAGCTCTATAATCATTTGCCACCGATGCAAAGGCATGAGACATGTCATGAAGGATTGCCCCAGTCGTCGTGCTTTCATTGCTACCGAGGATGGATATGTAAGTACTAGTGATGTTGAAGATGATTTAGCTCTTGCTGCTAATATTGCTGTAGATTCCACCGAGGACGATCATGACAAGGAGACCATCACCATTGACTCTGTGGCTGCTGCTGCGGACTATCCTAGTCTTCTTGTGCAGCGAGTGTTGAGTACACGTGTGGGACATGAAGAAGAAGAGATGAAGATCCAAAGCCACAATCTGTTCCACATGTATCTCATTGTGCAGGGTTGTCGTGTTCTCACCATCATTGATAGCGGGAGTTGCAACAACTTGGTAAGTTCAGATTTGGTCGAGAAGCTTGGCTTGACCACACGACAACATTCGTATCCGTATAAACTTCAATGGTTCAATAATAATGGTATGACTAAGGTAACTAAATCAGCACGCATTAGCTTTTTCACAGGCTCTTACCATGATACTGCTGATTTTGATGTTGTTCCTATGCAAGCTTGTTCCATTTTGTTAGGACGTCCATGGGAATTTGATAATGATGCTTTACACCATGGTAGAACTAATACATACACTATCAACATAAGGACAAGAACATTACTTTGCTGCCTTTGTCTCCTACGGATATTATTAAACATGCTAAAGCGATTAAAAATAAAAATAAACCCCCAACAGACATTGCCAAAAAATAATGAGATTAAGTTAAAAGGAGGTGCTTTTCTAGCTACAACTAATGATAATAATTATGCTCCTTGTTATACTATGCTTTGTTGACATGTTAGTGTTGCTGCACATATTCCTATGCCTTGTGTTTCGCATTGTGCGGTCACTAACCTTTTGCAGGAGCTTGGAGATGACATGGAGTCGCGGATGACTCCAATTCTAGAAGGAGGGGATGATGAGGACATCGCCAAGATGGAGTCGAGGACGACTCCAATTCAAGAAGGGGAGGATGATGAGGGCATCGCCACGCTGGACATATCGACGTCATGGTCTTCCCTAAGTTGCAATCCGTCTCCAACTCAGCTTCCACGTCACCCTCGGAATTCGGGAGCAGTCCCGGGTAAAATCAACGCCCCGGACGCATACGGACTCCGTTTTCGACGAACCAGATATGCTTGGAAAGATAATTTGATAAGCTAACCAATGGCTTTAGAATCACGTCAAAATACGTCCGGAGTCAACGAGAATCATCGAAACAAGTCAGCATCCAGAATCTGCTAGGGTGCTGCGTCACCGTATTTTGGTCCGTCGGGCCGTGTATCGTCTTAGAGCCCATTAGGGGGCGCGCCCAGCATAGATGATGTCCTAAACCCTATATTTAGCCGCCGTCATCGTCGTTAGGTCTCGGGTTTTGTTTAGAGTTTAGTTTTCCATCGAGGAACTGAATCGTTCATTGTAACTGTGGTGTCAAATCCTTTTACAGTGATCCAGGGACCCCGTTCTTGATCTCCTCCACTGTGTCGATTAGTCCTTTGGAACCGAGTTCTTGAACCTTCCATATAAATTCGTGAGATTCATATTTGCAATTTCAGATTGCGTGTTTTTACCTTCTTGCTTGTGTTCTTCGATTCGCTTGCAGAAATAGCCTTCTTGGCAAGGTCAATCAAGTTGTGCTTGGTTGATAACTAACGGAGCAGTGGTGTAACGGTTGCAGGGTTCGAATCGTGTTTGATTTGAAGCCGGATCGCCAATGTCGAGTTCTCCACCAATCGAACCTATCGCTACCTCTCGGAAGATCGGGTCGTCCCTCATCAGAATGTCTCTCAAACATAGCCATCAAATCTTGGTCACTTTTTAATTCAGGGAAAGATTTCAATTCTTCATCATAATACTGAAAATGAGCCACTTCCAAATAACCATGTCAAAGCTATAACACCTGAATTCTTGTCTACACTTGTTATGGTTGCCCAACAATTTAACTTCTAGCTTGAAAGTAGTATTGGGATCTATGCTGCTATTCAAAAATAAACTAGGATTTTAGAATGACATACATCTCTGTAACTTCTATGAACACAGAGAAAACGAACTCACTCCTCGTCACAAGCGAGGCTTGTCGCTGTAAGTGTTGGTCGCGTCGCCCTTTCCTCGTCCTCGCTGTAGTGCCTGGTCGCGCCACCCTGTGGCAGCCGCCCTGCCCTTGCCTCGTCCCGGCAGGGGGGGTGGCCGTGCTGGCCGCACCGTCCCGCACCGAGGGAGGGGCTGGCCATGCTTCCCGGGCTGGCCGCGACACCCGGAAGCCGCCACGCCCTTGCCTCGTCCCGGCGGGGGGACTGCTCGTGCTGTCCGGGCCGGCAGCGCCGCCCGGGGGGAGCCGCTCAGTCATTGCCTTGTCCCGACGGGGGGACTTGCTCGCGCCGCCCTGGCCGCCCAGCACCGCCCCCCGCGCGCGCAACAAGCTGCGCTGCGGCGCCACCGGGCCGGCAGCGAGGCACGGGATGGACGCCATGTCTCGAATCGGTCGAGGCGCTCGGCGGATCTGGGGGCACCAGTTCTGGATCTACACGTGGGAGCGTTCGCGGCGGCGCTGTGGGGATGTTACTCTCGTATACCCCCATGGCACGACTTGGGCTCTCCTGCAGATACGGCCCAACCAGAAGGCCTTGCGGCTCGCGACCAGGCTGTCGTGGCCACCAAGGACTCTCCTGATGACTTGCTCGACAAGGAAGATCCAAATAGATAGACCCGGATTCCTTGCCAAAAGGAACCGATTGTAATCTGTTAGGATTCGGCAAGTTGTAACCCTGCTCCCTGGCTATATAAGGCGAGCAGGGATCCCCTCCAAACTCATGCCATATTCCAACCCATCAATACAAACCAGCCACCAGAACACAGGACATAGGGTATTACGGCGACTTGTCGACCCGAACCTGTCTAAATCGCCGTCTCTCGTCCCTGTGTTTACGCTTTGCAGACGTCTCGCAGCCTCCATCCACCGCTCATCTACTACCTTGGGCATACCCCTCGGTAGACTATCGACCATATTTCATCGACAGTTGGCGCGCCAGGTAGGGGGTGTGTGCTACGACACCATGATCTGCCAAGCGGTCACTTTCCCTTGCTCCATGGTTCTTCCGGAGGAAGGCACCACTTTTCAGATCAGATCTATGATCTAGACCGTGGGCAGCCACGCTTCTGCTCTAGAAACCGTGGAATCTACGCAGCTTCTTGCATCGGACACTCTACCGTCCACCCGCCGCATCACCAAAGCGGCACGCCGCACGCCGAGAATCGTCCCTTGCGACGACCTGATCGGAGCCATCGACCGAGCCAACCAAGGAATTGCAGAATGCATTGACGCCATCGAGGTAGCTCGTATACAGCTTTCCGACCAATCTTGCCATGAGCAATTTTTAGGTACACCATTGGGAGTTTCCAGCGCTCGATCCACCCGCCGCCCCAGATCGGATCGGCATCCGACTCATCGCTGCACTTCGCCTCCAACGTCCATGCCCTTCGGGCTCTACGGTGTGGCTCCTACATATCAGCATCAGGCGCTACGACAGCTCTCCGACCAGTTTCAATCTTTTGGCTCCGACCAGATGGCTCCGACCAGCAAGCGCGATCGAATGACTCCATATCCACTCGTCGGCATGGTGACTCTGCAAGAGATCTCCGGTGACACTGTCTCGGAGAGTTCGGCGTCCCGATCTACCACGACAAATGGCTCCACCTCCACGCGGTCCACGACCGTCATCGCCACCGACTCCGGGGCCGACTTCCCACCATATCGCGGTGGCATCATGTTCAACGTCTCCGCAGACAACCCTCCACCGCCGAATGAAGCGGAGGCGAACGCGCCAATCGGAAGCAACGCAACATCGACCGGCAACGCCAGCGTGACGACGACCGACGCGACCAGGAGCGCCACGATCGGGAGCATCGCGACAACGCACGACGTCGGGAACGTGACCAGGCTGGAGGCAGTGACCTCATCTACGAATTCGACAGGGTCGATGATCCACCCTTCTACCCGACCCCAAGTGCCAACCTCGCCGTCGCCTACAATGAACTCTCCAAGCTTCCGGTAACTCCGGAACTACAGAAGGTTGTCGCCCATGTCAAGGCTGCTACCGTGCAGTGCAATGAAAAGGGGCGCTATCCCTCTCCATCCGGATCGTCGTACAGCGGGACGCCTCCAAGCCCACATCCTTCGCGCCGACGGCGATTGCCGCTGCGGATACATGGGTGTATGCCGGGTCTCTGAGTGATGAGTGATTGTCAACTAGGATGATGCGCATGTTCTTTGGCTTGTGTTGTGCAGGTGTCGAGCATGGATGCAGTGATCGAAGGCGAGGTGAAGGTCAAGTAGAGACGTGCCGTGCCGATGGACCGAGAGTGGCGAAGGGCGGACGTGAGGCTTGGACTGAGGGACCAGAGGCCCGAGGATCAGCTGTGGTGGCTGGCAGCCTGTGGCAGCTACAAGTGAAGACTTGCGGTCATGTGTTGCCTGAGTCTTGGACTTGGGGACACGTGTCGGTGGATGGGGTGCACGGGAGGTGCATCCCCTCTACGACGTCGGTTTGGTGGTAGAGCCAGGGAAAAACCATCGGGTGGACGGTTTCCAGGTTTGGGCCTCAAAACCTGGGTGCTGAGGTTTTCCGAGTTTGGCCACAAAACTCGGGCTGAGGACGGTTTCCAGGTTTGGGCCTCAAAACCTGGGCGCTGCGGGTTTGCTGAGTTTGGGCCTCAAAACTCAGATGCTGGTGGGCTGGTTTCCTGGTTTGGGCCTCAAAACCGGGGGTTGGCTGGAAAAGGCTAGTTTCCCGGTTTGGGCCACAAAACCGGGGGTGCAGAGCGAGGGCGGCACGTGGCGGCAATCGGGAGGTTGCGTCGAGGCAACGCTACGAGTTGTGAGAGCATGGCCGTCGGATACACCTACCACCGAGTTGGTCCAGAATAACCTTAGGGTTTAGCTGGTTTGCTCTGTAATTAGAGAGGGGTAGAATAGGAATAGAGTAGGAAATAGAATTAGTATAAGTAGAGGGAGACACCCTCCTCCCTTCTTATCTCAGTTAGTCATCTCAGTCATTTGCTCTTTGCTTCTAGGGTTTCCTGCTCTCCCAATCCCCTGCTGTAGCTAGCTGAGATCCGCAGAGAACCATACCTCTGTGTACTGGAGATTTTGAGGAAGTGAGGCCGTAACCTCACTGTTGTAGCGTGTGGTAGCCACACGGTTGTAGATCAATGTGTTGATTCGCGTTTTGTTCGTGTTCTTCGCGTTCTTCGTTTCTCCGCGATTTTCCCATCACTCGATCTCCCTCTCTAGTGCGTCTTTGCGAAATCCGTTTGAATCAACTTGTTCGTATTTGAAAGGAGATCATTTCCACCGAAGGAATTTGTCTATCTCCTTACGAACAAGTAGATCGGGTTGATTTCGTTTTCGTGGCGCTTTTTGGTTCGTCCTCCTCCCCTTTTGATTTCCCGGTGATTGACTCGATTTGAGCGGATGATTTCTTGGGGATAGTCTCCTAACTACTCCGTGATCATCCTCTCCAAGTTTGGGAACGTCCAGGGACGTTGCAGCAACCTTGCTGTTTGGCGAGTTTTGCCGGCGGACAGTCCGCCACTCCCCCGCGGACAGTCCGGCACTACCACGGACAGTCCGGGACCGTACCGGCGGACAGTCCGGGATTTGGCTGTGTCTTCTGGTTTAGTGCGTTTGCTCTCCGGGCTTGTTCGCTTGGTTTTCAGACTTCTCGTTTGGCCCTAGAGTAGACCAAAGAACCTCTCTAGGTATCTTTGCTACTTGTTAGCATAGGTATTTAGGAGTTTCTCGACGTAGATGTCTATATACGTTCAGGACTTGGTTTTTGGGGTTGTGTTCGAGCCGGTGCTTTTGGGGTTTGCTTTGCTATCTTCTTGTGGTGTCTCGCTGTGATCCTAGGGATCATCCACCCTCTTCCAAGGGTCGTGGGCATCACGGTTTCGGTCGCATTTTCTCGGGGTTGATTTTGGGACATTTGGCCAAAGTTTCGTGAGAAATTTTTGAGCTCCCATTCACCCCCCTCTGGTCGCCTTGCTAGTGCTTTCTCGGTTCTTCAATTGGTATCGAAGCGGGTTAAGGATCTTCCACCTTAGCCGGTTCTAGATCCACAGAAGGCGACATGGATCGCGGCGTGGGCAAACCGCCGTTCTTTGATGGGACGAACTATGCGTATTGGAAGATACGCATGTCGGCCTATCTGCAGAGTTTGGGTGCTTCCATTTGGGATATTTGCAACTCTGCCGATTACGTGGTCTTGGCTGCTCGTGTCACTCAGCTTCAGATCGATGAGCACGATGCCAATAGCCGAGCCCATAATGCTCTTTTCTCATGCTTGAGTATGAGTGAGTTTGATCGTGTTTCTCACCTCGTTACGGCTCGGGAGATTTGGGCTACCCTCATGCGCTTTCATGAGGGAACCTCTCAAGTCAAAACCCGTCTCTACGAGTCGTTCAAACGAGAGTATGAGAACTTTTGACATATGCCTGGCGAGAGCATAGAAAGTTTATTCGCTCGCTTTCAGGTGATTGTCAACAGGATGAGGGCTAACAAGGAGCTGTTGCCTTTCGACGATCATGAGAGGGCTTTGAAGCTTTTGCATACCCTTGATCGGTCGGTGTGGGATTCCAAAGTTCAGGCGATCATCGAATCACCTAACTATGAGACCCTCACGTGCGACGAGCTCTTTAGTAAGCTCAAGTCCAGTGAGATCGATGCCATGGCGAGGGCTTCTTATGAAAATCCTTCTGGCCCGTCAATGGCTTTGGTTTCTGGCTCTTCTTCTAACCCCTCTGGAGGATTTGCTCTCTCTTCTCTCTTTTCTATCACAGAGGACCAGCTTGAGTCTTTGGGGGATGACGAGTTGGCATTGCTCGCCAACCGGTTCTCGCGGTCCCACAACAACCGCATGAACCGTCGCCGCGGAGGAGGACACTCAAGATGCTATGAGTGTGGCGACCCCGATCATTTCATCGCCAACTGTCCCAAGAAGAAGCATTCATCTGGGAAGGGCGATCATGGGCACAAGTACGACTCCGACAAGCGCAAGGAGAAGTACGTCCCCGCGAGGCTCAAGCGGAGGGGCGGCTTCGACAAGGAGTACATCAAGAAGAAGTACTTGGAGAAGGCCCAGGCTGAGCAGCGCACGTTCTTCGCCACGGTCAGCGACGTCGACAGCTCGGATGACGACTCCGCTTGCTCAAGCGACGACGAGTCCGAGAAGAAGAAGAGGATCGAGGACAAGCTGAACGGCCTCTGCTTCTTCGCCGCCGACGACGGCCTCTGCACCATGGCCCTCGGCAAGGAGGTCGACGGCGAGCTGGTGAACTCCCCTCGGAACGACGACGACGACGACGACACCTCCTAGGTATCTCTCACCCATGATGAGCTTTCAGCTGAGGTAGAGAAGCTTACTGCCGCCTTGCTTAGTCAGGATAAGCTGCTTAGGCGTGCCGCTAGAGAGCGCAAGGAGTTTAGGCAGAAGTGGGAGGATACGATGAAGGAACTTGATTCTGTCAAGTCCACCGTAGTTGTCACAGATGAGGTGGAGTGCGAGGCATGCACCACGCACATGACTGATCTTCTCACTTTGAGAAGTAAGTATGTTGCGTTGGTAGGAGAGGTGGATGAGCTCCGGGCTAGGCCCATGATGTTGGGTGCGTGCAAGACTTGTCCTGTCTTGCAATCCGAGTTGGCAGAGAAGAATGCCCAGATTGTGTCTCTTGAGGAGGCCAGCTCGGGTAGCACTTGTGTGACTAGGTGCGCTTTGTGCGAGGGTTTGGAGATGGAGATTGCCAATGTGAAGCATGACAAGATGCAAACCGAGGAGGAAAACACATACCTTCGGACCATCTTGTCATGGGTGTCTTGTGGTGAGCCACAGCTCGGGATGATGATTTCCCAATTCAAGCGAGCTGCTGGAGGTCCCGGTGTAGGCTTTGCTCAGGGTGTTGATCTTTCTGCTTTTGGGAAGATTGGAGAGTCGAGTGGTCTGAATCCGAGTGAGAAGCCCAACTCCACCACTACTCCCAAACTTACCAAGCTTCCACCCAAAGAGCCTCTCAAGCCTTACACCAAGGATGGGATCTTTGTTGAGCCTCCGAGAGCTCCACCCAAGAACCAGCAATGGGCTCCCAAACCCAACCACCTAAAGAACAAGCTGGACACAATGCCACCTATCCAGGAGGAGTTGCCACAGAAGGGCAAGGTGATCCATACCCACAACCGTGAGTACCAACAACCCTCTTTGAGAGCGGTGAGGTACCATTGTGAGCATTGTGGGAGAGATGGACACTTGAGCGAGTTCTGCTTTAGGCGCAAGAGAGAGGCGCGCTGTGCTAGGGAGATGAACAACCCGGACATGTACCATCCTTTCCATGATGTACATGCGCCGAATGTTCAGAGAGAGCACCGAGACGTGCTGCTAGGCCCAGAGGTCCAGAACCTCAAGTTCCCAGGCCTAGGCTGTAGAGAGCTCCGAGGAGAGACGCTAGGCCTAGAGGTGTTGAGCCTCAAGTCCCTAGGCGTAGGCCTCGTAGAGAGCGTGCCCGGCGGGAGCCTGCAGTTGTAGGCTATGGACCCCATGGCGGTGGCTTTGTAGTTGAGCATTTTTCCCCCCCGCGTTTTGAGTATCGCGATGGACGCTCCTCCCTTAGCGGACCACGTTTTCCTCAACGTGGTGATCGCTCCTTCCGTAGGCGTGCTAGGAATGGTTTTTCTGCTAACCGTTCTTTTGAGCAGCCGACCCAACACTGGTATTCCCTCTTACTTCACTAACCCCAGTGTTGGCCCGTATGCTCACCCTATGTCTTTTTATTGATGTAGGTAAAACGATTGGAGAACGTTTGGTTGGTGGATTCCGGGTGTTCGAGGCACATGACCGGAAACGCCAAGTGGTTCTCCAGTCTTAGTCCGGTCGCCGGAAAGGAGTATATCACCTTCGGCGACAACAGCAAAGGTAAGGTGCTGTCTCGTGGATCTGTGCGAGTTAATGAACACTTTGTGTTGCGTGATGTTGCTCTTGTTTCTAACTTGCATTTTAACCTTCTTTCTGTTTCGCAACTCTTTGACGACGACTATGAGATTCGTTTTAAACCGAATCTAAGTCGTATTTTGGATCCTCAGGGAAATCTTGTGTGTTTGATTTCGCCCTTTGGAAAAGTCTTTCATGCGAATTTCTTAGAGTCTTTTGGCACTTCTCGTTGTCTTGTGGCTGGACCTTCTTCCTCTGATCTTTGGAAGTGGCATAGGAGACTAGGTCACCTGAGCTTCGACTTGCTTGCAAGACTTAGTTCACTTGGCTTAATCCGAGGATTGCCCAAGTTATCCATGGAGAAGGATCTTGTTTGCCATTCTTGTAGACACGGGAAGATGGTTGCCGCTCCCCACCATCCAGTGACTCAGGTCATGACCAAACGCCCTAGAGAGCTTTTACACATGGACCTTGTTGGTCCGGCTCTGGTGAGCTCGGTTGGGGGGAAGTGGTATGTGCTTGTTGTTGTTGATGACTTTTTGAGATATTCGTGGGTCTTCTTTTTAGCTGAGAAGACCGAGACTTTCTCCTTTGCTCGCAATCTAATTTTGCGTCTTCAGAACGAGTTCCCTTTGAACTCGATGCGAGCTATTAGGAGTGATAATGGTTCCGAATTCAAGAATTCGGATTTTGAGAAGTTTTGTAATTCTTTGGGTTTAGAGCATCAATTTTCTTCCCCCTACACACCCCTCAGAATGGTGTTGTAGAGAGGAAGAATCAGACCCTTGTAGAGATGGCCAGGACGATGCTCGATGAGCATAGGACTCCTAGGCGATATTGGGCCGAAGCTATGAGCACTGCATGCTATATTTCCAATCGCATTTTTCTTTGAGCTTTCTTGAAAAAGACCTCTTATGAGTTGTGTTTTGGAAAACTACCCAAGGTGAGTTATTTTCGAGTTTTTGGTTGCCATTGTTTTATACTCAAAAAGGGCAATTTGGACAAGTTTGAGTCTCGTTCTTCTGACGGTGTGTTTTTAAGTTATGGCACTCACACTCGTGCTTATCGTGTACTTAACCTTGACACTAACCGAGTCATGGAGACATCCGATGTCACCTTCGACGAGACCATGGTTTGCCTTCTTCTCGTTTTGAGCGTGCAGGTGATCATGAGGTTGGCGAACCTCTTTTCGATGATGAAGAAGAAGGTGCTGAAGGGATAGATGACCCAACACCTCCTCCACCTGCTGTGCCGCAAAGAGCGGCGTCTACGATGACTCACGGCCCCGATACTTCGTCTTCCTGGGGGCCGTGGGATCCGCCACCTCGAGCGGTACCCTTTGTACACGAGGAGGCACCAGCTGCTGTTGAGGGGGAGGCCACTTCGGCAAGGGAGGCGCCACGACACATTCATTGCTAGCACCCGCCTCAGCAGATGATCGACAGCATCGACGAACATGTCACCCGGTCAAGGCAAATCTCTCACTTTGCTCACTCTGCATTTGTTGCTGATTTTGAACCCCGGGATGTTGGACACGCTTTGACGGATCCTGATTGGGTCAATGCCATGCATGAGGAGCTTGAGAACTTTGAGAGAAATCGGGTTTGGGTTCTAGTGTCTCCACCTTCTGAGTGTCATCCAATTGGGACAAAATGGGTTTTCGAAAACAAACAGGGAGAAGATGGCCATGTTGTGAGAAACAAGGCCAGACTCGTAGCCCAGGGATATAGTCAGAAGGAGGGGATAGACTATGAGGAGACATTTGCTCCTGTAGCACGTTTGGAGGCTATTATGATACTCTTGGCTTTTGCTGCATCCAAAGGTTTCAAACTTTTTCAAATGGATGTCAAGAGTGCCTTCTTAAACGGCTACATAGAAGAGGAGGTGTATGTTAGACAACCCCTCGGTTTCGAAAATCCCAAGTTTCCAAACCATGTCTTTAAACTTCACAAAGCTTTGTATGGTTTGAAACAAGCCCCTAGAGCCTGGTATGATAGGTTGAAAACCTTTTTGCTTGCTAAGGTTTTAAAATGGGATGTGTAGATAAAACGCTCTTTCTCCTCAAGCAAGGCACTGATACTCTCTTGGTCCAAATTTACGTGGATGATATCATTTTCGGTGGTTCTTCTCACGCTTTGGTTGCCAAGTTTGCAGACACTATGAGCAGGGAGTTCGAGATGAGCATGACGGGCGAGTTGACGTTTTTCCTCGGTTGCAAATCAAGCAAACCCGGGAAGGAACGTTTGTGCACCAGGGCAAGTACACCAGAGATATCCTGAAGAAGTTCGACATGGGTGAGGCCAAGCCTCTTCCAACACCCATGGCGACCATGACGGCCCTGGATGCGGACAAGGAGGGAGAAGCAGTGGACCAGAAGGAGTACCGCAGTATGATCGGGTCGCTGCTGTACCTGACGGCGACACACCCGGACATCCAGTTCGCGGTGTGTCTTTGCGCGCGATTCCAGTCTTCGCCGCGCACCTCTCACCGTCAGGCAGTCAAGCGCATTATGAGGTACTTATCCTTTTCTCCCAAATTCGGGATTTGGTATTCTGCTTCCTCCACCCTTTCCCTTTGCGGTTATTCCGATGCCGGTTTTGCTGGTTGCCGTATTGATCGCAAGTCCACTTCTGGGACTTGCCAGTTTATTGGTTCTTCTCTTGTTTCGTGGTCTTCTCGCAAGCAGTCTAGCGTCGCCCAGTCTACCACGGAGGCTGAGTATGTTGCTGCGGCTAGCTGCTGTTCCCAGTTACTCTGGATGATGGCCACTTTGCGTGACTTTGGTCTGAGCTTTTCTCGTGTTCCATTGCTTTGTGACAGCACGAGTGCGATTAGCGTTGCTAAGAACCCCGTGCTGCACTCGAAGACCAAACACATTGATGTGCGCTTTCATTTTCTGCGAGACCACTATGAGAAGGGTGATATCGACCTTTGCCATGTCGATACTCATCATCAGCTTGCTGATATTTTTACCAAGCCTTTGGACCAATCAACCTTTAATCGGTTGAGAGATGAGCTTGGTGTGTGTTTCCCCTTTTAGATGGGGAAACACTTTGGATTTTGTATGATACACTGACTTTTTGTTTTCAGTTGTTTTTGCTTCTTTTTGATTTCTTCGTGCATCTTTTGCATTTCAGCATATGCTTTTACATTCTGAGCTTCATGTGTATAATCTGAAGAATGTAACTATGCTCTGTGTAGTTTTTACTCCGATGCTTTATGTTGATGCTGTAGCTTATGCTCTTTCTGATCACTAGTACATATTATGAGCTGAGCTATTTTTGAATGGTGAATTTGATAATGAACTTAAAACTTGAAAATGTTCACCATTGAGATATGCAACTAGCATGTGTAGGATGTGTCGAAGTCACATATGCTATTTCTGTATGCTAGGTTGCTATGTCTCTAGTGTTGAGTCATTCACTTGCTTGGTATGTCATATTCAGTTTAAAATCTGAACCAAGTTAAGTGAATTGAAAAGATCGAGATGGGTTTGCTTGTTAACACCTCACAGTTTCGAGACTGTTTCTCATTGCACTTTGAGTTAAACTTGAGCTGTGTAATGTATGACCGAAACTGTTGCTTTAAGCTTCTGATTGCTTATGCATAGGCTTCGCACAGTTGAAAAGTTAGGCAATAACAAGCATTCACAACCTCTCGCAGTCACATGGTGTTTTCTGAACTTGTGTAATTTCACCGCTGCAACTCCGACTAAAATCTGAAATCACAAGTATATGCCTAAATTGGTATCAACATGATGTTTGAACTATGCTAGGGGTAGTTCACCTTGTATACATTATTAGCACTTGTTTGACTTCCTGTCTATACATGTCTGTGCTATTTTGATGGTGAATATCTTTTCGGCTACAAACTGCTCTTTTGCTCTCATTTCAGACTTAGTGATCAGTTTGAGCCTTTGCTAGCATTCTGTGCATTTTTCTGAGTCATCGGATCAGAACTTTGTCGAGCATCTTTGCACTCTTTTGAGTATACTCCTGAAACTCCTACCTTGCATTCTGACTCATATGCATCTTGGAAGGGAGAAATCTGCGTGTTAGCACTTTGTGCTGCATTTTCTGAGGGGGCTTTGACTCTTGACGAGTGCATTTTCAACTAAGGGGAGAAATTGCAAATCATATTTCCTGGTTGTTTGCACTATTCGAGGGGGAGTTTGTTTCCGGTTGAGTCTTTGACATTTTCAATTGGTTTGGAGCGGTTTGCTAGTTGTGTTGAGCCTTAGCCTCTTTCTTGAGGGACTAGCATTTGTTTTTCAGTTTTTCAATTGGTGTCGAACCCTTTTTTTGGTAACAGTCGGTATCGAGCTTTCTTTGCTAGTTGTGTTGAGCCTCTGTGCCTCTATCTTGAGGGACTAGCATTTTTGCTTCGATATTTTCGATTGGGATTTGCTAGCGGTGTTGAGCCTGTTCTACCTCTTCTTCTTGAGGGCTAGCTTTGCTTTGCTTGGTTGCGTCGAGCCGTTGCCCATGTCTTTGGGGACCAAGTTCTTTCGCTCTTTCCACTTGACCTTCTTCGGCTTTGCTATGCTTTTGGGTCATTTGGTCGAGTTCTCTCTCTCTCCTTTCTTCCTTCTTCTCTTTCTATTATGATTTGTGTTGGTAGTTGACAATGCACTCATCAAGGGGGAGATTGCGGATACATGGGTGTATGCCGGGTCTCTGAGTGATGAGTGATTGTCAACTAGGATGATGCGCATGTTCTTTGGCTTGTGTTGTGCAGGTGTCGAGCACGGATGCAGTGATCGAAGGCGAGGTGAAGGTCAAGTAGAGACGTGCCGTGCCGATGGACCGAGAGTGGCGAAGGGCGGACGTGAGGCTTGGACTGAGGGACCAGAGGCCTGAGGATCAGCTGTGGTGGCTGGCAGCACAAAAACGGGGGTGCAGAGCGAGGGCGGCACATGGCGGCAATCGGGAGGTTGCGTCGAGGCAACGCTACGAGTTGTGCGAGCGTGGCCGTTGGATACACCTACCACCGTGTTGGTCCAGAATAACCTTAGGGTTTAGCTGGTTCGCTCTGTAATTAGAGAGGGGTAGAATAGGAATAGAGTAGGAAATAGAATTAGTATAAGTAGAGGGAGACACCCTCCTCCTTCTTATCTCAGTTAGTCATCTCAGTCATTTGCTCTTGCTTCTAGGTTTCCCTCTCCCTCTCCCAATCCCCTGCTGTAGCTAGCTGAGATCTGCAGAACCATACCTCTGTGTACTGGAGATTTGAGGAAGTGAGGCCGTAACCTCACTGTTGTAGCGTGTGGTAGCCACACGGTTGCAGATCGATGTGTTGATTCGCGTTTTGTTCGTGTTCTTCGCGTTCTTCGTTTCTTCCTTTCTTCTTGTTTCTTCTCCGCGATTTTCCCGTCACTCGATCTCCCTCTCTAGTGCGTCTTTGCGAAATCCATTTGAATCAACTTGTTCGTATTTGAAAGGAGATCATTTCCACCGAAGGAATTTGTCTATCTCCTTACGAACAAGTAGATCGAGTTGATTTCGTTTCGTGGCGCTTTTTGGTTCATCCTCCTCCCCTTTTGATTTCCCGGTGATTGACTCGATTTGAGCGGATGATTTCTTGGGGATAGTCTCCTAACTACTCCGTGATCATCCTCTCCAAGTTTGGGAACATCCAGGGACGTTGCAACAACCTTGCTGTTTGGCGAGTTTTGCCGGTGGACAGTCCGCCACTCGCCCGCGGACAGTTCGACACTACCGCGGACAGTCCGGTACCGTACCGGCGGACAGTCCGGGATTTGGTTGTGTCTTCCGGTTTAGTGCGTTTGTTCTCTGGGCTTGTTCGCTTGGTTTTCGGACTTCTCGTTTGGCCCTAGAGTAGACCAAAGAACCTCTCTAGGTATCTTTGCTACTTGTTAGCATAGGTATTTAGGAGTTTCTCGACGTAGACGTCTATCTACGTTCGGGACTTGGTTTGTGGGGTTGTGTTCGAGCCGGTGCTTTTGGCGTTTGCTTTGCTATCTTCTTGTGGTGTCTCGCTGTGATCCTAGGGATCATCCACCCTCTTCCAAGGGTCGTGGGCATCACGGTTTCGGTCGCATTTTCTTGGGGTTGATTTTGGGACATTTGGCCAAAGTTTCATGAGAAATTTTTGAGCTCCCATTCACCCCCCCTCTGGTCGCCTTGCTAGTGCTTTCTCGGTCCTTCAGCCGCCACGTCGCGACCAGGAAGTCTCCCAAGGCAATCGCGCCCGCGATCAAGTTCCGGCTCCCGACGCCTCAACAGGGCCACACCCTTTCACCTCCCGGCTCCGAGCCGTCCAATGGCCTCAGGGCTTCAAGGTCACCACGGTGGACAAGTACGATGGCAAGGCCAACCCAGAGCAGTGGCTCACCACGTACGAAATCGCCATTGAAGCAGCAGGAGGAGGATCTGACGTGATGGCCAAGTACCTCCCCGTCATGCTGTCGTCTTCAGCCAACAGTTGGCTCCACAAGCTCGCCGAAAACTCCATCGACACCTGGGAGCAACTGAAGGAAGTCTTCATCAAGACGTACATCGCTACCTGTGTCCAACCAGGAATGCGCTACGATCTCCAAAACGTCCACCAGGAGCATAACGAATGCCTTTGAAGCTACATTCGAAGATTCTCCACCATGCGCCTCAGGATTCCAGAGATCGCCGACGCGGAAGCCATCTCCACATTCTCCAACGGCTTGCGCCACAAGGAGCTCCGCGAGAAGATAATCCGGAAGAAGGTCACCACGGTCGCCGAACTAATGACGATCACCATCTCCTACGCCGATGCCGATGACGCCCATGCAACGCCGGCGTGACGACGACCGACGCGACCAGGAGCGCCATGATCGGGAGCATCGCGACAACGAATGACGTCGGGAACGCGACCATGCTGGAGGCCGTGACCTCATCTACGAATTCGACAGGGTCAATGATCAACCCGTCTACCCGAACCCATGTGCCAACCTCGCCATCGCCTACAATGAACTCTCCAAGCTTCCGGTAACTCCAGAACTACAGAAGGTTGTTGCCCACATCAAGGCTGCTACCGTGCAGTGCAATGAAAAGGGGCGCTATCCCTCTCCATCCGGATCATCATACAGCGGGACGCCTCCAAGCCCACATCCTTCGCGCCGGCGGCGATCGCCGCCACGTCGCGACCAGGAAGTCTCCCAAGGCAATCGCGCCCACGATCAAGCTCCGGCTCCCGACGCCTCGACAGGGCCCCGCCCTTTCACCTTCCGGCTCCGAGCCGTCCAATGGCCTCAGGGCTTCAAGGTCACCACGGTGGACAAGTACGATGGCAAGGCCAACCCGGAGCAGTGGCTCACCACGTACGAAATCGCCATTCAAGCAGCAGGAGGAGGGTCTGACGTGATGGCCAAGTACCTCCCCGTCATGCTGTCATCTTCAGCCAACAGTTGGCTCCACAAGCTCACCGAAAACTCCATCGACACCTGGGAGCAACTGAAGGAAGTCTTCGTCAAGACATACAACGCTACCTGTGTCCAACCAGGAACGCGCTACGATCTCCAAAACGTCCACTAGGAGCATAACGAATGCCTTCGAAGCTACATTCGAAGATTCTCCACCATGCGCCTCACGATTCCAGAGATCGCCGACGTGGAAGCCATATCCACGTTCTCTAACGGCTTGCGCCACAAGGAGCTCCGCGACAAGATCATCCGGAAGAAGGTCGCCACGGCCGCCGAACTAATGACGATCGCCAACTCCTACGCCGACGCCGATGACGCCCATCGCCACCATGAATGCCCGCGTCGCCGGTCACGATCCCAGGAGCGTTGCCGCGATGATGATCGTCGCAATGAACATCACAATGAAGGACGCGACCACCACTCCAAGCAATGTGACCACCGCGACGACCGAGATCGCCGGCATGATCGACTAGAGTCTTCCCGTCAGAGAACGGATCACCGTCGCCGCAACCGTCGCTACATCACCAACACCAATACTCGTCCGAGGCGCACCTACGACAACGACTACGAGAAGCTCCTCAATGGTCCCTGTCCTCTCCATAAAGGGGCCAAACACTCCATGCGTGAGTGCGACACCATCGCTCGTAACGTTCGTGGGAGCGACGACAAGCGACCGCGATACGACAACGACAAGGACAAGGATGCTGACGCCCACGAGCCTGCTTTCCGAGCACCAGCGAGGACAATCTCCATCTTCGGCGGTAACGTTGTCATCGAGACCGAGCAGAAGTGGCGCCAAGTACAACGCGACATCGCCTCCATGGCCGCCATCACCGACGACCCCGCCAACGTCCGCCACCTCGACTGGTCGGAGCGCTCCATCACCTTCTCCAGGGAGGACTAGTGGTCGGACAACAAGTACCCACGGCGTTTTCCTCTCGTCATCGACCCGGTGATCTCCAACTGCCGCTACCGCAAAGTCCTCATCGACGGCGGAAGCGCCCTCAACATCATCTTCTCATCGGCTTTCCGCGAGCTCAACTACTCCAAGCGAGATCTGTTCCCGGCGAATTTCCCCTTCTGGGGCATCGTACCAGGTAAACCCTCCATGCCTGTCGGACAGATAACCCTCCCAGTGCAGTTCGGCACCTCCAACCACTTCCGCGAGGAATACATCACCTTCATCGTCGCCGACTTTGACACCGCCTACCACGCCATCCTCGGTCGCCCGACGCTCTCCAAGCTCATGGTTGTTCCACATTACGCCTACCTCGTGCTCAAGATGCCAACGAAGAAAGGCGTCCTCAGCGTTCGGGCAAATCTCCAAGTGGCGTACGAGTGCGAGCAGGAGAAAATCAACTCCGTTGAGACACGCCAGCAGCTCCAGGGCACCCAAGACTGCATCGCCGATGCCGCCAAGCTCCGCCCCTACGATCTCGAGATCCCGGAGACCTCCGACCAGCGCTCCAGCAAGAAGTCGAAGGACACGAAGCAGGTGGCCCTGGTGGACGGCGCTCTGGAGAAGACTGCCGTCATCGGCACCAACCTCGACCCCAAATAGGAAGACGCGCTCGTCAGCTTCCTACGGAGCAACGTCGACGTGTTCGCCTGGAAACCAGTGGATTCCACGGAAGTTCGTCGAGCACTCCCTAAACGTCTCCTCAACCGCCTGGCCAGTTCGCCAAAAGCTCCGTCGCTTCGCGCCAGATAGGGAGGAGGCAATTAGGGTAGAGCTCACTCGGCTCCTAGCTGCCGGTTTTATCAAAGAGGTGTATCACCCGGATTGGCTCGCCAACCCGGTTCTTGTACTAAAAAAGAATAAAGAATGGCGTATGTGCATTGACTACACCGACCTTAATAAGCACTACCCTAAGGACCCCTTCCTCCTCCCTCGCATTGACGAGGTCGTCGACTCTATCGTCGGGTGCGAACTTCTCTCCTTTCTCGATTGCTATTCCGGTTACCATCAAATTGCTTTGAAGGTAGAAGACCAGATCAAAACGACATTCATCACGCATTTCGGCGCCTACTACTACACGACCATGTCGTTCGGGCTGAAGAACGCCAGAGCCACGTACTAGCGTGCGATCTAGGATTGCCTGAAGGACCTCATCCCGGAGAAAGTCGAAGCCTACGTGGATGACGTCATCGTCAAGACTCGCACCACCGACATGCTCATCTCCAACCTCAAGGCGACCTTTAAGGCCCTTAACAGGTTCAAGTGGAAGCTCAACCCCAACAAGTGCATCTTCGGTGTGTCGTCCGGAAACCTCCTCGGCAACATCGTCAGCCGCGACGACATTCGCCCAAACCCCGACAAGACTTCGGTCGTCCTCTGCATGCGAGCTCCATCCAACGTGAAGGACATCCAGAAGCTCACCGGGTGCATGGCGTCCCTCAGCCGCTTCATCTCCAGGCTCGGCGAAAAGGGGCTACCGTTCTTCAAGCTCCTC
The DNA here is from genome assembly GCA_009763385.1 of Coix lacryma-jobi var. lacryma-jobi. NCBI lineage: Eukaryota > Viridiplantae > Streptophyta > Magnoliopsida > Poales > Poaceae > Coix > Coix lacryma-jobi. Next base: position 132,409,122 of record CM019823.1, on the reverse strand, counting down.
AAGGCTGGCAAAAAGTTCGTCTGGGACGCCAAAGCTGATTGCGCTTTCTCTGACCTGAAGAAGTATCTCACCCAGCCTCCTGTGCTCGCTGCACCAAAGTAGAAGGAGCCCTTGCTGCTCTACATCGCCGCCACAAATCGGGTCGTCAGCTCCGTCGTCGTCGTCGAACGCGAGGAAGCCGACCACTCCTATCCCGTCCAATGACCCTGCTACTTCGCCAGCGAGGTATTGAACGACTCCAAAACCCAATACCCTCAGGTACAAAAGCTCCTCTACGTGGTCCTTATTACCGCACGCAAGCTACGCCACTACTTCCAAAGCTCCGACCGGGTGACCGTCGTCACAGAATTCCCCCTCGGGGACATCCTCCGCAACAAAGATGCTACAGGACGCATCATCAAGTGGGCCATCGAGCTCGGCTCCTACGATATCGCCTTCCAAGGTCGCCAGACCATCAAGTCGCAAGCACTCGCCGACTTCGTCGCCGAATGGACAGACCTCCAAACCCCAGTACCGCCGGAAGCGCCAGAACATTGGACCCTCTTCTTCGACGGCTCCCTCACCTTGCATGGCGCCGGCGCCGGTCTCCTCTTCACATCTCCCTCTGGTGAAAAGCTCTGCTATGCTTTATGACTACTCTTTCTAGCCTCCAACAACGCCGCCGAGTACGAAGCCGCCCTCCACGGTCTCCGCATCGCCAGTGAGCTAGGCGTCAAGCGCCTCATGGACCACGGCGACTCCGCCCTCGTCATCAATCAGCTCAATAAGGATTGGAACTGCTCCAACGACAAGATGAACGCCTACTGCACCGCTATTCGGAAGCTTGAAGGCAAATTCTTTGGTATCGAATACCATCATCTACCGTGTGATCAGAACCAGGCGACCGACGAACTCTCCAAGTTGGTGTCGTCAAGATCTCTGGCCCCCGCCGGCGTATTCGTTCACGACCTGCTCGAGCCCTCCATCGTCGACCACCCAAGCTCCGGCGCATCGACGGACGCCACGACTCCACTTCCGCCGATAGAACAACTGGTCGCCGCCGTAGCCACAACGCCATCCGACTTGCGCGAGGACTTCATCAAGTATCTCTCCAAGAACCTTGTCCCCGTCGACAAGACAGAAGCTGAACGCCTCGTTCACCGCGTCAACAATTACATCTTGGTCGACGGTACGCTCATGTGCAAACAATCCAGAAACGAGGTACTCCAAAAATGTGTCTCCAGGGAAGATGGCCTCGAGATACTCTTCGTCTTCCACGCTGGCGAATGTGGGAACCATGCGGCCGCAAAGACGTTGGTACGAAAGGCTTTCCGTGCAGGATTGTACTGGCCATAAGCGGTCGCCGACGCCGAACAGCTCGTCCGCACCTGCGAGGGATGCCAATTTTTTGCCAAACAAACCCACGTTCCTGCGCAAGAACTCCAAGCAATACCGGCCTCGTGGCCCTTCGCCTGCTGGGGACTCGACATGATCGGTCCTTTCCGACCTGCTCTGGGCAGCTTCAAGTGGATCTACGTCACCGTCGACAAATTCTCCAAGTGGATCGCAGCAAAGCCAATCACCAAAGCGACAGCCGAGAACGCCGTCTCCTTCATTGACGAGATAATTCATCGCTTCGGTCTTCCGAACTCCATCATCACCGATCTCGGCTCCAACTTCACCGGCAACGTCTTTTGGGATTTCTGCGAAGGGCACGACGTCCTCATCAAGTATGTCTCCGTCGCCCATCCTCGGGCCAACGGCCAGGCTGAACGCGCCAACGACATGATCCTCGATGCCCTGAAGAAGCGCCTGTACCAGAGGGACGAAAAGCACCCTGGTCGCTGGATGCGCGAGCTCCCCTCCGTGCTCTAGGGTCTCCGGACTCAACCCAGCCGCAACACCAACGTTTCGCCGTACTTCATGGTCTTCGGCTCCGAAGCCGTCATCCCCGCCGATGTCGTCTTCCGCTCTCCGCGCGTCGAGAACTACGATGAAGAAGCCTCCGACCAGGCTCGCTGCGACGACCTCGACCGCCTTGAAGAAGAACGGCTGGCATCTTGCCTCCGCACCGCCAAGTACCTCGAAGGAGTTCGCGGCTACTACAATCGCAACATAAAAGATCGATCCTTCGTCGTCGGCGACCTCGTCCTCAAGCGAAAACTAAAGACCAACGACCTGCACAAACTATCTTCACACTGGGATGACCCCTACACGGTAAAGGAGGTCACCCGACCAGGCGCCTATCGTCTCGCCGACATCGAAGGAATCGACGTGCCTAACTCCTGGAGTATCGAGCACCTCAGAAAATTCTACGCTTAAGGGATGGCTCGCCGACCTCTCCACCCATCTCTGGACGGCCCACCGACATCTCCAACCCGTCTCTGGACGGCTCGCAGATCTCTCCACCCGTCTCTGGATGGCTCGCCGACATCTCAAACCCGTCTCTGGACGGCTCGCCGATGTCTCCACCCGTCTATGGATGGCTCGCCGACATCTCCAACCCGTCTCTGGACGGCTCGCCAACCTCTCCACCCGTCTCTGGACGGCTCGCCGACCTCTCCAACTCATCTACGGACGACTCGCCAATTTCTCCAAACAGCCTGGCTGATGCTAAAGGAGACTCAGAGCAGGGGCTACTGCCACCGCCAGACGCGTGCATGAGTGCCCGCCCTCTGCGCTATGGCGGCCAGTAGTCCTCCCAAGTGATGTCCCAACCTCTCTACGCGTGCATGAGCGCCCGCCCTCTGTGCTACGAAGGGAAGGCTAAGCTTGGGCTGAGACCTCCGGAGGCTATACGTCCAGTGCCTGTATGCGACGGTTATGCGCACATTCTCCATTTGGTCTTCAAGCAGCCTGACTAATGCCAATGAAAACTCAGAGCCGGGGCTGTTGTCACCATCGGACGCGTGCATGAGCGCCTGCCCTCTGCGCTACGGTGGCCAACAGTTTCTCCCAGGGGACGTCCTGACCTCTCTACGCGTGCATGAGCGCCCGCCCTCTGCGCTATGAAGGAAAGGCTAACTTGGCTGAGAATTCTGAGGTTATAAGCTCAGTGCCTCGCGTTTGCGCCACCCACGCAGTCGACAACGGTCGCCATTCGCCCACATCACGCCATGATCGAGCCTCTCGGAAACGACCCTGGCTGTGGTACCTCCCTACGCGTGCATGAGCGCCCACCCTCTGCGCTATGGGATGCCAGCAGAGGTTCCTTGGGCGACGCCCTTGACTCCTATGCGCAAATGAGCTCCGCGCTCTACGCTACGGATCCTGGGATAACCCGAGGCCGAACTGTTCATCGCTACGGCTCACGACTATTGGGTCTACGAAATTCGGGAAACGAATAAAACACGCCGACAAGCTTCAAGTTTTGATTCAGTTTGCCCAAGAGTCTATTTACAGACTATCTCCTAATATACATATTACTGGTGCCCAGCACTGAACAAGTCTACACCTTCGACGAGGGCTTCAGCGGCAGGCTCGGCTTCTTCCTCCAGACGCTCCATCTCGGCCTCCGACGTGTTCACCGCAAAGACAGTGACCAGCCTCGACATCTCCATCCGCGGATAGTGCGAACGAAGAATGGCGAGGCCATGAGCCGCCACACTCTGCGCTGCCGCCTTGGTGTACTCTTGGAAGCGCCCCCACAGGCCACGCGACTTCTGGACGACATGGTCGCCGATCCGCCGCTCCTTCTCCGCCGGGAAGAAAGGCTCCTCGTCGATGCACTGCACCAACGGGGCCACCTCCTCCGCCAATGACCAGAAGCTCTCATGGTAATCATCAATACGTCGCTGCAAATCTGCAAATTGCATTTTCACGTTTTCCCGGTAAACTGCAAACGCCAAGACAAAAGGGTAAGACGGCGACCACCTCCGACTACACTTCACCACAGGAGACTTACCGGCGTGCATGGCCTGCCACTTCCGCACCTCCTCGTCGGACTTCGCCTTCTCCTCGGCCAGGAGACGCTTCTCCTCGCCCGCCTGCATGGCCTCTGCGAAGACAACTCCACGATTCAGGACTCCGACCAGATGGCGTACTCAGCAAAAGGGGGTACATCGTCGTCAACTCACGTGCGGCGAACTTGTCGGCCTTGTCGGCCCGCAGCTGAAGCTGGAAATTCTCCTACCCCTGCTGCTGGATGATCTCCTCAAGCTTTCGAGAACGTGCGTGGGCATCCTCCAGATGCGCCTCCAAGCCAGTGAGCTGGCCCTCGACGCGCTTTACCTCCGCCCGGAGCCACTCATTCTCCTCGGCCATCGGCGCCATCCGGTCAAGGGCGAGCTTACGCTCCTCCCCAACCCTCAACAGGTACTGCAGGGAAACGACGACCACCATGAAGAAAGGCCATCCAAAAAGACAACATGAAGAGGTGAAAGTACTCACCTGGATCCTCTCCAGCAACTTCGACGCATCTCCGATGACGACCTCCGTCGCCGCGCTCGCCGCCTCGTCATCAACCTCGACGACCTCGCCACCTTCGACGCGGAAGCGACGGACAGGGCGCTTGGCCGGACCGTGCTCCAGATGCTCGATCTCTTCGATCTCCGGCGAGGCAGACGGCGCCAACCTACTCTTGTCCCCGGGCGTGACGACCAAAAGGACATCCACCACGGAGCCGCAGCACTTCCCGCCTCGTTGCCCTCTCCAGGAACCTCCCCCAGGCGTTGGGGACGCCCGCTGCTCTGCCTCCCGAGGCTCAAGGACTTCAGACGCCTCCGGTTGCTCCGTCCCCCGAGGCTCGGGGACTGTGGACGCCTCAAAGTCCTTCGCCGCCTTCGGCGGCCTCTTATCGGCGTTGTCGGTGGTACAAAAAAGGGTACCCCCAATCAACGCAAAACACCCGAACGCTCTATCTCCGTCTCGCCCGAGCCCTCCCAGCCAGGCCTCGGGCGAACGCTCTATCTCCGTCTCGCCCGAGCCCTCCCAGCCAGGCCTCGGGCGAACGCTCTGTCTCCGTCTCGCCCGAGCCCTCCCAGCCAGGCCTCGGGCGAACGCTCTATCTCCGTCTCGCCCGAGCCCTCCCAGCCAGGCCTCGGGCGAACGCTCTGTCTCCGTCTCGCCCGAGCCCTCCCAGCAAGCCTCGGGCGAGCACGATCGCTCTCCGTCTCGCCCGAGCCCTCCAGGCCTCGGGAGCGCGCCCCCACACCTCGAGCCTTAACGCACGGACCTCGAGCTGCACAGACAGCCGTACCAGCCCATACCACGCATTTAATGCCTTCACCTACTCCGGTCATGTCCACTAGTGCACAGCATGTACCACAGTAACTCGGTGTAAAGGTCAAGTCTCGTTTTCACCACAAGCATGGGCAAAAGGGCACCAGTACAGCACTGTTCGGCCAAGCCAGGCACTGTAACCCTCGAGGCCGGCTACGCGCCCCTCGAGCCCTGCACTGTAACCCCTCGAGGCCGGCTACGCGCCCCTCGAGCCCTGCACTGTAACCCCTCGAGGCCGGTACGCGCCCTCGAGCCCTGCACTGTAACCCTCGAGCCGGCTACGCGCCCTCGAGCCCTGCACTGTAACACCTCGAGGCCGGCTCCGCGCCCCTCGAGCCCCCGTGGCACCACCTCGAAGCCGGCTCCGCGCCCTTCGAGCCCTAACTACTTTCGTGCTATTGGAGGACAGGTACCCCAAGACCCGGAGGGACCCCGCCGCGTACTGTACATTCCGGGATGGGTGCTGTACGGCTCCCGCCTTGTCGCACCCCACGTCCGCGCCCAGGATGGAAGCCACGACCCAAGGACGCCTCAACAGCGACGATCACATCGGCTCCAGTGGCCCCGACAAGACAGGGTTCCTACCCTTCTCCGTATGGGGCACCATACGCCCCGACACCTGTAATACCTTTATGTAACCCTGGCCTCCCCTTGCTCTATAAAAGGGGACACTAGGGCCCTCATTCAGGAGGACGAACACAACACACGAGTCCACACACAGGCACGAGTCCGGACTCCGGTCCACGCTCACTGAGCTTGTATTCTCCCCTGTACAAGCACTTAGGTGCAAGTAATACAAGAACATCCCCCCCCCGCTGGACGTAGGGCCTTCTTTGCCCGAACCAGGATAAATCCTTGTGTCCTCTTGCATCACCATCCAGGAAGAGAAGCACGCGATCATATCACTCGTTGGTGTGATACCCCCGGGTACGAAACACCGACAGTTGGCGCGCCAGGTAGGGGACTTCGCGTGTCCGAGCCGATTTCTCGTTGATTCCTGGATGGCTTCATCCCCTCTTCCGTTCTCGGCTGGTGCCGTCGTCTGGTTCGGGAGCCTCGAGTTCCTGGCCACAGGCAACGGCAACGAGCTGACTCTGCTCTCCACGGAGGGCCGAGCGGAGTGCGTGTCACGCCACCCCCGCGGGGGGCGTGACGCGTCGCCCGCACCACCACACGTCGCCACATCGCGAGCGGCGCCGTCGTCACCGTCGTCGCCGGCGCAGGCGGTGCCCGCGGCAAACACCTACGCCCCGTAGCCGGTGCAGGGTCCCCAAGGGGAAACCAGCCCGGCGCGCGGCCGGAGACCTCCAGGGCGCACCCGCGCCCGCCTAGCGACTTCGCATTCATCATGCGTACGGACCAGGAACCAGGCCAGAGGCCTCCGAGCCGTGCGCCGTCGACGCCACTCAGCCTCCTCCCGCACGGGTCGCGCCGCGCTCGACGCCAGCGTTCCCGGTCGGCCTCGACAACTCTGCGGCTGTATACGCCCACCGCCTCGACGAGCGCCATCAGGACCAGACGGTGGCGGACGGGGAGCAGCGTTCGGGCGCGCTGCTGCAGGCCATGGCCAGCCTGGAGATCGTCCACCCGCGTGCGTCGACCGCGACTTCTTGCGAGCCTTCGAGCCACCTCGGCGAGCCACCGTCGGAGAATGGTACCGCGAGCTGCGGTCCCAGCATCGGCCAAGGCGGCGTGCCGTCAACAGCTCCGACTCCGACGAATACGACTACCACGACCCCGACCTCTGGGATCCCACCAGGGAGTGCTTCCAACTCGAGGGAGTCGTATGCGACACCGAGGACGAAGGCGACGACGGCAGGCCGGCGCTCGACCTAGAGGGACCTAGCGACGTGGCCGCGGCAGGCGGATCACGCGTTCAGGGAGGGACGAACCTCCAGCACCGGCTGTACCGCCTAAGCACGACGATGGCCGGGCGGCGCAACTCGCACAAGTGCAAGAGGCAATCACCAAAGCCGAGGAAGAACGGCGACACCTGCTGCAGCTCCGGCAAACCCTGATGCAGGAACCACCCCAGCCCCGAGGAGCCGGAGCTCGAGGCCGGGCTCGAGAGGTCCACCGGCGGATCCTCGAGGACGGGGCACCAGCACGCCCTGAGGTATGTTTCCCGCGAGCCGGGCAGAACGTGGTGGCGGCGGCTATGATGCTCCGTGACCTGCCCGCCGTCTCCAACCCCGATGCCAGGCGCATGCTCGGAGAAATGAAAAACCTCCTCGAGACAGCCGCGGTACAGCAGGCCGAGAGCTCGGCGTCACGCCGACGCGGAGCAGCCTCGGGGAGACCGGCGGACACACCCCACGACGCTCGCGAGGCATCCGTCCACCAGCCGGACGCCTCTCGAGCTAGGCCAGTCCGCGAACGGATCGTCGACAACCGGCCACCTCGAGACCCCAACGACGCCCGCAACGACATCAACCGACGGCGCAAGGACAAGGGGGCCCAAGAGCGTGGCTATAGCGCCCATCGAGGGGGGCGCTACGACAGCGACGAGGACCGGCAGGTCCTCGAGCCCCGGGCCCCCGAGTCTTCAGCCGGGCCATCCGCAGCTCAACCCTCCCCGACCGCTTCCGACCGCCGACCAACATCGTGAAGTATGACGGGGAGGTCGAGCCCAAGCTCTGGCTCTCGGACTTCCGCCTTGGCTGCCAACTGGGCGGAGCGCGAAGAACGACGACCGCGTGATCATACGTCAACTCCCACTTTACCTCTCGGACACCGCCCGCCGGTGGCTCGAGGGGCTCCCGCCGGATCGGATCCATGACTGGGCCGACCTAGTCAGGGTCTTCGACGGGAATTTCAAGGGGACCTGCGTGCGTCCAGGCAACCCCTGGGACCTACGGCGTTGCAGGCAGGCGGCGGACGAGCCCCTCCGCGACTTTGCTCGACGGTTCTCGAAGCAGCGTCTCGAGCTCCCCCACGTGCCTGACGAGGACGTCATCTCAGCGTTCCTCGCGGGCACGACATGCCAAGAGCTTGTTCATGAGCTAGGACGCTACCGTCCCGGGACGGTCGAGGACCTGATGGATCGCGTCACCAGCTTTGCTTCGGGCGACGAAGCAGTGGGGGCCTTCTTTGGCCGTTCCACGGACAAAGGCAAGGCGGTGATCGCGCCGGAGGGCTCCAACAAGGGCAACGACGCCAAGAACGACAACAATGACGGCAACAAAAGGAAGAAAAACAAACGCAAGGGCCAGAAGGCGAAGCGTGGCGCCGATGACGACGACGACAAAGAGGTGCTCGCGGGCGCCCTCGAGCCTAAGAAGCCCCGAGGCCCCCCCGATGGGGCTGTTTTCGACCAGATGCTCGAGGATCCCTGTACCTACCACAGGGGCCCCGTAAACCACAAGTTGAAAGACTGCCGACTGTTGAAGGGCTACTACTCCAAGCTCGGCGATAAGAGGGAAGACGCGCCTAAGGGAAAGGATACCGATCGACGCGGCGGCAGGAACGCAGATGGCGACTTCCCCCCGGTGCGCGACTGCTACATGATCTACGGGGGCCGACCGTCGGGCTCTCAGCTCGAGAAAGAAAGAAGGAGCGCCGGGAAATCTTTTCGCTTGGCCACGACGCCCCCGGTATCTTGACTGGTCCGATGCGCCAATCACGTTCGACCGTGACGACCATCCGGACCGGGTCATAAACCCGGGGGCTTACCCCCTCGTCGTCGACCCCGTCATAGTCGACGTTCGGTTTCCAAGGTGTTGATGGATGGGGGCTCGAGCCTCAACATCATATACCTCGAGACCCTCGACCTCCTGGGGATTTCAGAGGGACAGCTCCGACCCAGTGTCGGGGGGTTCCACGGAGTAGTACCAGGAAAGAAGGCCCACCCCTCGGGCGCATCGACCTGCCGGTTGCTTCGGCACGCCGGCAAACTTCCGTCAGGAAACGCTCACCTTCGAGGTGGTCGGCTTCCAAGGGACCTACCACGCCATCATCGGCCGGCCAGGCTACGCCAAGTTCATGGCGATTCCTAACTACACGTACTTGAAGCTCAAGATGCCGGGGCCAAAAGGGGTCATCACCGTTGACACCTCCTACGAGCACGCATACCACTGCGACGTGGAGTGCGTCGAGCGGGGGGAGGCCAACGTCCACCTCGACTCGCTCGAGGCCTTGGCAGCTCTGGCCACCGAGGGGGCCCCAGAAGCAAAGCGTCACGCCGGCACCTTCGAGCCGGCTGAGCACACCAAGCAAATACCCGTCGACCCGACCTCGGCCAATGGCAAGACGCTGACCATCAGTACCAGCCTCGAGCCCAAATAGGAAGCAGTGCTCGTCGACTTTCTCCGCGCGAACATCGACATGTTTGCGTGGAACCCCTCGGACATGCCGGGCATACCGAGGGAAGTCGCCGAGCACGCCTTGGAGATCCAGGCCGGGTCCAGACCGGTGAAGCAACGCCTGCGCCGCTTCGACGAGGAAAAGCGCAGGATCATCGGCGAGGAGGTGCACAAGCTTTTGGCGGCCGGATTCATCAAGGAGGTATTTTACCCAGAGTGGCTAGCTAACCCTGTACTAGTTAGGAAAAAGAATGGAAAAATGCGGATGTGTGTAGATTACACTGGTCTGAATAAAGCATGTCCAAAAGTTCCATTTCCTTTACCTAGAATTGACCAGATCGTCGATTCCACTGCTGGGTGCGAAGTGCTTTCGTTCCTTGATGCGTATTCCGGCTACCACCAAATTAGGATGAGAAAATCCGATGAGCTCGCACCTCTTTTATCACGCCATTTGGTATGTATTGCTATGTTACGATGCCCTTCGGCTTCGAAACGCGGGGCAACGTACCAACGATGTATGCAGCACATCTTTGGCGAGCACATAGGCAAACCGTCGAGGCCTACGTCGATGACATCGTGGTTAAAACTAAAAAAGTAGGGAACCTCATCAGCGACCTCGAGACCACGTTCGAGTGCCTCCGGGCCAAGAATGTGAAGCTCAACCCCGAGAAGTGTGTCTTTGGTGTGCCTCGAGGCATGCTACTTGGCTACATCGTCTCACAACGGGGGATCGAGGCAAACCCTGAAAAAATCTCAGCAGTCACGAGGATGGGCCCGATTCGTGACCTCAAGGGTGTGCAGAAAAACAGGCTGCCTAGCCGCTCTCAGCAGATTCATCTCGAGGCTGGGGGAAAAAGCACTACCCCTCTACCGCCTGCTAAAAAAGACGGAACACTTTGCGTGGACCGCCGAAGCCGAGGAGGCCTTAACCAAGTTGAAGGGGTTGCTGACTTCTGCACCAATTCTCGTGCCCCCGCGACCAGCCGAAGGTGACGATTCCCCCGAGCCCCTCCTCCTCTATGTGGCCGCAACCACTCAGGTGGTTAGCGCGGTCATAGCCGTCGAGAGGCACGAGGAGGGTCATACATTGCCGGTCCAGCGACCGGTATACTTCACCAGTGAGGTACTCTCCGAGGCCAAGGTCCGGTACCCGCACATCCAAAAGCTGCTCTACGGCATCATCGTCACAAGGCGCAAGCTCCAGCACTACTTCCTCGCTCATCCCGTGACGGTGGTGTCGTCCTTCCCCCTCGGAGAGATCGTCAACAATCGGGAGGCCACGGGGCGCATCGCCAAGTGGTCCGCCGAACTAATGGGGGAGACCATCACCTATGCCCCGCGAAAGGCCATCAAGTCGCAAGCGTTGGCGGACTTCGTTGCTGAATGGACCGACACTCAGCTCCCGCCGGCACAGATTCAAGCCGAGCTCTGGACCATGTACTTCGATGGATCCCTCACGAAGACGGGGGCAGGAGCAGGCCTGCTCTTCATCTCACCCCTCGGAGTACACATGCGCTACCTGCTACGCTTGCACTTCCCCGCCTCCAACAACGTCGCCGAGTACGAGGCCCTCGTCAATGGGCTGCGCATCGCCCTCGAGCTCGGGGTCCGACGCCTCGACGCCCGAGGAGACTCGCAGCTCGTCGTCAACCAGGTTATGAAGGCTTCAAGCTGCATCGATCCCAAGATGGAGGCATACTGCGGGGAGGTGCGCAAGCTGGAAGACAAGTTTTACGGCCTCGAGCTCAACCACGTAGCTCGGAAAGTACAACGAGGCCGCAGACGAGCTGGCAAAGTTGGCGTCCACGCGCGGCACGGTACCGCCAGACGTCTTCTCGAGGGACGTCTTCGAGCCATCCGTCGAAATCGACCCGGGGGCTGGCCCTCGACGCCACCCCTCGAGCAAGACACGGGGGCTCGACTCTCAACGCCACCCCTCGAGAAGGACCCCTCGACGTCCGCAGAGGCGATGCAGGTCGACGCACACGCCTCTTCGTCATCACGGCCCCTCGACTGGCGGACGCCCTACCTCGACTACCTGACGCGAGGCGAGCTACCAGAAGACAAGACGGAGGCCCGACGCATCGCTCGGAGGGCCAAGACCTACGTCATCTACGGCGACGAACGGGAGCTATACCGACGAAGTCCGACTGGGATCCTTCAACGCTGCATCCCACTCGAGGAAGGGCGCAAGCTCCTCGACGATATGCACTCGGGGGCTTGCGGCCACCACGCAGCGCCGAGGGCCCTGGTTGGGAACGCCTTCCGTCAAGGCTTCTATTGGCCGACCGCCATTGGGGACGCCAAGCGTTTGGTCCAAGCGTGCCATGGGTGTCAATTCTACGCCAAGCAAACGCACCAGCCCGCGCACCCACGCCCTGCAGATGATCCCAATCACTTGGCCATTTGCCGTTTGG